>CM035837.1:176966817-177353774 GCA_020510985.1 Pholidichthys leucotaenia | reverse complement strand
ACACCAGCAAGTCCACCTCTGAATGGCTTAAGAAAAACAAAATGAAGACTTTGGAGTGGCCTAGTCAAAGTCCTGACCTGAATCCGATTGAGATGCTGTGGCATGACCTTAAAAAGGCGGTTCATGCTCGAAAACCCTCCAATGTGGCTGAATTACAATTATGCAAAGATGAGTGGGCAAAAATTCCTCCACAGCGCTGTAAAAGACTCATTGCCAGTTATCGCAAACGCTTGATTGCAGTTGCTGCTGCTAAGGGTGGCTTAACCAGTTATTAGGTTTAGGGATCCCACCCCCTGACCAACAATGATCTGTGTGGAGTTTGCATGTTCTCCCCATGTCTGTGTGGGTTTACGCCGGGATTTCTCCGGTTTCCTCCCACATGCCAAAAAAACATGCAAGTTAGGTTAATTAGCATCAGTGTGAGAGTGAATGGTTCTCTGTCTCTCTGAGTTGGCCCTGCGATGGACTGGCGATCTGTCCAGGGTGTACCCTGCCTCTCGCCCAAAGATGTTGGGATAGGCACCAGCCCCCCTTGACCCAAAAAGGATTAAGCGGAAGAAGATGGATGGATGGATGGATGAAACATTTAAGTGTGACAAACATACAAAAAAATGAGAAATCAGGAAGGAAGCAAACACTTTTTCACACCATTGTATATGCCGATGCTAACTCATGCTTCACAGTTAACCAGATGGTACAAAGTGGTCTGTGTTCTCACCTAAATATTTGGTAGAACATTGGGAAACTTCTTGTAAGATCATTCATATCACCATTTCTACAGCTACTCCAGTAGTTTAGATTTCCTTTTTTGAGTGAGTTTTGGAAACGGATGTCTTCCACGTGTTTTTGGCCCTGTCCTTTAAAAATTATTGGAAGCTGCTGCCAGACAATGGCACCACTGACACAATTTAACATTGCACTCACATTGAGATTCCTGGAGTATAATTAGAAGCATTAGTAAAGTGGATGTTGGTGGATCGTAAACCTCACCTACCTCTCCACATCTCCTTGTCAAAGCCAGGGAAGAGCTGTAATTAAAAAGAACAACCCTCATTTTCACTATCATGTTAAGAAAAAATATAATACAAATGTGAGATTGGGGCAAAAAGAATGAACAATAAATTGCCAGGGCTGGAAGAAAAAAATCAGATTGTAGACTCACTTGTCAAGGACTTTCATTATTTAGATGGCTATGAAGAAGAATGTAAAAACGAAGGGCTAAGCGTGGGCAGTAATGCAGACACCTGTTGGGAAGCTGCCATGAATAGCCTATAGTACAATAGTGTTTGATTTATAAAGGGAAAAAAAAGAATAGGGATGGAGTATTAAAAAAGGGATCCAAGGTAGAATTATGCCTACATACCTGTCCGAATCTGATGAAATCTCAATGGGGGGGTTTCTAAATTGCCTGAGTAAGTTTGCTCTGCACAAATGGATAGACGAGCACAAGGGAAAATGAAGGCAGAAGCAGCTGAAGCACAAAAACTGATCAAAAGAAGGTAAAGAAATGGATAAAAGGACAAGCTGAGTGGATTGTATGGTATAGAGTAAGTAGGAACCCCCATATTGACAGGGAGAGACACCTGACCCGTGCCAGCAGGAATGAATCAGCTTCCTCATGCTGCATTGAGCTTTTAGCTTAAAATCCTTCTGTATGCATCCTATAAGGCTCAGACCTTGCCACGGCGAATAAATTTTGCTACGCTACATTCACTGTAATGAGGACTTCTGCTGGGATCAAGGTTTTGAAATGTACCATGCGGTGAATGATTTCCATTTGCAAGACGAAAAAATATTCTCCCAGACCCTCACGCAGCATTAACCTGTTCTGGAAAAAAAGAAGCCTAGAAAGTGTATGTGCTTTATAGAAGTTCATTTTGATGATTGCTGGGCTTTAGCGTGTCCCAAGCTTAATTTCCTCACAGTTTGAACCCGACTGCTCTTTATTTGCAGCCACCGCTCTTAGCTCTGCATAGGCCTGTCTTTCTTTGTGAAATATCGATCCTTTCATGCCTTGTTGCCTCACTGTGGAGATCACTTATGGGTCTGTTAATGGTCCGGAGCAGGGTGTGCCCACTGACCCTCCTGAGTACAAGTGCGGCTTGCGACAGTTAGCCTTTGACTCTTCCTCCACCAGTTCCTCCACAGTAACCCTGTGATAGATTGCAAAAGATGGCTTGGTTCCACAGGGATTGTAGCTGTTGACTGAAGGAACAGATTGGGAGCGGGCTGCGTATCCTTTCCGCCACCCCCACCACTCCCCACTGGCTTTAGAGGCCTTGGCAGCAGCGGCTCGAGCTGTAGCAAAAATAAAGATCTTCTTGCGAGTTGTTTGTCGGCACACATGACACAGCTGCGGCCATGCAATTGCTTGAGCATACGTGCGTGTACGTGGATATATGTGCACGTACTTAAAGCAGTGAAGCTCATGCGTACTCTTGGATGAAGCCACACACATGCACACTTGCTCCCTTCTTCCCCAGGCGCTGGGCCCTCTGAGGGTCCTCTCTTCTCCTCTGCTACATCGACCGTGAGCTGTCAGTCACCGCGGTGCAGTGCCTCTTTCATAGTGACTAGCAGACACATACTTGGGGGCATGACTGAACCGAGAACTGGCCATGCTCTGCTCACTATATCCTATTCCAGCATGTATTAGCACCTTTATCAGGTGGGAAGTGCACTCCAGCATAGGCAAGAGTGGAAAAGGATGCATTGCATGTCACACGTTGCCTCATAAAAGAAACCCCGTCATCCATTTGAGGGTGTTTGGCTAGTGATGTCTCACAGACGGCTGTAAATAGCTCAAATATCTCAGAAGTGACCAATGAACAAGGAGGCACAGATTTATCCTTTTCAGCAGCCTGTCTTACTTACTTTTAAGAGTTTGTTTCAACTCTATATTTACACCGCACTCCCAAAATAGATCCACTTTTATCTTTTAATGGCTCCATTTTCTTTTTTGTGCTTCACTTGTGACAAAGCTTTAAGCTGTTTAGTTCTTTGCACATTGACATCAGCAAATGGATGGTTGAATTTTCTAGGAACAGCAGGTGCATGCATTGTGATTATACTGCAGCCATTTCAGCAGAAGGAATAAGAAAAAAAACTAGAAGCATGCAAAAAAACTACATTTTTTTGTTGTAGTTATTGTATAGGATGTTTACCAAAGCCTGACTGTTGTATGCAGAATTAATAATAGCCTGTTGTCGACTTCACAGTTCCAGACTTCCAGGAGCAGGACATTTTCCTGTGGAGGAAGGACACAGGATTCGGCTTCAGGATCCTCGGAGGCAACGAGCCTGGAGAGCCTGTGAGTTCCGATTCAACTTTTCTCTGTATCAGCGGAAATATCTCTGGTTTGAGCTACAGTTCCTTCCTTTATATTTCTATAATTATAAACTACAGAAGACAATGTTGGGTACTGTAAGTTGAATAATGAACGGGATCCTATAGTGCAGAGTCTGAGCAGTGTCTGTCGGGGTTGTTCTGTCATTTGTATTTATCTTTCTCCTGTTGGCAGCTCTGAGATTGTGTTCGGTGGATATACAGCGGGGAAAATAAGTATTCAACACTTTTCTCATTAAACATATTTCTGATGGAGTCACTGACCTGAGATTTTCACCAGATATCAGTAACAGCCCAAGTAATCCATACATACAAAGAAATCAAGGCAACTGTGTTCACAAAACAAGTTATATTGAATACAGTGGAATGACACAGGGAATAAGTATTGAACATGCTTGGTGAAATTCATTTAATATTTAGTAGAAAAGCCTTTTTTGGTAATAACAGCTTCCAGACACCTCCTGTATAAACAAACTAGGCACAGGCATTGCTCAGGAGTGATTTTAGCCATTCTTCCACACAAGCTGTCTTCAAATCTTGAAGGTTCCGTGGGTGTCTTCTCTGAACTCTGATCTTTAGTTCGCTCCATAGATTTTCAATTGGATTCAGATCAGGTGACCAACTCGGCCATTCTAGCAGCTTTAGTTTCCTTCTCTGGAGCCAGTTGAGTTTCCTTGGCTGTGTGTTTGGGATCGTTGTCTTGCTAAAATGTCCACCCTTGTTTCATCTTCAGCATCTTGGCAGATGGCAGCAAGTTCTTATCACGGATGTTTCTGTACATTTGTCCATTAATCTTTCCTTCAGTTATATGAAGTCTGCCTGTGCCATGTACTGAAAAACACCCCCATGCCATGATGCTCCCACCTCCAAACTTTACTGTTGGTAGTTTTTTTAACGAACTTTTTGTGGCATCCAGAAAGTTCAATTTTGGTCTCATCTGACCAGACTATATTCTTCCAGTATTTTACTGGCTTGCCCAAATGTGCAGCAAACTTTAAACGTGCTTCAACATGGTTTTTCTTAAGCAATGGGGTCTTGCGAGGTGAGTGGGCATAGAGCCCATGTCGGTTGAGTGCATTACGTATTGTTTTCTTTGAAACAGCAGTTCCTGCTAACTCCAGGTCTTTCTGGAGCTCTCCACAAGTAGTCTTTGGCTCTTGGATAACTCTTCTGATAATTCTTTTGACTCCTCTGTCAGAAATCTTGCGAGGAGTTCCTGGTCATGGCCGGTTTATGGTAAAATGATGTTCTTTCCACTTCCAAGTGATGCTCCAACAGTGCTCACTGGAACAGTCAGCCGTTTAGAAATGTGCCTGTAACCAATGCCATCATTATGTTTTGCAACAATAAGGTTGCAAAGGTCTGGAGAGAGCTCTTTGCTTCTATCCATCATGAGTTCTTTGTGGTATGTGTGACAATCTGATATTCACAGACCTTTTTAAAGACTTATCAGCCAGGACTTAACCAGCTGAAATTAATTTGCACTGATGGGGGATGGGATGGCTTCCTAAATTCTGATTGATGTCAGCTGGTTTCTTGGCTTTCTATGCCTGTTTGCACCTCTTTGTCTTCATGTGTTCAATACTTATTCCCTGTGTCATTCCACTTTATTAAATATAACTTGTTTTGTGAACACAGTTGCCTTGATTTCTTTGTATGTATAGATTACTTGAGTTGTTACTGATATCTGGTGAAAATCTCAGGTCAATGGCGCCATCAGAAATATGTTTAATGAGAAAAATGTTGATGTTGTGGGTGACCCCCACAGCCTACGGACAAGCAGAGCGCTCAGCTGGAGCAATTAGCATAACAGTGAGATGTATGTACTGATATCAATAGGCAGCCTCTCCTTCCTGCCAGTAATCCTGCTACTGATATGCGTGACTCTCATGTAAATGTCCATGCCTCCCTGCAGTTTACTGTGATGTTAATGTGCCATGCATGCATTGTCTAGCTGGGTATATAAGCCAGCCATATCGCTTGCTCTCTCTCTCTCTTACTACTGCTGTTTTGATCACACACATTGCCTGTTTGCTGAGGGCTCGCTCCAGTGCGCTTTCACAGCGCTGGAGTCCTGTGATGGTGGATGAATAAAACACCCTTTTAAACTTCAGTTCGCCGTGCCTGCGCTTATTCCGTGCCTCTACACATGGGTTTCCTTAATCATCCGCCACACTGGTGACCCCGAAGAAAAGAACACGCTGGCAGCCCCCGGCGGTGACTCTCCGACGACAAGCGAACGCAGCAGCCTGACGCAAATGGACTGCCCTCCCTTCTGCCACGCGGGAGACCTCGACGCAGAACCAACATCAGGCAAACTCTCCGGAGATCATCCACGACCAGGAAAGCTGCAGAAACTGTCATGGTTCGACCCTTGCCTGAGATCTGGACATCCACGCTGGGACCGGCTGAGGGACAAAGAGCGTCTACTCCCTCTCACCGCTCCTCCGCATTCACACGAGCGCGTACGCACCTCGTCCTCTCTCCACATCAGCGACCTCCAAGGCCGACGGAGAACGCAGCGCGTGGACCAGAACGCACCATGACCCGGCACGAGCGAACGACAGCAACAGCCCAGACAGGGAGGACCATCGGCGCCGACGACGCTGATCTCCAGCAAGCTCCCTGACCCTGACTCGCCTCGACAGCGGACCTGCCATGCACCGAACCCCCGCATGCACAACGGGGGGTTACGAGGACAGCGCACCACGCACGGTACAATACCGGCTCCACAGACCGCCATCGTTCTCCGCCGCTGCACACGCCCGAGAAACACGGCCGACCGCCATCCTCGGAACCTTCAGGGCTGCTCACACACCTGAAGCACACACGCATCCCGCTCACAGGATTTTGTATGGGTCTCAGCCACGGCGCACAGTGGGAATTCAGCCGTCAGCTATCCCCGAGGGCTTTAGGGCTGCGCGCGCACCTAAAGCCAACACGCCAAGTCCCTCACACAGCTGCAGCTCCTGTTTTTCTTCATGGCCGCTTCTCATCCTCGCAGAACTGAGCCGCGAGACGAGTCGGAGACATATTTTTCTTCTCACAGCCGCTGTGGATCTCCGCCACGTTCAACGGGACAGCCCCTCAACACCGTGGATCCACATGCAATTTTTGCGCAGCCCAGACAACTTCGCCGTCCCGGGCCGGCACTTGCTATCCCCACCCTCCTCCCTCCCCCTCCTCCGGCACAGAACTTTTCCTGCAGCTCGCTCCCAAAGCCGGACGATCGACGCCTCAGCCACCAGCTGAGCCCTCTGGGGGGAGGTGGTGTGGGTGACCCCCACAGCCTACGGACAAGCAGAGTGCTCAGCTGGAGCAATTAGCATAACAGCGAGATGTATGTACTGATATCAATAGGCAGCCTCTCCTTCCTGCCAGTAATCCTGCTATTGATATGCGTGACTCTCATGTAAATGTCCCATGCATTCCTGCTGTACTGTGATGCTAATGTGCCATGCATGCATTGTCTAGCTGGGTATATAAGCCAGCCATATCGCTTGCTCTCTCTCTCTCTCTCTTACTACTGTTGTTTTGATCACACGCATTGCCTGTTTGCTAAGGGCTTGCTCCAGTGCACTTTCACAGCGCTGGAGTGAGTCCTGTGATGGTGGATGAATAAAACACCCTTTTAAACTTCACTTCGCCGTGCCTTATTTTACCATCCGCCACAATGTGTTCAATGCTTTTTCCCCCACTGTATATGGATGATTTTAAAAGCTAATGTGCTCCTTGATCTGGTCAGTGTTGGCTCCACCACACCAAAAAAAAAAAAGAAGGTCTCACGTTTCTTTGTTTTTAACACTGAAGTTCCTTTTTTCCTGTCGGAAATAATAGATTTACTTCAAAATTGGCTTACGGTCAGACTGGAAATACAAAAGGTTATACTAAAGTCAAAATTGTAGCAGTGCAGCATGTCAGGGTTTATAGTTGCTAATAAAATTTGAATATTTTGTACAGTATTTGTATCATGGTTTTGATTTGAAAAGCCAAATCTTTTTCTTGCTAGTATTGGTGTAGAAATAATGACGTGAAAAGTACTCCACTCCCGTGTGTGTTTCAGATCTACATTGGCCATATAGTGAAGTATGGTGCTGCGGATGAGGATGGCCGCTTGCGATCCGGCGATGAGCTGATATGCGTTGATGGCACGGCGGTGGTGGGCAAGTCGCACCAACTGGTGGTGCAACTGATGCAGCAGGCTGCCAAGCAGGGCCACGTCAATCTCACCGTGCGACGCAAAACCAACTACACCGGTAAGAAGAGAAACGTGTCGAGATGACAGAGCACCTTAGTTTGTTAAACACCTGCATTAATTTACATAACTGTTCAGAATTAAGCTGATGCCTGGAAATGTTCATGTTTTTGAAAGAAAAGAACGTTTTGTACTTGTCAAATATGAATTGAAATTTTTAAAAAAATGTTGTAAACCAACAAAGACACTTCTATTAGGTGGCACTGGAGTGGCAATTGACATATAAAGGCAAACAGTTTTGTACTGAGGCATTTAATAGATTTAATTTATGGTTAATTCCATGAATCATTTGCTTTTCATTACATGTTCATTCAACTTAAATTTGTAGTAAATGAAAACAGTTTTGTTTTCTTCTCATTTTAAAGTTCGTGCCTTTGAGCACTAGTGTATTTAAAGGGAAAAATGGCTCAAAGAATTTGTTCAGTGGGTGTAAATTCTGACAAATGTAAGCATCCAGTGAATGTAATAAAGTTGAAGTTTTTGTTTGGGTTACTCAGCGAGCTTTTATCTTTGAAATATGAATTAATACAACAAGTACCTAGAATTTAAGACCAGTCAATCAGTGAAGTGGTGGAGGGCATGCGACACCAGGGAAACTTTTATATCTCTTAACATTGCAGCCAAAAAAGCTGCCTTTTTCCACCCTGCCATTAAAAACCCAGAGCCAGTTTCATGTTCACATTACAGTCATGTGTTTTCATCTGATAGCTCAAGTCTGTCTTGTTGCGTTATAATTTAAAATACTTAGAACTGATTAAAATAAACTGACCTCCTTGCTTTATAGGCTTATGTAGAGTTAGAGCCATAATAGTATCGTTCTTTAGAGTTAAAGGCCCTATTTGTGCAAAATGAAGTTTGTGGGTTTTAACCTAAAAAATAAAATGCAAATATAAAATGTTTTTGACCCCTTCGTTCATTTGACATTTTGTGTTGTGACCACAATAGCTTCTACATTTCTGATCAGATTGACTTCAGATTTATGCAGAAGCTTGAACTAGTCAACACCTTAGATGAGGTTGATTTACAGATAAATCTAAAGAGGGGATGCATTTTTTGGGGGGGGCGGGCTGCTTGTACTTTTTCAGTCCATTTTATGTTGTCACCAGTATAGCTTCTACATTTCTGATCAGATTGACTTCCTGTTTTTACAGATACTTTGACTCAAATGAGGGGTTACATTTTTGGGGAGGGGGACTTCTTAGGTGGGCCTGCACCCAAGTTGTGCTCAAGGTCAATGGTCAGGAGATCTGAGCACCCCCGGGGTGATTTCGTAAGGCTGGAATGAGCTACTCTGTTTTTTTGTTTGTTTTTATTTTTCTTGGAAGAGCTAGAAAATGACAGATTCTTTTAGTCTTTAAACTACTGTACATACTATCTGTCCTAAGGAATGTCAAAACGTAAAATGAATCCCTATATGGGACCTTTAAAATTACTTGTTTTTAGTTTGAAACAACACTAATCAGATAGTTTGTACTTCAGCAGTAGCCTTATTTATTTGTTTTCTCCTATAAATCACAAACCCTGTAAATATTCTTGCAGTATGTGTATTTAGACCGAAGTGGTGACCTTGATGGTAGAGCATCCGCTCCACAACCGGGAGGGATGGTTCAAATCCCAGCCGGGTCATACCAAAGACCATCTAAAAATGGTACTTTCCACCTTCTAGCTTGGTGCTCAGCATAACAGAATGGGGAAAGGAAAGTTAGCACACAGAGCTACCAGAGGACTGACCCCCCCCCCCCCCCCACTGTAGCTTTCACTGCTTACAGTAGCTGTGTAGCCTAGCATCAGAAACGGAGATAGGCACCACCCCGATACACCACTTGGTGTCCCACATGGTCTGGAAGAGAATTAACTAACTTAACCCTTTAACTGCCCTAAGTGCCATGTGGCGCCTGGGGAAACGCAAGGCAACTCGAGGCCCCCCCAGTGGTCAAGAGTGGTAAAAAATTTTCTCAATAAAATAGTTCAGATTTCCAAGGCTATTACTTGAAAGTTACAAGAGATAATGGCTTACTGTCAATTAGAAAGATGTAGAACATGATCCAAAGTTTCAGATAGGAATAAATTTACGCATCTAATTTGCATAATGTCGCAGCAGCTATATAAATTACATAAGTCAGTCAAAAGTGGACTTTGGACACATTTACATAAAGAATGGTCCGTGTTTTTTGACGGCGATTTGTCTACAGGGGTATGTTTTTATCTAATCTTCAAATTATTTGAACCAGAAAATCAATAAAATGTCAAAAAAACATATTTTTCTTACCTGTTGCCGGGCGGGGGGGCTCGCCCGCCCATGTGACCGGTCTGTTTTCGTCCATCATAGTCAATGTTTGTGTGTTTGCTCAGCCATTTACACCGTGTACCACATCTACAAACTCTTATGATTATCCCACGTGAATTTCGTTTGTATTACGTGGTTATTTTTACTGTTTCATGCAGTTTCAGTCATCATCGCGGCAGCGATGACCAAACATGGCGGCATCCACATTGATGTGTGAGCTCAAAGCAGAAAAAGGAAGAAGAATAATGAGGATTTCATCTTCTTTGCTATATTCCATGTCAGCCATGATTCCTTCGGCACGTGTCTGCCACCTTCTAAACTGTCAGATCAATAGAGATTAGTACAAATTCTCAGTATAGCCGGGGGGATGTCAATAAGTTGACACGTGCAGTTGCTGCACTGTGCCACTGGGAGCGCGACCTGTCCTTTTAATCTGGGCAGTTAAAGGGTTAACTAATATGTATTTACCTAATCGGATTGTTTCCCTGTAGTTGTATAATATTTAGTTTCCTCTCAGATTAGCACAGAATATTGTTATAATAGAGTTTCAGAGCACATAGTGGGTTAAATCACCTTAGCCTGTCGTACCACAGTGTTTGGTCACTGAATATTCACTAAAAACCCAGTGTACGTCTGTCATGATTCCATCAGAAGCCTGGAGGCTGCTCACTACATGCAGCCATTGTTTTTTTTTTTTTTTTTTTTTTTTTTTCTACTCTGTGTTCTGGTTGAAGAAGCGGTCAGCCGTGACTACAAGCCAAGCCTCCACCCACCCCCCCGACTCAGCACCACCTTCACACGCAGCACTTCTGTTGCACTTCTTAACAGGCGATTAAAAATAGAAAAATGGGGTCCATAAATGTGATGGAGAGGCTGGTCAGCCTTCGGCCCTGTGACAGCAGCCAGACATCAGGGCACTGGCGCTCCTGTCTGCCTCAGAGCGTCGGGAATATGAGGCGCCTCCCTTGAGCAGTTGGACAGGAAATGAAAAGTGAAATGAAATGCCCAGATGCTACAGGCAGACCACGTCCTGGGTCCATTTTTTGTTTGAAGCCGATGTGAGAGGCGACTATTGAAGAGTCCCTCCTTCCCATTTCTCTTTATCGGCAAAATTGAAATGCTCTGCGCTCTTTATTTACTTTTTTGGTGTGTTTTTTAGATTGCACAGCTGATGTAACGTTTAGCTTTGCTGTCAGATCATGTCCGTTTGGTTTCTGCCTTATTATGTAGGACTTCGTTACTTACGCTTTTGTCTTCTGGTCTGCTTACATAACAGTTGTTGGCTTAAATTTTTTATCTGCCCATCAGTATTTCCCTCCTTATTTTTTTCCCCATATTGTCTCCTGCATCTGTTCTGGTTTTCCTTCCTGTTTGTGATTTGTTCCTCCGTTAATCTTTCCCCTCTGTTGCCACCGTTTCCTCTCCACCTTCCATCCCCTTCCCAGTTAAAGCAGAGGGAGACATGCCTCCATCTCCGGCGTCCTCTCACCACAGCAGCACCCAGGCGCCCAGCCTGACGGAGGACATCGGGAAGCGCACCCCGCAGGGCAGCCAGAACTCCCTCAACACCGTCAGCTCCGGCAGCGGCTCCACCTCGGGCATCGGCAGCGGCGGCCCCGCAGCCGGGGGCAGCAGCAACACCGTGGTCGCCGCCGCCACTGCCGCCACCACCTCCTCCCAGCCCCCCAACGTCAACTCCTCCTCCACCGCCGCCACCTCAGCGCTGCAGCCCTATGATGTGGAGATCCGCCGTGGCGAGAACGAAGGGTTCGGTTTTGTCATCGTCTCGTCTGTGTCGCGGCCTGAAGCTGGCACCACCTTCGGTAAGGAATGGTCTCACTTTATATCACACACCACTGCTGATGTTTCAGACATCCCTTTTTTTTTTAACAAAACTTCTACTCAGCAAAACCTAAAGCTTTTCCTCATCACCGGGGTCTTTTATCTTCTTGTCTGTTTTATGGGAATCCTTTGAATCATCTGTACACTCTAAATAGCCTGACAAGCACTGCAGATTGTGGCTATTTACGGTGGCGGCAGATCAATATCAACAGCCTTCAGAGGAGTGGTTCTTCTTCCTCATTTTCATCTGAGCCTGTCAGATCGAGACACTGAAATGTTCCTCGGTGCCTGCAGCTGCTGCTACACTCGCACACGGCTTTCATAATTGATCACAAGTAATGTGGGTCTTACATAAGGCCACTTGTATTATTCAGCTGAACTTAAATGGCCTCTGTCGAGCAGGTTGCCACTAAAAGCCTAATGGCAGCTTAATGAAGGGGAACGCAATGATCGATGAAAATGCAAAGACTTTATTTTACATCATAGAATAAAGAGGTTTCTAATTGTTGTAGCTTATTTTGTGTTATTAAGGTAGGCATACATGTCGTCTATTCTTCTCTTTATATGATAGTTGCAAACTGATTCAGCTCTGCTTTAACAAGCTAGCAGTGCCTTTACTTTGCAGTGCACTCTTTGCTCCTCTGCCACGACTTTCTGCTGCTACCACTGTGACTTTCCACTCTTCTCTGTCAGCGTGGGTGCACTGAAACACACTGGGCTTCACAGGTTGGCTTATAAAGTAGTAAAGCTCCTTTTCAAAAGCCAGAGTAGAAGGCAGAGGCCGGCAGATTGAGCTTCATTTCATTTCACTTAACATGTAAAATCCATTTGAAAGTCAGTGCCTACATAAGGAAAAAGGTTTTTCTTTCACTCTGAGTCTCCAGTCAATATTTTTAGCTGAAAAAGGATGACACCCAGTTAAACGGAGAGGAAGAAGTTTAGGTTTGACAAGCTTGTTGTGAAGGCATTTTAAGGGCTGAATGACTAAAAGTGGAGAAGTAAGGAGTGATTGCTGAGTGACTGATGTCAGCCTGCGTAAAGAGAAGCGGAGACCACAGGGTAGTCTGCTTTGATATATGCTTGACTTTCTATCAGTATAGGTGTTTGGGACGTTGACAGAAATAGTAGATCATTAGCTTTTGGCTGCTGAGACACAAATATGAAAACGATATCAATTTTAGAAATGTGCTGAAGCAGCTAGACGCTGAATAAGAATTGGAGAGAATATATTGAAAATGAACTCAAGTGCAGTTTGTACAGTGATCAGTTTAAATAATATTTATTGACAGAGCACAGTTTTATTTGCCCTTCTTTGCCAATGCTAGCATATCATCTCCCTGTATTTGGACCTGCTTTTATTCTCTTAGTAGGGCTGGATGATGTGACCTCAAACCAGCATCTCAATTAATTGAAATAGTTACCTATTAAACCCTTTGCACGGGGGTGGAGATCGTTGAGAGATTGAGGCATGACAAAATGGCCAGATCTCCAATGATCTCTCGGCAGTTGCCAAGATCTCTCAATTATTTTCAATGATCTCCATGGTCCTTAGAATTTTGACTCATTCCAAAACAATCTCTCAATGATCTCCTGGTGATCTCTCAAAAATCTTTCAATGAAGTCTGTTTTTCCATTGAATGCTCAGCACTCTCTCACTGATCTCTCAGCCGCCTCTGCCTTTCGGGGTGGAGATTGATGAGATCATTGAGCGTTCCTTGAGCGCTCCTTGACTGCTCTACAATCTCATCGAACTCCCAAAGATCACTCAGTGATTATATAAATATAAAAGACCAATCAAGGTTATTGAAAGATTGCTTAGAGATCATTGGGAGATCATGAGCATTCCTTGAAGTTGTTGAGTTTGTTGAGAAATTGCTTTCCTTTGGTTATCGTTGAGAGATTGTTTTGGGCTGAGTTCTGAGCTGAGTCTCAACGCCAGTGATGTCTGTCTGTATTGAAAAAGCCAAATGTCCGTCATGTTCACTTTAGTAACCTTTCAATCACTCATCCAGCCCTCTCTCTTGGTGACTGTTGCTTGGCTGGCTGTTAGCTGTGGGTAAATTAACCTTAACCCTTCTGCTCCTTTTCCCCCCATCTGCTTTTTCTCTCCCCCCCCCCACACTTCTCTCTCCAAACATAATCCCCCCCGCACACTCCACACACGTACACCTACACTCTGAATCACACGTCGCACCGTGCCAATTGTGACCATAGCTGGAAATGCTTGTGTGGCCATGCCCCACAAAATAGGGCGCATCATCGAGGGAAGCCCGGCGGACCGCTGTGGGAGACTGAAGGTCGGCGATCGCATCCTGGCTGTGAACGGCTGCTCCATCACAAACAAGTCCCACTCGGACATCGTCAACCTCATCAAGGAGGCCGGAAACACCGTCACACTGCGCATCATTCCTGGAGATGGTGAGTTCCTTTCCGTACCTCCATACAGTGCTGTAAACTTAACATGCATTCCTCACTGTCTTTTAATTTTCACGTCTCTGGAGAACGTTCAAAATACCATCATTAGGAAGTATTGCAGTTTTAACCTTTTTCCATACCTCATCTGTAGAACCCAGATAGACCAATTTTCAACTTTCATTAGACAGGCCTTATGTATATATTTATTTTAAGGAGCAGGGCTTGTCTTCACCTTGCTAAGTTGTTAACAAGCACAGCTATAGTGTTGTGTAAAGTCTGCAGTTTCATAACTGGAATAGCCCCTCCGTTTTCCACAGGAGCTTCAACTTCGGGCATATGTGGGCATTTTCCCAGCAGTTGCGTTCATGCTCTTGGCGTTGTGGCTGCACATTTAAACCGTGCTGGGAGTGGTGTAGATTTCTGCGTGCCTGAGTCTGTGTTCGAAGGCATGAGTCTCTTTCCGTCCAAATGGTTTTACAGGGAGGCCCCTCATTGGGCTGAGAGGCTCTGGCTACTTTGTGCCGACAGACCACCCTGACATGCTTCACAAATACTGTTTAATTAAGTGTGTGTCTGTACGAGGGAGGCAGTACTCGCTGTCAACCTGCACACTGGTTGGAATCGGAGCCATTTGTCCGCCGCTCGTTGCTTTCCGGCTCACTTCTTGTGGTTGAAGAGGTTTTGTTTTTCTGTTTTTTTGCACCCCTTCCGTCAGAGTGGTTGATGAGAACAGTGAGCCAAAATTGCTCGGCCAAGAAAACAGGAGAGCAAGATGGAAAGCGTCGGCAAGGAATAACTGGATATGTCTTATCTGAAAAGTTCTGGCTTGTGTTTGCGTGTCAAACAGATGAACGCTGTCTGACAGAGACCGGAAGGGTGTCGGGGAAAAGATTGCGTCTTGTATTTCGAAGTTGCATCTCTGAGTGAGTGTTCTCCCCCTGCCTCTGTTTACAAATGGCTGAGCATTTCCTCTTTCAGTCCTGTCTAAACTCTTCTGATGCCGAGCTAAACCATAGCTAGAGTTTTATTCCAAGGTGAATTCAGATCCAGCTCCTTTACTGTGAGCTCACCTCGCCCTTCTGCTTGGGAGCACAGATGGAGTTTTGTTGTAACTGATGCATCACACTTTTGCAGCAACAAGGAAAATGGGCTCGGGAGTCCTCCTGCTGCTGTTCAGTAATACATGTGCAAGAAGATAATGCCTTTGTCAAAGCTTATGTCTCCGTTGCATAAATGTGAGGCACAGACGAAGCGCTTTCCCGGTGGAAAGCAGAAAGACGAAATGCTCTGTGATCAGATTTTTTTTTTTTTAATACTTGGTAGTGCATTTTCTGAACCGGTGTTCCTGATTCTCTTACCATTTAAGGTGGGAGGGTGGGTTCTCTCTTTTTTTTTTTTTTTTTTTTTTTTTTTTTTTTAGCCCATTCCAGCAAAGCATGAAGGAGCAATGCAATGATGTGGCATTCGTCCCTCCATCTGTCCATCCATCAGGCCGTCCACAGATCACAAGAATCGCTCCTCCTCTGAGGCATTATCCCCCATATGCTCACCAATTACACTCACAAATATCCTCAAGTGCCTCTGCAGTCAGGTTTTGCTCAAGGTCAAAAGTCAGGAGATCTGGGTACTTACAGTTAGAACCACAACTTTACATACAGAATTTTAACACTTTCTTTAAAGCCATAAGCTTACATACGTACATTTCCTTAGTATTTGGTAGCATTGCCTGTAAATTGCAGGATTTGGTCAAACGTTTTGGGTATCCTTCCACAAGCTTCTCACAACAGTTGATGGAACTTTGGTCCATTTTTCCTGACGGAGCTGGTGGAACTGAGTCAGGTTTGTAGGTCACCTTGCTCGCACGCGTCTTTTCAGCTCTGCCCACAAATTTTCTATGGGATTGTGAAGGCCACTCCAAAACATTGACTTTGTTGTCCTTAAGCCAACTAATTTGGTGGTATGCTTCGGATCATTGTCCATTTGGAAGACCTAAAGACCCGAGCTTTAATTTCCTGGGAGGATAGCAGGATCTGTAAAGCGCTTTGGTCATCTAGAGATGAGAAAAAGCACTATATAAGTGAACGCCATTTACCATTCCTGGCTGATGTCTTGAGATGTTGCGATAATAGTTCCACATCATGTTTGTTTCCTCATGATGCCATCTATTTTGTGAAGTGCACCAAAACACCCCCATTCTTCACAGTTGGGATGGTGCTCTCAGGCTTGCAAGCTTCCCCCTTTTTCCTCCATATGTATCAATGGTCATTATGGCCAAACAGTTCAGTTTTTGTTCCATCAGACCACAGCACATGTCTCCAGAAATTAAGGTCTTTGTCCCTGTGTGCAATTGCAAACTATAATCTGGCTTTTTTATGTTGCTTTTGGAGTAATAATGACACTTTTACCAGCTTCAGCCAGTATCTTCACTAGGTCTTTTGCTTTTGTTCTGGGGTTGATACGCACATTTCACACCAAAACATGTTCATCTCTGGGACACAGAACCCGTCCCCTTCCTGAGTGGTATGATGACTGGACATTCCCATAGTGTTTATACTTGCATTTAATTGTTGATGATGAACGTGGCACCTTCAGGCATCTGAAAATTATACCCAGGATGAACCAGACTTGTGGAGTTCCACAGTTTTCTTCATGATATCAGTGTGTGTAAACTTCTGACTTTGAAGAAAGTAATAAAAAATTCTCTCAAAAATTATTTAGCAAATATAAAAATTATTAACAAAGAAATAATTGTGGAGGTCCACAGTTGTCTTCCTGATATCTTGGCTGATTTCTTTTGATTTTCCCATGATGTCACACAAGGAAACTGTGTGTTTGAGGTGTGCCTTAAAATGCATCCCAGGTGGGCCTCTGTAGCTTGAATGTTTTCAATTAACCTATCAGAACCTTCCAAAGCCATGACATCATCATCTGGGCTTCTCTAAAGTATTTAAAGGCATAATAACCTTAGTGTATGAAAATTTCTGACTTTGAATAAATAAATAAATAAATAAAAAAAACCTCTAAAAAAATCTTTCTCATTATTCTGGCATTTAGCAAATAGAAATAATTTTAGTAATCCTAACTGACCTAAATCAGGGAAAGTGTAGTCTGATTTAATGTCCGTGTGGAGAAAAAAGTAATGTCTTTTTATGCAGTGCTTGTAAACTTCTGGTTTCAGCTGTATGTGATATCAGAATAATCACTACTCCTCCTAGGCAGTTGCCCTGATGCTCACCAAACTCGCACACAATGATCCTAAGATGGGTCTGCGTCCACGTTGTGGTCAAGGTTAAAGGTCCGATCTGGTATCTTATACTGTTCCAAACAAAAACCCATTTCTCCTAGATAATTGTCCGATAGCCACCAAGCTCATCTCCAGGTGGATCTACAGCCAGCTTTCATCAAGCCAGAATTGACGGTCTGGTTTCTCTTACTGTTTTTAAAGGAGAAAATGGGCAGTGGGTCACAAGAAGAAAAGAGAGATGGGGTAATATTTTCAAGACAGAAAACAGTTGGACGAGAGATAAATGGAGAGGCAGCAGCATGGAAGGAGTGGATGATGCAAATAAACAGATGGAAGGGGAAATAGGGTACAAATGTGAGACCGCAAATGTGAGAAACTGGGGGGGGGGTAATTATAGAGCTGGGGGTTCCCCTCGCCATGATCCGAAATTGCATTAACTCACACAACACACCAACAAGGTTATTCGATTTGGAGCTTCTCAGGCAGCGGGACAATCAAAGAGTTAATCCAGCAGGCTCCCAGGGCAGCATTGGAGGGGCAGGAGATTAATAGGTGAAATCGGAACTGACCATGAGAGGAATAGTGAGTAGCAGAGGGGCTGAGTTGTAATCAAATGTGGAATACCTGTAGATGGCCAAGAAAGATGAGGTTGTTAAGAAGAAGGAGGGTTTCTTTATGCGGCTGGAGTATAATGAGTCCTTTTTTGTGCATGCCTCATTGATAAAAGAAAATGAGTGGATCAGTGCAAAGATGAAAGACACAATAACCAGAAGCTTTTATGTCACTAGAAGTTGTGGTGTGCATGTTTTCTTTTTGACAATTTTTTTTCCAGCAGATGAGATTGTCTGTCTAGGAAAAGAGGTGCACATGTTTTAAGTGGGGGGAAAAAATGAAGAGCACTACGTTTACAAAAGGACTGACGGCACAAAGAGCTGCATTAGTCTGTTGTTTCAGATTATAGTTAAATGGTGGATGACACCTCACAGTCAAGCTTTTTATCCCATCACAAAGGCTTTAGGATGCAACTGATTCAAAGTTTTATCCATCCAAATATGGGGAAAACATAACACACATTTGGTGTTAGGTCCTTCATAAAGGCAAAGATGTTGTTGACTGGTTAATGTAGAAAGGAAGCTTTGGAAAGATTCTGTTAACTGAATTCTCATTTGCCTTCATGGATTGTAATTGTAATAACATCCCTCTTCTCCCATCCTCCTCAGAGTCGTCAAATGCATCTTTGTTGACAAATGCAGAGAAGATCGCCACTATAACCACCACACACACTCCTCAGCAACAGGCTGCACCCGAGGCCAGGTGAGCAGCACAGCTGAGTGCTTACACCAGGAGGTACAACCTCCAATATGGAAACAGCCTGTTTGAACAAACTTTGGGATGAAAATTAGCAACTTTATTCTCATAAGTTTGTGACTTTTCTTATAAATCGAAGATTTTCTGTAAAAATGTGACATTTTAGTGGAATATTTCCAAAATTTTCTTATACTAGTGCTGTGCCCGGTCACATAACCATATAAGGAGTTGTTCAGTTTTTGCTGAACTGAACAGCACCTTTATAAGGAGTTGTTTGGAAGAACACAGACACACTATGTTCTGATATGAGGTCATAGAATTCCAGTCACGTGACCATATAAGAAGTTGTTCAGAACTCCTTATATAAACTCCTTCTATAAGGAATTGTTCTTATATGGTCACATCACCATATAAGGAGTTCCTACAGTGTTCTTAACTCCTCATATGGTCACGACCATATAAGGAGGAACCGGGTCTTCTAAGGAAGACCTGGTTCTGGAGCTCGGATTGGGCCCAAATTTTTAACATTTTATCCCTCCGGCCTCCCGAGCCTGCCCTATGAATTTCAGCCCCCAACTCCCAGCAGTTGCACCTTTTCCACCTCTGTGTTCATTTAATAGCTCCCCTATGGACATCAGTAAAGATTTCCTCTCCTAAACTTCCACATATCTGGGGAGGCTGAAATTTACAGGGGTTACTGGGCTTAATGTTATAGCCGTAAATCCTAATTTTCAGCCTCCAATTGCCAGCGGTTATACTTTTTCCACATCTGTGTTCATTTAATAGCTCTGTGTCCAATGTGCATATCTGGGGAGGCTGAAATTTACAGGGGTTACTGGGCTTAATGTTATAGCCGTAAATCCTAATTGTCAGCCTCCAGTTGCCAGCGGTTGTACTTTTTCCACATCTGTGTTCATTTAATAGCTCTGCTATGGACATTCATTAAAGATTTCCCCTCCTAAACTTCCCTATATCCACGGAGGCTGAAATTCAGGGATGCACACCCTCTTAACCTTAGCAAAGCACGTGTCAAATCTGAGGTCAGTCTGACAAACTGTTTGAGAAACATGTGAGGAACAGACAGCTACACAGAGAATCCTTGCATTATAATACGAAAATGTCTTAGTTTGTGTTGTAATTTTTTTTTCTTGAATCTGGTATGGACCCCAATCAAAAGTGGTAAGTATGGTGCCAGTTTGCTGAAATATGCGGAGAAATATAACAGTTTTGATTTTCATGGTGGGATGGCGAAATTTGGAAAGGGACTTGGCCTAAGCCGTCCAACCAAAGCTCACCATTTTGATAGCAGGTAATCACCCACCCCATTAGGTGATATTTACAAAGTTTGAAGTCTTTGTGTTGAAAGGTAGAGGTAGTTCAAGATTGTGCCCTGGAAATCACAAAAAATCACTAAATATGCAAAACAGTGTTCAAGATGGCGGACTTCCTGCTAGAGACTTTTGTCCACCTTGGAATGTTCTACCAGCCCTGTGATCTTCGTGAAAAACAGTGAAAGTGGGTGGTGGGGCCCCGAGTTTTGAAATTTTCAAGGGGGCGCTGTTGAGCCACAGTAGTAGAGCATCCGCAACAAAACTGGAGATTGTGGGTTCAAGCACCAACAAAGTCATAGCAAAGACCATATAAAAATTGTACTTCCTGCCTTCTAGCTTGGTGCTCAGCATAATAGAATGTGGAAAGGAAAGTTAGTCATGGCAGTGCCTTGTATGGCAGCACCCCCTTGGATAGGAGAAACATAATTTTGTTCTACTTTTTTCAGATTTTTCTCTGAAATTGGCTAATTTTCCTTCTAAGATTGTCAGCTGTTAGGTTTTTTTTTTTTAACCCCTCCAATTTTATCACAGTTCCAGGGGGCCACTGCTATACCAAAACAGCTACATGTGGCTCCAAAGTCTCAGGTTGCAGACTCCTGAATTAAACATATATTCTCTTAAAAATGTAACTATTATGACAGTCTCTCTGATAGTCTTTATGACTTCTGTGTTCCTATTTCAGGACCAATACCAAACCAAAACAGGAATCGTTTGAATTCAAAGCCCCACAATCCACTCCCCCTCAGCCCCTCACACAGCCGGCCTCAGCTCAGGTAAGAAACAACACTCCTGTCCGTCAAACAGCCATTTCACCTCTCCATCAAGCATCCCAGTACACTGCATCCCCACTCATCAGCTCCCCCGCCCACATCCCAGTCTGTCTTTTCCAACATCCACCCAGCTGTTGGAGCATCCAGATGCCCATTCATGCTTCCGTGCATTAACCAGTCCGTCCACCCACCTTCCCAAGGACGGACCAAGTGCATTCTTATTTCTTTATCTCTTTTACACCTGCCTGCCAGTGTTATCGGAGTCTGCGCATTAAGAAAAGCCTGTTTGCTTTCAAAGTAGCCCCTCGGTCCACTCTGTTCACTGCCGAATTAATCTGCTGCTGTGGAGATGGCTCTCTCAGATAGCATCGATCCTTCAGCAGAGGAGATTAGGAGGGCGTAAAGACAGGAGCTGCTGAGGTCTTGTGTCCTTGTGGTGCCCACACCTCGTTTCCCTCTGCCCGTGCCCTCTCTCTTTTTTTCCCAGGCATCAATAATTCAGCATCGTTACACCTGGGCACACACACACACAGTCTACACAGCTATTAAAGAGGTGTGACTTTCCTGAAGGTGCCAATTGTCCCATGCTCCTGAAATGGGACCCCACTTCAAAGGACATACATATACACACGCACACACAGACACACCCTCAAAATCACAAAAGTGACCTTGATGCAAACGTGTCCTCCTCTCTCTTTATGCACATGTGTGGTCTGTCCCCATCAGGATGCTGAGTTCTACTCGGTGGACCTGGAGAGGGACAACAAAGGATTTGGCTTCAGCCTGCGGGGAGGCAGAGAATACAACATGGACCTGTACGTGCTGAGGCTAGCTGAGGACGGAGCAGCCGTACGCAACGGGAAGATGAGGGTACGGGCACAAAATAATAAAACCAGTATTTACACACAACTTGCAGTGCTTTCTCCTCGAAGACATTTCTGTTCTCCTGATTTTAAGTACTTCTCATCTTGTAAAAAAAAAACATTAAGAAAAAGGATTCCTTGCTGAAGTAGTTTGATTACATCATTGTAGCACATATCAGAGCCTATGAATTAATGACAAATTCACAAACAAGTACTATCAGAGATGTAGGTTGGTTTGTTTTGGGGGTTTTTGCTCCATAATATACTAAAAATGAACATTAGGATTCCCAGAGGTTGCGCTCGTCGTTTTGACAGGGTTGTAAAAATTCTGTCGTAATCTATTATTACCCGTCGTCTCAATTTTCATAGAACAACGTGCTGGATAGCTTTTGTCTTTGCTCACATGTTCAGTTTTATTCATTCTCCACTGTATCAGTCCCTTTTTTCACCACTCTAATCAACAACATCACAACTGTTTGGCTGTTTAAAGAAAGTTTTCAGGCTCAGCTGCTTTGACTTTCTTCAGTTGTTGCACAGTGAATGTCATAAAGACTTACCACATTAGAATATAAAAGGAAGGACAATACTAGATAATCACTGTTTGATATGTGCTATGAAGTGGAAACACTGGAATTACAAGTAAGTTACAGTAGATCACCTTCAGTGTAATCTGTCAAAATGACAAAAAGCCTTCAGATTTTTCTGTCACTGCGAGAAAAAAAAATCCCAGTTACAGTCACAGCTGTACTCAAACTCTTCCATGCCTTCTAGTAGGGCTGTTGCGATAACCACAATTATGTAATACCGTGCTATGGACAAGCCTACTACGGAGGAAAATGACCAACCTCAACAACCGCGGTGTTCACTCTTTTTATGTGTGTGGCTACATCTCGTTGTTCACTTATGTGCCCCGATTGATGAATAAATAAATTAAGTGTATTTTTATTGCCAACAGCACGTTTGCACCTAGTAATGACGGCGGCAGCACCTGCTGCTGTAGAAGCTTCCGTGTGGGACACTCTCTCTCCATATGGACAGCAGGCAGTTAGTGATGGAAACGTTTGGACTCCTTGTTAAATACAGCCGTGACAGTGAACACTGAAAGACTTAGACTTAGAGACTTAGACTTAACTTTATTAATCCCTTTGGGATGACTCCCTCTGGAAAGGGCACAAAGCGTGTTATTTCCTTCTGAACGGAATGTTTATGATCCTGACAATTGAGCTCTGACAGCGAAACAACTACTGTATAGTGCATTGCTTGTTTGAATGTGATTTTTCGGACCGCGGCAAAATTCACAGAGACAAGAGGCATGTAGGGTCCTGTACGGAGACTGTCCTGTTTAAATAAGCTGAATGTCGCTGCAGTCTCCAGTCCATACAAACCGTAGTTGAAATACTGGAGTTCCTGCCACTGCTTTATGAAAATGATAATTTTATTTTTTTAACAGAATCAGCAGTTCATGCCTAGTAAGACCGGAGCTCCACACAGTTGTCACACATGCACATAAAGTTGAGAGCAGAGCTGCAGCAAGTTTCTCACAGCTTCCATCGTTTTCCACATAAGTTATAAACCCTGTTTAAATTCTAAAAACATTTGCAATAATTACCACGGTGTTGAGCTGTCCACCATCACCACAGGGGAAATTCCTCGACCGCGACAGCCCTACATTCTAGCTATATAGAAGGCTAATGATAAATAGCTGTCTACTTTTTATTAATTGCACTGAAGTATATTACAGTTCTGTGCATATTATGTTTTCTTGGCTCCATGTTTTCTTAATCCCTCCATGCAGCAACATGTTTCATTATGCCGTCTCATTCAGGGAGAATCCTCATTCTAAACTCTGAAGAATAGAGTTATGTTATTTTACTTATACTGTGCAAAAGAGAGGCCCATAAATTTCCAGAAATGTCACCCTTTCATGATTAAAGGAAACATCTGTTTCCATTTTTTATAAAAACATAATTTTTAGTAATTCAGAGCTTTTTAAAAAAGAATTTCAGCCTATAAAAGAAAATGATTGAGTGCTCTGTACACTGTATTGCACTTTTCTCTGTTTACACTACAGCAGCACATCTGAAAAATGTCTGAATTTTCCCAGCTGTTGACCTTAGCTGTTTTTATGTAGACTGATTATAAAATGATAAATCCAGCTGCAGTTGTTGCCAGTTGACTGTTGTGATTAGCTGCAGGGCTGATGAGTGCCACGTATATTTTGCAGCCATCAGAATAATGTTATCTATCAACATAATTGCTTGTGCATAATGTACCCCCAATTACTGGCAGCCATGCTTCACTGAATATAAACGCAGTCGCCTCTGGGCTCGGCCACATAAACAGTTTGGTGTGCGTGAGCGTTACCGAAACACAGAGTCTGCACGGTCACGGAGCGTTGAGCACTGACCGAATATGTACGTTTTAATTAACGCTTCGCTACAAGCCCGCAGACCAGTGTTCGCACATTCATGCGTGCAACAGAGGCTGTCATGAAACTGTAATATTTAACCTTTCAATGTGGTTAGTTGCAAAAAAATAATAGCATCCCCCCGCCCCGCACGAATGCACAGAGCTTGTTGGTAGACATGAATGTGATTTATCAGACTTTTTTCCCAGATTTGTTAATGTTTTGCCGTTAGTCGGTGTTTGGGAGTGCGGGTGTGCCAGCTTGCACTAATATGTTAGTGTGTGCATATACAAACACGGGCGCCGATGCATCTTGTTAGCAGGGATATTAATAGTATCAGCTCTGCGAGGCAGGCAGAGGCGTCAGTGAGAGATGCACACTCTACCCGAGATGTATTCCCTCGGCACAGTCAGCGCTGACAGATAACCTGAGGAGTGGATTCAAAGGATCAGGAAGTGAAAACTGTTTTCTCTGGTTCTCTTCCTTTCTGTGTCACATTTGGATTTTTTTTTTTTTTGCCTTCTTCCTAAACTGTTGCTTTAGGAAAATAATGTGCAGATTAATATTCATTGGATTTGTAACATTTCTTCAACTTGTCCGCCCTTCTCTTTCCTTCCGTTGCATTTGTGTCTCTTTGTGTTTCTCTTCTTTCCTCCTGTCTTTCATTTTTCTCCCTTTCTACCTTGCTCTGCTGACTTCTCCTTTTTTTTTCCTGGCTATTGCTCTCTCTCACTTCGCCTGTCACACAATCGCTTATCTCTCCCAACCCACTTCTGGCTTCTGCCCTTCTTTCACTCGTGGCCTTCTTCCCAGGTCGGCGACGAAATCCTGGAGATCAACGGTGAGAGCACCAAGGGCATGAAGCACGGGCGCGCCATCGAGCTCATCAAGAACGGGGGCCGACGCGTCCATCTGGTGCTCAAGAGGGGTGACGGCTCTGTGCCCGAATATGGTGGGTCAATCTACGAAAACATTCCCTTCTCCCCCATCTTCACACCCTGAGCCAGGGGAGGGGGGTTCTCAGCGGATGGTGGAGGGCTGAAGGGGGCAGGGAGGGAAGGAAGGAAGGAAATCACCCTCCTGGGACGCTTCACCCATCCCTGGAGCAAAACCAGCCAGGGAGGGGTAGAGGAGCAGGAGGGGGAGGAGCTTGCTTGGCTTTTGGGTGTCTTTGTGGTGGAGGTCACTCCTGTGGGTGCTGCTGCCCCCTCCCGCTCTCACCCGTTTTTCCATGTCATCCCGCTGTCACTTTCACCTTCTGGGCACTGAGCAAAAGCACTCTGCTGGGACTTTTCAGCCAGGTGGCGGGGTGGCTCGTTTCACCGCTTCGTGGAAGAAAAACAAAAGAAACTGTTTACAGAAGTTGAAAGACCAGAGGCGAGAAAAAAATCAGTTGTGGGTAGGAAGGTAATATCGATGCCTCCATTTCCTCATTTAACACTAATTTAGGAATTTAACAAAAAAAATCCATCATGTCCACCAGTAACTTGGGACCTCTCACTGCTTTTGTTTAGGATGTGACACAGACATATTTATGATATTTATTGAAGGTGAATGTAAGCTACTGAACTCTTCAGAGTGGTGAGAACTGTACTGAAAAGAAAGAGCAGTCAAAGGATTTTTTTTTGTTCCTGTTTTGCCATTCTCAAGAGGAAATCTCACTGTACTTTGCTTGACATTTCTCACTTATCCGTGGATTTATTTTATTTTATTTTTTTGGCCACAATTGCTGTCATTAACAAGCTGTGAAGATAAGAACTCCACCCGTCTCCGTTTCAAAACGAGTCGTTCCAGTTATATTAACTTTTTATATGGTGATGAAATGAACAGAGGCATTTTTACAAGTATTTTTGTTCAGTCTACAGAGCCATGAATCAAAGCCACATATTAATGGATAAAAGTTTATTGCTGCATGAACGTGTCAAAACTGTAAATGAATTTCTTTTTCCCCTTCTATTGTCTATTTTCCATAATATTTATGGAATATTCTTTTTTTTTTTTTATAGTCACAATTCATTATAATGTTTTCTTTTGACTGTTTTTTAAGTTTTAATTTGGAGTGGAGTTTGCCTGTGTTAAAAAGTTCATCAGTGTAAGTTTGTTTGCACTGAGAATGTGCCGTCTTAAATCTCCACCGATGTGACATCATGTGAATTTGTATATTTTTTTACTTATTACTTTTTTAGTTGGCACAACCTTTGACATCCTGCCAGTCTTGCGTTTGGTTTATGTCGGCAATGTAAAACTGCTTCATTCGCTGTTGTGGATGTGCCAGTTTCACCATCTTTATATTATTTTTGGATTCCAGGTTTCTGCTGCTTCTGTGTCTGCGTGTGTGTGTGCGTGCGTGCGTGCGTGCGTGCGTGCATGGCTGCTTCTGGGACATTTCTCTGTAACTGTTGGTTTTCACCGAAGGGTTTGGGCAATTTCCTGGACTGTCTACTTTACTCTAAATGACTAAATGATCAAATAAACACATTTTTTTCATTTAAGAAAAAAAGACACAGACAACAGTTCTCCTTTTCTTTCGCCTTGTTGGTTCCAAGTTGTCTAAACTGCTGTGCTTTCTCTTTTTTCCTGTTTTGTGCATCTTTCCTTTCTTCCTGTATTGCGCTGGGCTCTTGTCTTCCCGCAGGGATGGTGGCTCCCCATCTCGCTACATGTGTGAGAAATGACAAGATGGGGGAGGCCTCTGTCCTCCAAAATCAGACCACGGTTTGTAGCTGTTTTTCCCCTGTTGTCTGGCTCTCTCGCCCACTTCCTGTCTCTTTCGCTGCCTCCATCCCAATGTTTGTGGTGTAGGCTGAACTACTCACCCATATCCATGCTTTATGCTATGTCTACAAATCCATTCACCCAGCTGCATTGTCAAAGTTGCCACTGCCATAGCCGCCATCTTGGATACCTCATGCTTATGGTGTACTACATACATTTCACCTTAAAAGCTCAAGAATGAAACGAGTGTCAGCTGGTCCCAATACAGTCAGTACTTTCATTTGTAGTTTCTGCTCTCCTACAAAAGCGAATGCGACTTTTCTAGAAGACACTAAATTTCTCAATAATTTAGATTTTAAAACTTAAAAAAAAGAAAGTTGGGTTAAATCAAAGTGGCTAAGTGTAAAAGCAGTTATCAAATATGAGCTAGGCTGTGTTCGAAATCACTCTGTACTCATAATATAGTGCACTATCCAGTGTATTGTTTGCCGTTGCTAGAGGTGTGGGATTACAAAAATCGCTCTGTGCTAAACTTAAAGTAACCCACAAATGCTCCTTAAAATCCAACATCCAAGCCACGGTCTTTCTAGATTAGCCAGTGAGAGAAAGAAAATCTTGCCTCATCTGTTTAACTCTATTAAGATAAGATGAGATAAGATAAGCCTTTATTAGTCCCACAATGGGGAAATTGCAGGATTGCAACAGCACAGGGATAGCAACACTCAGAGCAATAATTAAGAAGATAAAAATATAAATAAGAGCAGTGAATATACATACGTACACATAAATATATAAATATATATACAAAGTGCGGAGCATTGTAGCTAGATGGAATAAACAGCATAACCGTCTACTTAGTTATCCTACATAGTATGAATATGTACCCATACATATTGTCACTAACTGTTTTATATATTGTAAAATTATCTTTTACTTACAAAATACATGTCAGTGGTTACTTTTCAACCAAGGGTTCTCCTGCAGTGAAAGGTCCATATAGGCATTTCAGTCCCCTATATAATTTTTATTTATTTTTTTAAAATAAATTATTTTTATATATTATTTATTTTTATTTTACTTTTTATCTTTTGCACTCGTTTACAAATTTGAATAGTGCTTATTTTGTTTATTTTTCAAAAAGTAAAAATACTTGCATCCAGTTGACTTGACTGAGCTTTCATACAGTGTCCTCTATATAATGAGTAGCTGGCAGGGAAGGAGTGATTGGTAAGCTAGCTAACAGGCTATTTTTTTTCCCCCATTTGTTGTTATCCTTAACAATTAATTGGTTTGTTTTTGACTTGGGCTCAACAAAAGTAAATCTGAACTAAACACAGCATAAAAGTCAATATAAGTAAAAAGGCTGCTGTGCTGAATTTATAGAGGATGCATAAAAGATGAGCTTGCCACCTGAATGTTCCCCCTTTTTCTGACATCTACTATAAGCTGGTACTTTAGTTGTCACTATAATATTTTTTGAGTACCAGAGTTGACCATAAACATCCAAGAGCTCTGTTGGCGGATAAAGCCACCTAGCTTTAACTAGTTGCATTCAGAGACTGTGGGACCTATTTCAGCAGTCTATGCCATGCTTTAGCACCACACTTACGGGCAGATTTTAGTAAGGCAGCACAAATTAGTGATTGCACAAATTAGACAGAGCGACAGAACGCGGACACTTCATTTCAATAATGACCACCCATCCACCAAGAGCACCGCAAAATTGTGCACAGGTAAGGCTGAGGGAGCGGGTCATCAACACAGGTGTTATGGCTGTAAATACCTTGGTGAAATGAGGAGACAGGGTGAACAGTCGAACTCAGCTTTACTGATGTTAGATACAGCCACCAGGCAGGGGCATCGGCAAAGAGGCCGTATAATGGATGCCCCCTGGTATTTATAGGGCGGTGCAGTGGCGGAAGAGGAACTGGCTGCCACTACACTGCACTTCACAATAAAGGGCACATCAAACCCAACATCACATTTCCCCCTTCCTGTAGAAAGTCCAAAACCACACATACAATAGAGGCTCTCCCCAATTTGGGACCCAAGTCACGCACTAAGAAAACTAACACTGAAATTACTAAATGGCCTACCACATTCACGCAACAAAATCTAAACTAGGGAGGACGGGTGGACTACCATCCTGCCCCACATGGCAAGGTAGATTATTCTGCCACCTATAAACTAAATAAAAGTCCATTAATAACTTAAAACATTGCCATGTTCCTATATTAATCAAAACTCCCAGAACAATAACTTTTTTTTTTTTACATGCACAAACATATGAACAAAGAATTATTTATTACATTTACACTACTGTCCTTATGGCAGAAAAGGGTAGAACTGGCTTGGGGGCCCAGGGCAGCCCCTCAGCAAGTGCACCCCAGGAAGCAGCAGGCTCTCAGAGTAGTGGCTGATCTCATGGACGAAAGCACCTGTCCTTCATCACCACTGACTGCTGCTCTCGTGCCTCGCCGCCACGCTCGGTACCCTTTTCTACTGTCTTCGAGCATCGGCACTGAGACCCTCCTGCATCGAACCTGGGTGAGGCTGGTCCTGCTTGACCGCCGTGGTGTCCATTAGTCCTTCGTCCCACGCAACGTCATCCTCTACCACCGGAACCGGAGGGTTCCACTGGCCACAATCAGACCATTCTTCCCCAGCATTGTCTTTAATGGCGAAACAGTCTATAAAACAAGTCACAGCCCATGATGTTGTCGCCTTGGGCCGCCACGTGAAACATGAAGTCAGCCATCGTCGCAGACTTGTACCGAACTGTCAACGCCAACGTTCCACCGTGCACAGCCTGTGACCTCCATAACCATAAAGCGGAGCTGGGTTAGCTTTTATCCAGTAGTGGGGGAAAAACTTCCTCGCCGTGGCCCAATTCAGCAACGACCTCTCCACCCCCGTGTCAAGCAACAGCAGCACCTCCACGCCGTCCAGTGTCACTGCGCAGAACACGCACCCATTGGTACTTAAGGACACGATGTGCATAGTTGTCTGAAGCAGGTCATGTGATTTCTTCCATGGGCTCTCCAGCTCAGATATACGGCACACTCTAGCATAATGGTTCAAGCGTCCACACTTGCCACAACGCTTCCCTCTAGCCGGGCGTTTCCTAGCCTTGCATTGGTGCTTCGCGGACCCACAGCCCATGCACAGGGGTTTTTCCGGGGCAGACCTTCGATTGGTAGCGTTGGTTTCCGCGTTGTCGTCATCCAAGCTATCGTTGCTATCAGGGTCCGCTACTAATGCTGTGGCGGTAGGCTCCAGCTGCCATTGTGACTGGGGCCACTTTAGCTCTGAAGCTAGCTTGTCTGTGGTCTCCATTTGGAGCGCTAGCTTGACAGCCCTGGCTAACTTGGTGCCATGAATAGCCTAGCTCGTAAAGCGGCACTGTTCGTGTGCTCCGCCAGCTGGTCACGTAAAATTTCTTCCTCCAGTGGCTCAAAATGACACTTGCTAGCTAGCTGCCTCAAGTCGGCAACAAATTGGTGGACAGGATCACCTGCACATTGATATCGCTGCTGGAACTGAATCCTCCAGACAGTCACGCTATCCGGGGTGTGAAAATGGCTTGCTAGCAACCCAACCACGTCCTCAAACAAGTTTGAAGCCCCGAGTGTGTGCAGGATACACTGGTCCTCAATTCCCAAATTATGTATAAGGAGCGCATGTGCTCTTAGCTTATTTAGCTCACCCAGGTCGAGCGCGACGATGTAATTTTGGAAAGCTACGAACCATGTTGGCCAGGGCACAGGTGGCTCGCCCAGGAGTTCCAGGAAGGGGCGAAGTGGTGTAATACACACCTCAATAGTTTGTCCTTGTCGCCAAAATGTTATGTCTGTAAATACCTTGGTGAAATGAGGAGACAGGGTGAACAGTCGAACTCAGCTTTGTTGATGTTAGACACACCACACAGCCACCAGGCGGGGCATCAGCAAAGAGGCCGTATAATGGATGCCCTCTGGTATTTATAGGGCGGTGCAGTGGCAGAAGAGGAAGTGGCTTCCACTACACTGCACTTCACAATAAAGGGCACATTAAATCCACCATCACAACAGGGACAGCCAGTTCTGAGGAGCATAATATAGGAGGGTTTTTTCAAGCTTTTTTAAGCTTTCATTTAAGCGCAAAACTCAGTAAAATAGTTTTTTGTTCGTCATATTTCAAAGTTTTGATTTTCATTTCACATGGCAGACTCCTTTGTTTAATATGTATAAATTTAGTATTTGTATATAATTCAAAAAAGGACTACTCATGAACAGTGTTGGGAAAGTTACTACAAAATAGTAACTACATTTACTAGTTACTTCTTTTCAAAAGTAACTTGAGTTACTTTACCAATTACTGCATGATTAAAGTAACTAGTTACTTGGAAAAGTAACTTTCACATTACTTTTAAATACATACTTAAATCATCTTGCACACAGCAAGATGATTTAATTAATGGATTACATTACAGGCTTATTATCGTTAGGCTGAAAACAGACTGTTTCAGACAGAGCTTTTAGAACATGTTCAGTCTGCTTTATCCTCCCTTGACAGCTCTTATTGTGGGAAAAATTTGAACAAAATCAACCAGTAATTTCCTCATTTTGGAGTGAGAAATAGGGTTTGCGGAGTGAGAGAGAGGGGAAAAAGAGTGAGAATCACTCCAAAAGAGTGAGTTGGCAACACTTCATAAAGCTGTCCATTTTTACCTTACCTTTATATTATGGATTTAATCCAATGTGCAGTGATCCAAAGAAAATGTCCATTATCCACAGTCCAAATGTCTGCTGTGACAGAGACATGATCCAGTCCCTCAAATTCCTTTTGGAGATCAAATCCATTTTTGAATCATCTTTACCCAGGCAGCAAGTAAATGTTTTAATTTCAGTGGATCACAGTATCAGCTGTCTGATGGAAAGTGACTTTTTTCCAGATCTTCATTCTGTAACAATGTATCTGGCAATCCGTCAGTTTAATTCTTACTGGGTCACAAACTGTCCAGATGCATACCTGTGCTTAAAATCCAGCTGTGGGTGTTCAGATAAGAGTATGTCCACTTTACATCCAGCCATGGCTGTTCAGATAGCGTGGCTCCACTAACACGGTGTTGTTAGCATAGCACTAGCTTTGTTGGAGCTTATTGCCATTCTCAGGCGCTTCTGCAGATTGCAGTTGGTCTTCACATGACACTTTAGCTTCCAACGCACCAATATGCTTTTGTCCTTAACTGTGACAAAGGAAAAATAATCTATTTCCACAAAAACAAAGTAGCTTTCTTTTCCTCCGCTCAGTAGTGAACAGGCTCTTTGCAACAGGTCACGTCGACTGATGGCTCCGTTAGCTACATAGGGTCAGTTTGTATTTATTTGCGCTAAAAATATCTATCCATATTAATAAAATGAGTAACAAGTAATGCATCTGATCAAATTTCAGTAACTAACACATTACTGAATTTTTAAACGGTAATTTCATTGCACAGCACGTTACTGCAAAAGTAGTGGCAATACAGTAACACTACTACAGTACTTTGTAATGTGTTAACTCCCAACACTGCTCATGAATAAAGTGATTATTTGACCAATGTGTTTATTTTTTAACACAAGAACCATCAAGATGGTCTGATGATTCTGGGGTTTTATTATGTGAATGACTTTGTTTTAACAAAATCTACAGGTTTCCCAGTCCATGACTTTTGATAAATATGTGGGTTTTGTGTTTTCTGCAGTCTGGAGTGTAATAAAGTTAAACACACAATTTCAGTTTTTTCCACGGACAGCTACACCAGAGACTGCTGTCATACCACGATGTTGCAGTTTCGGGGGACGTCTATGGATCTGTGCTTTTTTTTTTTTTTTTTTTTTTTAAAATGATCTCGTTGTTTTCCTCCTATTGTATCCTGAATTGGAAGAGAGAAGAGGGAACTGAATTACCGTTTTATGCACAGCAAAAAGAAGCGAATGTAGAAATGTGGATAGAGTGGGGGGGGGGGGGGAGATGAAGAAAATTGACAATGTGGAAGAGCTTTTGTTTCAAAAGCCAGGGGGGAGTCTGATGGAGAGGAGAGGAAACTCCGAGAATGTTTGCTTTTAGCTTTTTTTTTGTGCAGCACTTTGAGATTTCACCCCAAAATGTAAAGTGCGTTATAAATTAAATAAATTATTATTATTATTATTATTAGGCTATACGTATATAAACAACTGAAATGTAAAAATCCTCTGCCAGCTTATGTCCAGTTCAGCACACCATCAGTCTCTGTGAGACCGTTTCTGTTCATATAATCTGGTCTGTCATGCCAAATAAAGTCACGCACAGAGAGAAGCTTCTGTCTCTTCGGTCACCGCCCTCGGTTCTCGCCAGTGTCTTGGCATCAACTATAACTGCCATGTCAGGCACAGATGAATTAAGACTAGCTTTTTGGGGGCGTTAAATCCCAGTGCATTTAGCAGGAGATTGACACCTGCAAACCTTAGTAAATCACCTTGCGCCAGTCATTTAAATACTCTCCTCCCTCAAATTTGTGCTTTGACATGACAACTCCCACAAATACATTTGCATTGAGGCCAGGTGCAAAATTAACATAGTCCACACCTGTCTACCGCTAATTTTGCCCTGCGCCCTTTAGTGAATCTCAACAGTAGTTTTTAAATGCCAAAGCAAGGTTTTACGATGGCGCAGCATGTTAGTAAATCTGCCCCTTACTGTTTTGTGGGGGTGGATTTGTTAGTTTCTGCCAGTGCATAGTCTGGTTTTCACGTTTTGCGTCATGCCATCTACGTAATTGCCAGTAGACAGTGCACCTGCTTTATGATGCAAATTATTAAGTTATTTAAAAGAGGTGTGGCACCAGCACAATCTTGACGCATTGCTATTTTAGTGTATCTTGTGCTGATGTGCTTTTGATCTCCAAAAAGCAGGTCTGTCATCAGAAGAACATTGTTACTGCTATTTCGGTGGCACGTTTTATAATCATGGGCATGCTCCTACTGACGGGCAACACAGAGGAAACTGTATACACTGGGATTTTACTAGACAGCGTTTTAACAGTTATAATCTAAACAAAGTATTGTTACCTGTCAGTTTAATTATCATATAATGATACACTGAATAGTTTTTTTTAAACATTCCATCCACATTTTCATCACAAAATTACGAGAGGAGTATTGCCTATAGATTAGGCATTCATGTATTTATTTTTTGGGGGGAATGAATGAACAGGTAGAGCATCCGCCCCACACCCAGGAGGCAGGGGTTCAAATCCCGGCCAGGTCATACCAAAGACCATATAAAAAAATGGTACTTTCTGCCTTCTAGCGTGGTGCTCCGCATAATGGAACGGGGAAAGTAAAGTTACTCACAGAGCTACCAGAGGACTGACCCCCCGCTGTAGCTGTCACTACTTACAGTAGCTGTGTGGCCTAGGGTCAGAGAAACGGAGATAGGCGCCGCCCCATACACCAACATGGTGTGAAGGGAATTAACTAACTTAACTAACTATGAATGAACAGGGTGTGTGTGTGTGTGTGTGTGTGTGTGTGTGTGTGTGTGTGTGTGTGTGTGTGTGTGTGTGTGTGTGTGTGTGTGTGTGTGTGTGTGTGTGTGTAACCACAGACAAACGTTCAGGAGAAGTGCAAAGGCACTCTCCACTGAGCCTCAGCTGTTTGTCTGTGACCGGTTTTGACAGACCTGTACCAGAGGCTCTGTGGCTGCAGTGGCCGTTGTGGAGCAGGTAAACAGAGGATCTATCTAAAACCTGCAGGATGCTGTCAATTTAAAAAATTTTAAACTACAAACCTCTCCACTGTGACAAAGTATTCTGTCCACATACATCATGTCTCGATCACACACACGTCCTGTCCCAGTCAGCTGTTTTTTTTTTCTCTTAAATTATTATTTATGTATTAATCTGAGTACAATTAAATACAATCAATCCACATATACCCAGTAATGAAACCTGTCCCAAATCATTTGAAGAAACAGTAGACAGAGATTTTCACTGCACAGAGGAAAAAGTGCGCGGAGTGTAACAAGGTGTGCATCCTTGTGTGCTACATTAAGCCAAAATTAATGAAGATCCAGCTTGATTGCTCATCCCATTTGTTCAATCATATCCCCTTTTTCCTTCTAAAATAAATGACTGGGCATTGACAGTAATTAATGACAAGCAGCGTAATATTGCGTGTATTTTTGCTCACGCACACGCCCTTTGGCCAGCTCAGTACCCATCTTCTAGCCATCATGATCACAGTTCACCTTAGCTCATGAGCCTCTGTTAATTAATGGGAAGGGCAGCAGCATTTTCGATTAGATTACCCAAAACACACCTCTGAATAATTAGACCAGCTTCTTACCACTTTTTGCCATGCTCAAAATTTGTTTTTTCGCTGCCATGATAACAAAATGGACTTGGACACACCCATATATGCAGTCTACATCTTAGAAAATAGACTGATTAGATCAACCCTATATGGTTAAACCCATTAGCATGTACCTGCTAATTCATACTAATTAAATCTTGAAATTCACTCACCAAAACTGAAAAATAAGCTTCGTAATAGACCAGGAAGCATGTCATTTAACCATAATAAGAATGCAGATGATGACCACCGTGGCATGATTTTAAGCTGAAGCATTAGAAAAAGAAAAAAAAAACCAAACAGCTGCATACATCTTATTTTTACATTTGATGTTGGTCAGTTTTTAACATGCTGATGCGTTAGGAGGGCTAGGCGAAGGATTGATGGGCATTATGCACATAATAGAAGAACTGCAGTTATATTAAACATCAACTTAACTTTTGAGTTCTGGAAGGTTAAAGCTTGGTTTAATTTGAAATGCCACCCCATTGAAATGACAAAAATATGCTCAAGTGTACAGTAGGTATTGTGTAGTGCAAGTGTTAAAGCAATATTCAGCTGATGCACAGTGTCAGTCTTAAAAAGGCTATTATAAATACAGCCGTTCTTTTCATGCGGAAAAGCTAGCAAGAAAACAGTCATGAAGTTCTGGAGTTACATGATCAAGTTGTCATTTGTATTCCATCCTAATCTTGTTAAGATTTCAACCAAAAATGCATTCAGTGTAACTTGTACAAATTTGCAACAGCATGTAGTTTTTTGGGGTCTAATTTTGAGCCTTTAATTTGCCTTAAGGATTTATAAAGTCTCAGGCACCCTGACAGCAGATGAAAGAGCATTGCTAATAAGTGAATTTTAGCGGTGCCAACAATATGCAGCACATTGGCACGGAGTGTAAGCAGCCCTTCAGTCCAGCCGTCCAGCCAGTCAAGCCCAATTCTGCTTCGAGAGAGGTGATCCTGTTTAGACCAGTGACCAGGTTTGTTGTGGGTAATGAGATTCTTCAGAAAATGCCTGCTTCATATTTGTGTTGCTGCCTTTTATTCTGTGTAGCTACCATTGGCTGTTGCTGCGCCATCTAACAACTAGTCACTTTTGCTGGCATTAACATCACAATGGCTGCCATTGGAAATGCTCTGCTTCATGTCAGAGTGATTCAGCATGATGAATGTAAAAGCAAATTGAAGATTTTAGATGCACGTTTGATCCCCCTTCCTTCCTTTTTGTGTGCATGTGTGCGTGTGTTCCACTTTTGCAGACGGCAGCCTCAACGACGGCAACACAGTCCACCCAGAATCAGGGTTACAAAACGCTGCGGAAATGAACAACCTGCTCTCAGCCGACGCGCCATCAGAGTACAGCTACCCACCAGAAACCCAACAATCATCCCGGAGCAACAAGGAGACAGGCCGCCACAGTCATGGCACTGGCAGGCACCACCATTCCAGACATCGTCACCACTCCCCTGGCAAGAAAACCAGCAGGGGGAAACACAGTGGGAAAAGATCCACAGGAAATAAGCTGTTTAAGAAAAGTGGCGGGCATCACTACCATTCAAGCGGGCACCACCGTAGCCGCCACCGTTCACCTTATAAAGGCCACAGCCGTTCACGCAGTGCAGACAACACACTGGAAGGTCGATACGGAGGTTACCACCGGGGCCGCTCCCCAGACAGGCATCGCCGTCACCGGGGCCGTTCGCCCTACCGCTCTCCTTATCGCTCTCCTCATCGCTCTCCTCACCATTCTCCTTACCGCTCACACCGACGTTCTCCTTACCGCTCACCTCATCGTCATCGGTCTCCCCACCGATCTCGGCACCACTCCCCCAGCAGACACCGAGCCCACTCCTCAGACCCCTACCGCCGGTATGCCTCCCCAGAGAGACAGAGCCGCCCCAATGAGAAGCCCAGTGGAGACAATACCCTAACGAAGGAGACACCCACTCCTCCTCAATACAGTTTCCCTTTTGAGGACAATGTTCTGCGTGAGTCCCCGGCCCTGGACCGCCTGAACAAAGAGCCCACACTTCCTCCATTGCGCAGGGAGGAGCGCCTGTTTGGGGATGACAGCCTATTGAGGAGAGCCACCTCCATGGAGAGGGCCTACAGAGGGGAGGATAGCCTGCTGAGGAGAGCCTCCTCCATGGAGAGGGTCTATAGGGGAGATGATAGCCTGCTGCGAGACATGGCATCACACACCCAGAGAGATGCCAACAGAGATGTCACACTGCCCAGAGTACGCACCCCAGACTTAGATTCAGCCTACCAGAGGTACAAGTCACTGCTGAGGGGACGTTCGCCTGAGAGGGTGGAGAGGAACGGGCGCTATGGCAGCCGAGACAGTTCCCCTGAACCTCTGTATCGTTCCCGCAGCCTGGGGCGAGACATCTCCCCGATCAGGAGCCCCAGAAGGGAAGACTCAGAGGATGAAGAGGATGATGACATCTTTGTAGCGGCTAAGGTTAAAGAGTATTACAACACGCTGAAGACCAACACCAACACCAGTCGCGCATCCAAGCCCACACTTCCTGAGCCCAAGAAGATAACCTACAAGGAGAATCCCAAAGACCTGAGCATCTGATTGGACAGCTGTCAGTCAATCATAGAAACTATCAGCATAACACCTCAAGTACTAACTCCCATTACCACTCTGTCCTACAGAAATGCACCCACTTGTGTAGAAACACGTATCCACACAGCACACACTCACACACACTGCGTAACAATGCCGAGTTACTAACACGACCGTAATTCCAAAATGACTTTTGAAAGTCTTTTTTTCCCCTGTTTTTTATTGTATATTTTCTTTCATTTTTTTGGTTAAGCATTCTACATTTACAGATATTCAAACTTTTCCAGAAAATGTTAAAACCATAAAAAACAATGATGTGCCTAACAGTTCCATTAACAAATGACATTTTTTGTTTTGGGTGATTTGATAAGTGGTGGGCATTTTGTGTGCCCCCACTGTCGGGATGATGAAATGTATGTACTTTTCCACAAGGATCCAATGAAAGTACTGATCGCACCTGGATCACAACAATGATGCTGTGCATGTCTTTACCGGTTTCAATGTCTGTTTCTCTCTCTCTCTCTCTCTCTCTCTCTCGCTCTCCTTCCAGTGCCACTGTTTTTTAGACATTTGACCAGACTATAGCACAAGCCTGCAGTTGTTTGTATATTTTTGACAGTTTGCAGTATGTGTACATTCAGAGGTGATCATTTTAAATGAATGAAGGGAAAATTAAAAGTTAAACTATGACGATGATGATGTTAAAATAAAATGATATATTCAACAAATGCACAGCTGTGAGGGTGGCTGCTTTGACTCTCTTATCATTTTGGAATCCTTTAGAGCCCATTACCCATTTGATAATGTAAAAAAAATAACGTGGAAGCATCATGAAAAGGCGGATATTGGGTGGCGAGTAGATGGATGCTGTACATCCCAACTGTTTGAGGAGCTCTCATCGTTTGGACAAACAAGACAAAATAGCGACATTGTTATCACAAGCCTGCCAGAGTGCGAGAGGAGATAGTCTTTGAAGGAAAGGGAAGCAAAGAGCTTTGACGACATCAAAGCCTGAACAGGACAGTCTTAAAAATGTCCCACATGGGTTGCTTTGATTTGTGGCCTCTTTCTCCCATCTCCCTCAGTTTTTCCTCTCCCTCCACTCAATTTGCTCCAAGATTTTGAACAGTGAAGCTCCATCTCTTTATCAACAGTAGGTGGATGGCAATTATGCCAGACAACAGCGTGGAGAAAAAAAAAAAATTCACAAAGTTGGATTCTATAGCTTTCATAACTTGCACAACATTTGCACAAATTCTGCTTCAAGAAACTAAAAAAAAAGGTGTTTATATTCTATTTGTATGTTAATACAACCACTGGCAAAATATTACGGAATCGCCACTCTTGGAAGATGTTCACTCAGCTCTTTATTTTGCAGGAAAAAAATCACTGATACGAAACAACTAGTTTTTAAACAGCAGAATGTGGCTTTGTAAAACATACGTTTAAGAAAAAAATAAAATTGCTGTAATGACTTTTTTAAAAGTAGAGGAAAAACTAATGGAATCATCTTGTAATTTTAATTTCTAAAACAAATTCATGGATGACACTAAATACGCAATTTGAGAGTCTTTGTACTCTTTAAATGAGCAGTTATACCAAACACGGGACACATGGCCCCAACAAGAGGTGTCAGTTGAAACAAAGGAAAGGATTATAAAACTCCTTCAAGCGAGTTATTCAACAAGGTGTGCAGCAAAAGATGTTGGTTGTTCCCAATCAGCTGTCTAAAACCTGAAGTAACTAGAAACATAATGGGATGCTTATAAAAAGGAAATGTATGGGTAGGCCAAGGAAGACGTTGAAGCATCAGTACAGAAAATTGTTTTTGTGACCCACTGGGGAACTACAGATGCAAATTAGCAGTATTGCTAAATCTGGCATACTTACATTTGTATTAATGTTCATTAGTACGTAATGTTCCTTTCAAATAAACATTAAACTAAAATAAAAAAGCAATAATTCTTGAGAATTAAAAAAGCACAAAAAAAACATGAAAAATAAAAGAGCAGAAATGGAAGTCCAAGGTGTGTACAAGGTGTCCCTGCAACGACTGCTGTAGCTATCAGAAAGGGCTGGTAGGTTGCAGCCACTGGTGCTTTGTACAGACCTTAACACCCTCTGTAGCATCTGCTTCTCCGCATCTGTGCAGTTCCAAAACCACACAGTGATGCAAGAAGTCAGGGTGCTCTCTGCCACCCACCCGTAGAAGGAGGTGATGTTGATGTCCAACCCCACCTTCTTCAACTTCCTCAGGAAATAAAGGTGCCGATGTGGCTTTTTGTAGGTGGTCAGTGTTCTCACACGAGGCGAGTGTTATGTCCACAAACCTGGCATAAAAGGAGATGGACGAGAGGCTGTACTGGAACGGTACTTTATTAAGGAACTGGTTGCTGTACAGCAGGTGCCACACTGAGTGGGGTCGTCCTGGCAAGAGGAAGCCCAAAATGGTGGATGCCCCTATTTATAGGGCAGTGTGATGACGCACCCTGAAGGCGACGTCATCATACCGCACTTCACAGTAAAACTCTTCATCACCCCCCGTCCCCGTATAAAGTAGAAAAACACGTCCAATTACAACCCACCCAAATGTAGCACTTAAAACCCCCAACAAACACATCAAACAACAAAATATAAACAATAAACTTTAGAACTAGGGCCAGTGGGTGGACTGCCACATGGCCCGCACAACCAAGTAGTTTATTTTGCCACTTTTACCACTAGACCGGCTGTGCTCCTACCTAATGAGTCCAGTCTCTTCCTCGCTGTCTCCCATGGCAAGGGAGGGTCTGCCGGGGGGGCCCTGCGGCAGCCCCACGATAGATGCACCCCTGGAGACAGCAGGCCCCCAGGACAAGGGCCAGTCTTCAAAACACAAGAGTTTGGGTCTCCCACCACCTTTGCGGACTCCTGCGTAGTCCCGTCACTCGGAACATCCACCTGGACACACCGCAGCTGGTTTGTGTGTTGGATTAAGCCATCTGCCATCCAGAAACATGCCACTCCCAACCTCACCACAATCCTCAGCGGCACCCAATGTCCCACTGGCTGCGATCCAGCTAGTCGTCACCCCGGTCTTTCCTCGGCACAAACCCAGTCCATGACCCCGAGCGGCTCCTTGCTTGGTTTGATATGCTGCTGTAGTTTTGGCAGCTTCGCATCTTTCTCCCTTTTCGCGGTGTCGTAACACCACGGCAGCACATCAGCCACTGCTGACGCAGCGAACCCCTCATCCGTCGTCGTCCAAAGCTTGACTTTGGCACTGAAAATGTCCGATGCTTCCCTAGTGACACTCGTTGGAACGGACCCTCCACTCGCTAACTCGGTCTCTCCTAAAATAGCTGGCCGAGCGCGGGCACTGGAGTCATCCGGTTCCTCCACTGAGCAGCTGTCCTCCTGAAAGTCAGAAATGTGTGCTTCGGTTCTGGCACCACCAGCGGGTACCTCATCCCACAATACAACGTCATCCACTGGGTCAGGCGATCTCCACCATCCACATCCGGACCACTCTAATCCAGCACCGTCCTTCATGGTGAAACCCAGTTCACAGAACAGGTCACACCCCATAATATTGTCCCATTCCAGGGTCCTACCTGGAATGGGAAGTTGTGCACCACTTTGGTGTTATAGCGAGCATTCAACTCCACAGTCCTGACATTGCACAGTCTCCTTCTTCTTGGTAGTCTCTCGGGAGCTGAGAATGACATGTTGTGCAATTATCTGTGGACACACTTGTGGCTTCGGAGGCCGAAGACCGAAGCGCACAGTCGGTTGCAGCTCGGGCATGGAACACCGGCTGTCAGGACGGTGGAAGACGTTCTGTGCCGTCGATCACGTGCCGCTGCAAGGCGTTGGCGGCAGTCGTCTTCAAATGCTGTTACGGACCTCCTTATCGTAGCACGCCAAGCAGTTCTGTCAGCTGCAGTGGCCTCAAGTTCTCGTGGCTGAAGGTCTGCCTACTTGAGGTTTGCCTTGAGGTTATCCTTGAACCTCTTCTTTGGGCGACCCTGGTTGCAACTGCCCTGTGCCAGTTCTCCGCAGAAGAGCTGTCTGGGGATTCGGGATTCATCCATGCGGATGACGTGACCAGACAATCGAAGCTGAGCCTGGAGGATCTCTGCTTCAATGCTTGTAAGGCCTGCTCAGTCGAGGACCTCTTGGTTAGTAATGCGGTCCTGCCAACGTATCCACATGATTGACCATAGAGAGCGTGTGTGAAAGTGTTCCATCAGTTTGATGTGTCTGCGGTACAGGGTCCATGTCTCGCAGCCATACAGCAGTGATGATAGGACTACAGCACTATACACCTTGAGCTTGGTGGAGAGATGGATGTCTTTGTGCTGCAAGACTTTGGTACGGAGTCTGCCGAATGCCTGGCTTGCTTTTTGGATCCTTGCTGATATTTCACTGTCCAGGGATTCATCACATGAGATGGTGCTGCCCAGGTACTTGAAGTTGTCAACATTCATCAGCAATTTGCCATCTATGGTGATGATTGGCTGTTGGGGGACACTGCGTGGTGCGGGCTGGAAGAGGACGTCTGTCTTGCTGAGGCTGATTGTCAGGCCGAACATCTTAGATGCTTTGGAGAACTTACCAACAATTAACTGTAGGTGGTTCTCCTCGTGGGCCATCAGAGCACAGTCGTCAGCAAACAGGGCCTCTCCAGTGTCTTGGTCTTTGCCATAAGGCGCCTCAGGTCAAACAGTGATCCGTCCAGATGGTATCTGATGTAGATACCCAGGTCGAGGTCTCTGACAGGTCGCAACAGCATTTGCATGAAGAAGAGGTTGAACAATACAGGTGTGAGGACGCAGCCATGATTTACACCATTGGAAATACTGAATTTCCCAGATGGTTCACCGTCTGACAGAACTTCTCCTGTCATTGCACAGTCTACCACCACCATATCCATACAGTGGCACCGGGTTCTTCCTGATTCTGTGGTATGGGAAAAACTTTTTTACTGTGGCCCAATTTAGCACCACTGCCATGTCGAGTATTAATGGCAAAGCTACACCGTCCAACTCCACCATGCAGTAGGAAAGCCCCTTGACTTTAGCGTTCACTGAGTGGATGGTCGTTGTAGGCGGGCAAGCTGGTCTACTTGGCGGGCTCCACGATGCTGGGGACCGACACATTCTGGTGAAATGATTCATGCACCCACACTTGCTGTACCGCTTCCCTCTTGCCGGGCATGCTCGTGCATAACTCTGATGCATCGGGGACCCACAAGCTCCGCAGACGGGGTTCTTCGGAGCAGACCTACGGCTCACTGCATACGCCTCATAGTCATCCGCCATGCTGCCCTCGTCCTCCAAGTCCACTGCAGTCGCCAACGTCGTCCCTTCTAGTGTATCCTGAGACTGGCGCCAATTTAGCTCCGAGGCTAGCTTATCCACGGCCTCTAGCTGAAGAGCTAGCTCAACTGACCTAGCTAGCGCTAAGTCATTGGGCACCGTTAGCAACCTAGCCTATATCGTGGCACTACACGTGTGCTCGGCCAATTGGTCCATCACCATCTCATCCTCTAGCGGCCAAAAATGGCACACACTGGCTAACTGTCTTAAGTCAGTGACAAACTGTTGAATATGCGCACTGACTCCCTGGCGTCTCTGGCAAAACTGAATCCATTGTACTGTCACACTGTCTGGAGTGGTGAAGTGGTTAGCCATTAGCTCCACAATGTCCTCATACGAGTCCGTCATGCTGAGCATCCGTAAAATCCTCTGGCCTTCGATGCCAAGGTTGTGGACAAACAGCGCTCGCACTCTCACCTTATCCAGCTTCCCTAGGTTCAATGCAGTGATGGAATTTTCAAAAACCTCAAACCAACAGGGCCATGGGAACGCTGGTTCCCCGGGAAGCTCCAGAAAAGGCCACAGTGGTGTTACGCATGCCTCCATGTGTTAAATTCTCAGTCGCCAAATGTTATGTCCACAAACCTGGCACAAAAGGAGATAGACGAGAGGCTGCACTGGAACGGTACTTTATTAAGGAACTGGTTGCTGTACAGCAGGTGCCACACTGTGTGGGGTTGTCTGGACAAGAGGAAGCCCAAAATGGTAGACGCCCCTATTTATAGGGCGGTGTGATGATGTACCCGGAAGGCGATGTCATCACACCACACTTCACAGTAAAACCCTTCATCACCCCCCCCCCCCATATAAAGTAGAAAAGCACACCCAATTAAAACCCACCCAAATGTAGCACTTAAAACCTCCAACAAACACATCAAACAACAACAACAACAAAACATGAACAGTGGCACCGGAACTGGACCCCAGAGATGGAGGGGGGGGAACGGAGGGAGGTGTGGGACGATTTGGCCGTGGCAAGGGTAACGTGACGTTTGTCATCAGTGTGGACAAAAGGGCCATTGGTGGAGGCAATGTCCTGGACGCCAGCAGCGGCGGAGAGGGGGCGGAGGACCCCACGGGCTGGCTACCTGACTGACCGCACTGAAGCTAAGTATAACTGTGGACGCTAACACTGACATAACAGACATCCATTTACCTGACTTTGACTTGATGTTAACAATGCAGTGTTTACCTGAAGTGACATTGCGGGTTCAGAACATTACAATAAAGTTTCCCAAAGGACAATGGTGTGACAGTATCATTTTCCACATGACAGAAGTACATGTAATGCAGGCCACAGACCAATATTGTTGACACACATTTGAGTGGCCCAGATCCAAATTATGAGAAAGAAAAAAGAGAATGGTGCACAAATAGGCTCTGAGACTATTTTTGTATTGTTCTCCACTGGCCAGTGTAATTAAATTTGCTGAAACTCTGATCCAGCCTGGTTTTTGACTGAAGGTTAAGAATTTTTCGAACATGGAGGGTGATCTAAAGTCATTTAAAATGATAGATAACAGAGAATTTTTACAAGCCGATCTGAGAAAATGACATAAAAAGTGGAGTGCAACCTGTGGTTTTCAACTCAGATGCAGTTCTGACAGTCAGTCACCAGATGGCAGTCTTTATTAGATGTTTCATAACACTGTGTCGCTCATGAAACAATTGTCTCAAAGTTGCTCATTGTTTCATGAGGCCTGAGTTTGAACATCACTACCGTCAGGAAGCTCTACATCCAAGTTGAAGTCAAGGTCATTGTCAAAAGTCAGGAAATCTGGGGCCTCATGTACAAAGGATTACGCAGCTTTCATACTGAAAGATGGCGTATTCACAAAATTTGAAAAGTACATAGAGAAATTTTCCGATGTATAAACCTGTGTGCACGCCTGATTCGCTGCTCCTTTTCTTTATACGGTGGTGTGAAAAAGTATTTACCCCCTTCCTGGTTTCTCTTTTTTTGTATGTTTATCACACTTAAATGTTTCAGATCATCAAACAAATTTAAATATTAGACAAAGATAACAAGTAAACACAAAATGCAGTTTTTTAAATGAAAGTGTTTATTATTATGGGAAACAAAAATCCAAACCTACATGGCCCTGTGGGAAAAACCTAATAACTGGTTGGTCCACCCTTAGCAGCCACAACTGCAATCAAATGTTTGTGATTACTCGCAATGAGTCTTTAACAGCGCTGTGGAGGGATTCTGGTCCACTCACCTTTGCAGAATTGTTGTAATTCAGCCACATTGGAGGGTTTTCGAGCATGAACCACCTTTTTAAGGTCAGGCCACAGCATCTCAATTGGATTCAGGTCAGGACTTTGACTAGGCCACTCCAAAGTCTTCATTTTGTTTTTCTTAAGCCATTCAGACGCGGACTTACTAGTGTGTTTTGGATCATTGTTCTGCTGCAGAACCCAAGGGCACATCAACTTGAGATCACGAACAGATGGCTGGACATTCTCCTTCAGGATTTTTTGGTAGACAGCAGAATTCATGGTTCCATTTAACACAGCAAGTCTTCCAGGTCCTGAAGCAGCAAAACAGCTCCAGACCATCACACTACCACCACCATATTTTACTGATGGTATGATGTTCCTTTTCTGAAATGCTGTTACTTTTACGCCAGATGTAATGGAACACACACCTTCCAAAGTCTCGTCAGTCCACAGAGTATTTTCCCAAAAGTCTTGGGTATCATCAAGATGTTTTTTGGCAAAACTGAGACAAGCTTTTATGTTCTTTTTGCTCAACAGTGGTTTTTGTCTTGGAACTCTGCCATGCAGGCCATTTTTGTCCAGTCTCTTTCTTATGGTGGAGTCACGAACACTGACCTTAACTGAGGCAAGCGAGGCCTGCAGTTCTTTGGATGTTGCTGTGAGATCTTTTGTGACCTCTTGAATGAGCTGTCGCTGCGCTCTTGGGGTAATTTTAGTCCAGCCACTCTTGGGAAGGTTCACCACTGTTCCATGTTTTCGCCATTTGTGGATAATGGCTCTCACTGTGGTTTGTTGGAGTCCCAAAGCTTTAGAAATCGCTTTATAACCTTTTCCAGACTGATAGATCTCAATTACTTTTTCTCATTTGTTCCTGAATTTCTTTGGACCGCAGCATGATGTCTAGCTTTTGAGGATCTTTTTGTCTATTTCACTTTGTCAGGCATATCCTATTTAAGTGATTTCTTGATTGAGAACAGGTGTGTCAGTAATCAGGCCTGGGTGTGGCTAGACAAATTGAACTCAGCTTTCCAAAGATGTGATAAACCACAGTTAATTTATGTTTGTTTTGTTTTTTGTTTTTTTTGGGGGGGGGGTCACTTTTTCCACCCAGAGCCATGTAGGTTTGGATTTTATTTTTTTATTTTTTTTTACCCTTAATAAACACCTTCATTTAAAAATTGCATTTTGTGTTTACTTGTGTTATCTTTGTCTAATATTTAAATTTGTTTGATGATCTGAAACATTTAAGTGTGACAAACATACAAAAAATGAGAAATTAGGAAGGGGGCAAACACTTTTTCACACCACTATACATCCCTCCTCACTTTGAAAACCAGAGCAAGTGCATTATCAATTTACTCCGCCTCGATTCCTCCCACTAATGACTGTAAATGAAGAAAAATGCCCCTTCTGTCACTCTTCTGTCAAACAGTGATCATCGATCCTGCAGGAAAGCACAACATAAAAAAATAATAACTTAGTGGAGTGTGACGCTGAGGCGTTGATAACGGAGGTGGAGGTGAGGAAAAATATTTTTTGTTCTTACCCTCTGGAATCAACAATAAACAAAAGTTTACAGAGTGGACCGTGTTACAATGACAGTTCACTCATTCATTTTTTTAAAAATTTCTATCAGATCATAAGACAAAAAAAAGGAAAGAGACAACATAGTTCGGACAGAAAGGGTGTAGGCTGAAGCAACAACTTGTACCTACACCTCAGTTAATGCAGCTGGCTCAGACTGAAATAAAATAACATGGCAATAAAGTTAAAGTCTATAAACAGATCACTATATGACAGTGTGACTGGGTCGAGGGGGGACACGGAAAAAACATGCTGTTTAAGAAAGCCCTTGGTAATCCGCATAGACAATAATAAGTAAATAAACACCACTGAATACCACTCCATTCTTACAGCTGAATTTATACTAATTGCAAACCAAATCTGTGTCAGAATCCCAATATATATATAAGTTAATATATATAATGAGATGTAGTAAAAGAGACTATTACAATAAAGAAATGGAGAAAAACAGAAAACACTAAAAATACAAGGACAATACTTAACAATATTCTTGGAAATAAAAACAGAAATACAAGCTAATCAACCAATCTTTCAAAAAAACAACAAAAAAACAAAGCGACTCAGAGTGTGAATGCAGTCTCACCTGCAGATGAATTTAATAAATGTTTTGTCAATATTGGTCTTAATTTGGCTCGAGAAATACCCACTACGGCACCTACAGGTGATGCAATAAGCAAAAGCATTGCTATAAAATACTATCTTCATAAAGAACACAGATGAGAGAGAGGTCATTGAAACTGTTAAATTGTTTAAAAGTGAAACATCTGCGGATTGTGATGGTATTGACATGCTTTTAGTCAAAACTATCATTGAATACTTAGTGAAGCCACTGACATATATCTGTAACCCGTCTCTCCAAACAGGTATATTTCCCAATGCAATGAAAATAGCCAAAGTAATTCCGATACACAAGACGGGTGACAGAGGGGAATTTTCAAACTATAGGCCTATATCACTATTGCCGCAATTTTCAAAGATACTCGAAAAAATATTCTATGAAAGAATTGACAACTTTATAACAAAGAATAATTTATTGTGTGAACAGCAATACGAGCTCAGACACAAGAGAACAACTGCATTTGCGCTATTAGAATTTATAGAAAAAATATCAACTGCTGTAGAAAATAAAAAGTATTCAGTTGGGGTATTCCTGGATCTTAAAAAAGCATTTGGTACAGTGGATCATTAATTATTGTTAAAGAAACTACAAAATTATGATATTAGGGGGGGTAGCCCTGTCCTGGTTATGTAGTTACTTAAAGAACAGACATCAGTACGTATGAGTAGGTAGCAAAAATTCACAGTTACTGAAGGTTACTTGTGGAGTCCCACAGGGTTCAGTTTTGGGCCACTGTTATTCAATCTGTATATAAATGATATATGTAAAGTTTTGGAAATAAATGTATTTAATATTGTTTGCAGATGATGATAATTTATTATGCAGTGGAAGCAGTTTGGAACAACTTTTGGATACATTCGGAAAGGAATTAGGAAAGCTTAAACTGTGGTTTGATTCAAACAAATTAACACTCAATTTAAGTAAGACAATTTTTAATTTTTAACAACCATCACAACTCAGTATTTAAACTCAGTGTAAATTGTGTAGAGATTGAAAAGGTATCCAAAATTAAATTCCTTGGAGTAATAATTGATAATAAATTGTGTTGGAAGTCACATTTTAAAGGTAAAATATCCAAATCAATCGCAATACTACATAGAGTGAAATATTTGTTGAATCAACCCTTTTGCACATATTATATATTTTATATTAATACTCTCATACATGACATATTGTATTGAAGTATGGGGAAATACATATAAAACAAACATATATCCAATTTTTATGCTTCAGAAGAGAGCTATTGGAATAATAAACAAAGCTGCTTACAGGGAACCAACAAACCCACTTTTTCTTGAATTAAAAGCTCTCAAGTTGAAAGATCTGGTTGACTTTAAAACTGCAGTAATAATGTTTAAAGTTAAGAATCTGTCACTGCCCGTAAATATCCAAAAGTTGTTCCAAATAAGGGAGAAACAATATCATTTCAGAGGAACATGTATATTACAAAAACCTTCAGTGAGAACTACCACCAAGCAACACTGTGTTTCAGTGTAAGGAGTCAGACTGAAACGCTTTTGGACCTGAATTAAAATCATGTACAATGCTTGGAAAATTTAAACAAAAACTAAAGGAAGAAATACTCCAAACATATATACAAGATGACATGTAAAATCACATAAGGATTATCATATCCAGTCTGTGCTGTGTTGTTGCTTAGTTTTGTTTTGTCACGTTTTGTTTTAGCTTTGTTTTGTATTGCAATTACTTTTATTTTTTGACTTCTTATATGGAACATGGGTGGGCAATATAAGCTGCAGATTCAGTCATGACCCTTTTCGGGTAATTTATGGTGAACTGTATAATCCAAGGAGTTATTGTTTAATTCGACCTTGTTGGATTTTTCCCCCCTGGTACATTGTTCTGTTCCTTTCCTTTTTCTTTTTTTTTTTAAAATCTAATCTATCCGAAATAAAGATTCATTCAATTATGCATGACAGCCAGGAAGAAGCCTTTTATTTCCAGCTTGTAATCTCCAAATACAGATATTTTAGACTATGGAAACATCTCTTCACTCCAGAATGTAGCATGGAGACCGAGGGGTAGTTAAAAACATGAGTTACTAGGTTACAAGGTTCTTTAAAAACCAGGTGAAGAATCACAGGTAGCAATCAAAGGGGAAACATTTGAGGATGTTCAAAGGAATTTAATTACATAAAATATACACAAAAGCCCACTAAAATAAAAAGCCTAAAATAAAACCTAAGAATTAAAACTAAGTGGAATTAAGCTAAAATAGAATGCTGACTAAAAAACTTAAGCTAAGAAACTAAAAATGGGCTAAGACAGATAAAAGTCCTTAAAAGCTGAGGAGGAGGATCCACTCTTCCAGGCCAAGTTCCGTCTGCCACCACAACACCTTCAGGAAACCTGTACAGGGGAAGACACTTTTTTTATTGTTGTAAGCAAAATCCTTATTATCATAATAGTAATCGTCATCGTCATGGGGTGCTGCTATCTGGAAACCAGATACTTACAGCTCAGGCAGAGCTCCTCTTGCTGTCCTTCACCTGCAGCACTACCAACTGCTCCACACTGAAGTGTCTTCCCCCCAAATGCCGGTATCATGGTGGTCCTGGCCATTACTGCTCCTCCCCCGCAGCCATGCCCTCCTGCAGCCATTTTCCTGGGACCAACAGCCTTCACTTGTTTAGGAAGCGCTCATCTGGCTGACTGTCCTGGCAGGCCTCTCCTCAGGCAGGATTCTCCTCCAGGCAGGCCCTCATCCAGCCGGGCCTTCCCTCAGGCAGGGCTCCTCCTTCCTGGCAAAAGTGCTCTCTCTTGCTGTGTTTGAAATGCTCACCCCTTCTCCATATAGTGTACTATAGATAAGACTTCAGATAAGACTGAAGTCATTCTTGTTGGTCAAAAAAACCTTAGAAATACCTTTCCAAATCAAACTCTTAGTTTGGATGTGGTTACTCTTTCTCTTAATAGTTGTGTGAGGAACCTTGGAGTTATTTTTGATCAAGATCTGTTTTTCAGTTCACATATTGAATTTGTTTCTAAGGCTGCCTTCTATCATTTGCGTAATATTGCCAAGATTAGGAGCATCTTGTCTCAGAGCGATGCTGAGAAACTGATCCACGCTTTTGTTAGCTCTAGATTAGATTATTGTAACTCTTTATTATCAGGTTGTCCTAAAATATCTTTAAAAAGTCTTCAGTTGATCCAAAATGCTGCTGCAAGAGTTTTAACAGGTACTAGAAAGAGAGATCATATCTCTCCGGTTCTGGCCCCCCTTCATTGGCTTCCCATAGAGTTTAGAATTAAGTTTAAAATCCTTCTTCTCACTTACAAAGCTCTTAACAGTCAGGCCCCTTTTTATTTAAAAGATCTGATACTACCCTATCATCCTAATAGAGCATTACGCTCCCAAAATGCTGGACTACTTGTAATACCTAGAGTCTCCAAAAGTGCAATGGGAGGCAGAGCCTTCAGTTATCAAGCTCCTTTCCTGTGGAACCAGTTACCAATCTGGATTTGGGAGTCAGACTTGATCTCTGTTTTTAAGAATAGGGTAAAAACCTTCCTTTTTGATATAGCTTACAATTAGGAGGGATCATATGTCTCTAAACCCTCCCTTAGTTATGCTGCTAATAGATTTAGACAGCCGGGGGACCTCCAATAATGCACTGGGCTTCTCCCATTTAATGTTTGCTCTCTACATGTCTGTTCTTCTCATCTTCTCTATCTCCTCATCCCCCAGCCAGTCACAGCAGATGACTGCCCCTCCCTGAGCCTGGTTCTGCTGGAGGTTTCTTCAATGTTAAAAGGGAGTTTTTCCTCTCCACCGTCGCCAAGCGCTTGCTCACAGGGGATCGCCTGATTGCTGGGGTCATTCTGCAATTGTGGGGGCTTCCCCTACATTTGAAAGTGCTATGAGATGACTATTGTTGTGAAATGGCGCTATATAAATAAAGTTGAATTGAATTGAATTATATAATGAATCAGCCATTTTGTAGTGCTGGTTGAAATCTTAACTGAAAATTTCATTCACTATCCACCTTATTCCTATGCCCCATGATGCCTTGCATGAATTATGGTAGTAACGTCCGGTACTAGTTTAGAACATATGGTTGTCACTGAAAAAGGACACTTTACCTTGTTAAAAAACAATGACTTCGGCATCAGAAATGCAGGTACATGGCCTCTTGCACCTCAAAACAGTAATATTGTGGAGAGAGAAATAATCAGGCAGAGAGGTTCAGATCATATCAGACTTTATTCAGCTCTCTCTCCATTTCTCTAGAAACACAAGCCACAAAAGAGTAACAGCTCTCAGGCACCTCTGCTCTTAAATCATACCACTCGGTCAGCCTTCTCTGTGTGATGCCTTAACATCAAAGCCTTTGTAATTCCCATTCTCTTTGTCACTGTTCACACCAGCACACCACCCCCACATCCACACACAAACCCCCCATGACAATTCATTCATTCATTCATTCATCTTCATCTGTTTAATCCTTTTTGGGTCGTGGGGGGGTGGGGGTGGGGCTGGAGCCTATCCCAGCATCTTTGGGTGAGAGGCAGGGTACACGCTGGACAGATCGCCAGTCCATCGCAGGGCCAACACAGAGAGACAGACAACCATTCACTCTCACAGTCATACCTAAGGACAATTTAGAATCCCCATGACAATTCCTTTTAGTCTTTTTACGTCTGAGTGTAAATATACTGAAGTGGATCCCCCCCCCCCCCCAGACTCGGACTGAGCCTTGACCCTCATGTCCTTTGGGCTTTAGCTTTCGTCCGTAGAGGCTGTAACGTGGGGTCTGCAGGCTTCAAGGTTGGGGGTGCATCCGTCTGTGGGGAGACATTGGGAGGGGGGAAAACATCATTAGCATGTCCTTGTGACTGATCTGACGAGTCATTTACCTGAGGAGTTCTCAGTGGGGGTCGTCCACGCCGAGGAGTTCGGGCCAGCGCCACTTGCTCATCTGATAACACGAAAGCGGGCTTAAGCCTGTCTATACAGACTGTTTCTCTGCGTCCCCCCAAGTCTAACACAAAATGTTTCTCCCCGGTTTCCAGCACTCTGAACGGGCCATCGTAGAGCGGGTGCAAGAGGGTCCGGTGGGCATCGTGCCTGACAAATATGAACGTCGCGTCCTTCAAGGCCTTTGGCACAAAGGTGCGTGGAAAACAGTGGTGGATCGGACCGGGTACCGTCCCTGCCACTGCATTACGTGGTGAAAGCGGGGATGGATCGGTGTTCAGCACGGGGCTGTCCGGCAAAAATACCCCTGGGAGCCGCAGCGGCTGGCAAAAAACCAGCTCTGCTGGGGAGGCTGCCAAATCCTCCTTTGGTGCTGATCGCAACCCTAATAGAACCCACGGCAACGGGTCCACCCAATTTGCATCTGTAAGCGAAGCCCTGAGCGCTGCTTTAAGCGATCTATGGAAACGCTCACATAACCCATTGGTCTGTGGGTTGTACGCGGTCGTGCGATGAAGTGAGACACCCAGGCTCCGGGCCATGGTGGACCAGAGGTCGGAAACAAATTGCGGGCCCCGATCGGACGTGATATCCGAAGGGGCGCCGAAACGTGCCACCCATGTGGTCAAAAAAGCGCGTGCAACTTCTGTGGACGCGGTGGAAGCTAGTGGGACTACTTCGGGCCAGCGCGTGGTGCGGTCCACTACTGTCAGGAGGTGCGTGAACCCTTGCGATGGTGGGAGGGGGCCCACGAGGTCCACGTGAACGTGGTCGAACTGCTTCGCTGGGATATGGAACAGCTCCAAGGGGGCCTTTGTGTGCCTGTGCACTTTAGCTCGCTGGCACGCTATGCAGGCTGCAGCCCACTCTTTCACCTGTTTGCGCAGGCTCGGCCAGACGAACTTCGCTCCCACCATTTTGACTGATGCGCGCACTCCTGGGTGCGCCAGGGAGTGAACCGACTCAAAAGTGCGGCGGCACCAAGCGCGTGGGACCACTGGGCGCAGGTGGCCCGTGGAGACGTCACAGATTGGGGGGGGGGCCCCCGTCTTGCAGTACTCTGCTCTCCAGCCTTAACCCTGTTGGTCCAGACTGGAGCGCGCAAACGTCCGCATCGCCGATCTGCTCCGCGGCTATGGCCGAGTAATCTATCCCCACGTAGACTAGGTCGACTAATGCGCGCGAGAGGCAGTCCGCCAACATGTTGAGTTTACCGGCCACATGCTGAATGTCGGTCATAAACTCCGAGATCGCGGCCAGCTGTCTCTGCTGCTGGCCCAACCATGGTTCCGAAACCTTGGCCATCGCATACATTAGCGGCTTGTGGTCTGTGAACGCAGTGAAGGTGCACCCTTCCAGCCAGAACTGGAAGTGGCGTATGGCCAGGTGGAAAGCCAGTAACTCTCTGTCGAACGCGCTGTATTTACGCTCACTGTCGCGCAAAGACCTGCTAAGACCTGCTTGCATCCCCCCTGAGCTTTCTAGTCAGGACTTTCTGAATTATTTCAATCTTAAAATTTTATCTGTTAGAGATGAAATTAGTCAGATTCTTCCTACCGTAAACTCTAGTACATTAACTACTGCAGCTCCCTCAATTGATATCTGCTTGGATAGATTTACTCCAATCGACCTCTTGGAGTTGGAGAGGGTAGTTTCCTCTTCTAAGCCTTCATCTTGCCTTCTGGACCCTATTCCTTCCAGGTTATTTAAAATTATTTTCCCAATTATTAGTAGCCGTATTCTTCTTATCATTAATTCTTCTTTAACTCTGGGTTATGTTCCACTGGCTTTTAAAACTGCTGTAATTAAACTTTTACTTAAAAAACCGACACTCGATCCTGGAGTTTTGGCCAACTATCGACCAATCTCCAATTTGCCTTTCATTTAAAAAATCCTGGAAAGAGTTGTTGCTGTGCAATTATCTGACCATTTGCAGGGAGTTGGTTTGTTTGAGGTGTTTCAATCTGGGTTCAGAGCTCATCACAGCACTGAAACTGCCTTAGTGAAGGTCTCTAATGACCTCCTGACTGCATCTGATAATGGACTTGTCTCTGTTCTTGTTCTTTTAGATCTCAGTGCAGCCTTTGACACTATCGATCATGCCATTCTACTTGATAGACTGGAACACTTTGTTGGACTCAGTGGAACTCCGTTGCAGTGGTTTAGATCTTATTTGTCTGATAGATTTCAGTTTGTCCATGTTAATGATGGATTTTCTTCCAGCTCTAAGCTCACTCACGGAGTTCCACAGGGATCTGTGTTGGGCCCTACTCTTTTTAGTCTATATATGCTCCCGCTGGGCAATATCATCAGAAAGCACTGTATACATTTTCATTGTTACGCTAATGACACACAACTATACCTGTCAATGAAGCCCGATGATTGTGATCAGTTGGCCAAGCTAGATGCCTGTCTTAAGGACATCAAAGCTTGGATGACTTGTAATTTTTTAATATTGAACTCTGATAAGACTGAAGTCGTTGTTGGCCCAAAACATCTTAGAAATTCCTTTTCAGATTATGCCCTTAATTTAGATGTTGCCACTCTCACTCTGAGCAGTTGTGTGAGGAACCTTGGAGTGATTTTTGACCAGGATTTGTCCTTTAATTCACATATTAAAACTGTTTCTAGGACCACCTTATATCATCTGCGCAATATTGCTAAGATCAGGAGCATCTTGTCTCTGGGTGATGCTGAGAAACTGAATCATGCCTTTGTCAGTTTGCGATTAGGTTATTGTAATTCGCTATTATCTGGTTGTCCTAGAGTATCTTTAAAAAGTCTTCAATCAGAATCAGAATCAGATTTCAGATTTATTGCCAAGCACATTTACAAGTAAACAAGTAAACATACGAGGAATTTGACTTGACATTGGGCGTGCACGAAAGGCGCATCCCAATGACGCGGCAGCCATAACGAGGCGCCTGTCATATAGGGGGGGTAAAGAGGGGGGAGGGGGGGAAGGATAGGGAAAAACACAATAGGAGAGAGAAAAAAGCATTGTTGATCAAAATAGAGCTCATTTTATGACCAAAATTTTGATTACAAGAAAAAAACTTTCAAATGCACAATTAGCAGACAATAGATCACACAATGACAAAGCAGTAGTTGAGAGAGTCAGTGTATTGTGAATATATATCAGTAATTGTATCAGTAGTGTAATGTTGAGTCTCTCGCTCTTGCTTGCAGATGGTAAATTGTCACATGGTGCACTGTCCTTGAGCGTTCATCTGCTGAAACAACAACAATTGTGTCAATTGTTTGGGTTAGCAGGCAGAGCCGCTCCTTCTGCTTATCTTCATCAGGAGGAATGTAAATACAGGGCACCAAAGACAAGGTCAAATCTGCACAGTGCACTCAGAGAATAGATTTTTCCTCATCGTGCAATTCTGTGCTTTCATAATTTCCATGTGCAGGCTTAAACTTTAACATTCTCTGGAGAGCACTGGCGACTTCAAGATGTATTCCACCATCTGAATCTCCATTCAGTTCACCATGCCGCCTCGTGCACTCCCCAACTGGTCGAATTGGTGAAGGAGCTTGCCTGGATCCGCATTTTGAACAGCTCTCCACCTTCCTCAATTTCTGAAACACCAGGAAACTCCAGGGCCAAAAATAGAATCCTGTGTCATAGCCAATAGATGTCTTCTGCATCTCCAGTCAACTCATGCAGGTTCCAATTCATGGGCTCCCCCTTGGCCCAGTTCTTGTTGAAAAATAGTGACAATAGCACATTTAAGCTGCTTCCAAATCCATAAATTCCGTTTAGATTAAACTGGCAATTGATTCAAAATGCTGCTGCTAGAGTTTTAACTGGTTCTAGAAAAAGAGATCATATTTCCCCGGTTCTGTCCTCCCTCCATTGGCTTCCCATTGAATTCAGAATCAAGTTTAAAATCCTTCTTCTTACTTTCAAAGCTGGACAAACAAACAATCTGGCCCCCCAATATATAAAAGATCTGATATTACCTTACCATCCTAACAGAGCATTACGCTCCCAAAATGCTGGCTTACTTGTGGTGCCCAGAATCTCCAAAAGTACGGTGGGAGGCAGAGCCTTCTGCTGCCAAGCCCCTTCTCTCTGGAACCAGTTACCACTCTGGGTCCGGGAGTCAGACTCGGTCTCTGTCTTTAAGAACAGGGTAAAATCATTCCTTTTTAATATAGCTTTCTTTTAAGGAGGGTATTTGTGTCTTTTAACCCCACTCTTGTTCTATTGTTATCTGATCCATACTGCTGGTTGATCTCCATTATTGTACTTGGCATCTTACTGCTATGTTCTTTATGTCTGTCCTTTCCATCCTCCCTATCCCCTCATCCCCAGCCAGTCACAGCAGACCACTGCCCCTCCCTGAGCCTGGTTCTGCTAGAGGTTTCTTCCTTCCAAATGGGAGTTTTTCCTCACCACTGTTGCCTAGTGCTTGCTCATAGGGGATCGTCTGATTGCTGGGTCTTTCTGTGACTGTGTGATTTTTTTTATCTGCACTGTGGCGCCACAAAACGGCTTTTGTTGTGATGTGGCGCATTATAAATAAAGCTGAATTGAATTGAATTAAAAAAGGCGAGTGGCTGCCAAGAACCGGTGACGTACTGCTCCACGACGGCCCCTATGGCCACGTCCGAGGCATTGGTAGTGAGCACTATCCGAGCCGCCGGGTCCGGGTGCGCCAGCAGTGCGGCGTTCGCCAGTACTGTTTTAACCTCAGAAAATGCCTGCTCCCGCTCAGGAGTCCAGTCGACTCTCTCCGCCGGTTTTTGTTTCTTAAGCGCGGCGTACAACCGCTGCATGAGCTGGGCTGCGCGGGGGAGGAAACGATTGTTAAAGATAACCATCCCCAAAAACTCCTGCAGTGCCCTGACCGCCTGAGGCCGGGGAGAATTTGCCACGGCGCGCACCTTGTCCGGCAAGGGTGTCGTGCCCTCCGGTGAGATGCGGTGGCCCAAAAAATCGATCCCTGCCACCCCAAACTGGCACTTCGCCAGGTTGATTATTAATCCATGCTCCTCCAACCTCTGGAAAACTGTCCTGAGGTGGGTTATGTGTTCGTCCTTGGACGCGCTGGCCACAAGGATGTCATCCAGGTAGACGAACACAAACGGCAGATCGCGCAACACCGCATCCATCATGCGTTGGAATGTCTGTGCCGCGCCTTTTAACCCGAAAGGCATGCGTAAAAACTCAAACAGGCCAAGCGGGGTTATTACATGCCATTTTAGGTATGTCCTCAGCGTGCACCAGGACCTGGGGGTAACCGTGGACCAGGTCTATCTTGGAAAAAATGCGTGCTCCGGTGAGGTGAACGGAAAAATCCTGAATATGAGGGATGGGGTAGTGGTCATGCGCTGTGGCATTGTTTAATCTGTGGAAATCTCCGCACGGTCGCCACAGTCCCTCGGCCTTAGGAACCATATGTACTGTAGCGGGGATGCCCATGGGCTGTTTGAGCGCCTGATGATGCCCAACCTTTCCAAGTTGGCAAACTCCTCGCATGCTATGGCCAGTTTAACTGCGTCCAGGCGCCAAAGTCTTGCGAAAACGGGCAGCCCCATGGTGGTAATGAAGTGCTCCACCCCGTGTTTAGTGATGGTCGCTGAAAACGTTGGGACCGTGAGTGCTGGGAACTGGTTGGGTAGTGTGTGGAACTTACCCCCTGGAGCTGTGACATTGGCTAGTGTTGTTGGCCCGGCTCCTCGAGCTGTACAGGGGAGAGAATCAAAAGACATAGCGTTAATCAGGCGTCTGTTAGCAACATCGACTAGTAGTCCGTGTGCACACAAAAAATCAGCGCCTAAGATGGAGAAGCTGCATGCCACTATGACGAATGTCCATTGGTATGTATGGCCGTGCAAGGACACAGTTAATGTCCTCTCTCCAAAAGTCTTAATATCTGAGCTGTTTGCGGCCGTCAGCTCGGGGCCGCTAGTTCCCGCCAGCCGGTTGGCTTAGGATGGCAGGATGAGGCTCTTTTGGGAGCCGGAGTCCACGAGGAACCGTCTCCCTGAGCGTGAGTCTGTCACATAGAGCAGCTTGCTTGCTTCACCAGCGGTCGCAGCTGCTACCGACTGCAGGTCCTGGCATTTCCCGAATGCTTGAATTGGCACGGTGGCACGTATCGGCGTGCATCCTCTCCAAAATGGCGGTAGTAGACACAGAGCGTGTCTCTCCGGTGCTTCTTGGCCCCTGCTACAGTCACCATCGCTGGCTCCTCGCCTCCGCTGGTCGTCTCGCTGGGGTCCGAAACCGCTGCGTTCACTGTGAGGGCTCTGGTGGTGAGGATAATCCAATCTGCCTCCTGGGCTAGCACCCGGTAGTTGTGCGCGACCAGCAGTGGCGAATTGGCAAGGACCGCTCTGGCCGTCATCCGGAGGTTCCGGAGGAAAAGGTGAGCAAAGAGGAAATGCCCGTCATCTATGCCCATCAATGCCAACATCTTCTCCATCAATTCGACCGCCGACCCGTCTCCTAACTCGGAACGCGTCAGGAGCCTCTCCGCTCTCTCACAGTCCGAGAGTGTGTAGCGCCGGGTCAGCACGGTTTTGAAAGCGCCGTACTTGTCACGGGCTGGAGGCAGTTGGAGCAGGCTCGCTACCTGCTGAACTGTGCATGCATCCAGCGCTGCGACCACGTAGTAGTATCTGGTGTCATCTGCCGTTATTCCCCGGAGTGCGAACTGGGCCTCGGTGTGAATGAACCAAGACTTCGGGTCGTGTAGCCAAAAGTCTGGGAGTTTGAACGAAACGGCGCACGCGTTGCTGGTACTTCCCATCCAGGTCATCTCCGGGGTGTTCGCCTTGCGTTCCATTGTGCGTCAAGGGTCACCAGTGTGGAGAGAGAAATAATCAGGCAGAGAGGTCCAGATCATATCAGACTTTATTCAGCTCTCTCTCCATTTCACTAGAAACACAAGCCACAAAAGAGTAACAGCTCTCAGGCACCTCTGCTCTTAAATCATACCACTCGGTCAGCCTTCTCTGTGTGATGCCTTAACATCAAAGCCTTTGTAATTCCCATTCTCTTTGTCACTGTTCACACCAACACACCACCCCCACATCCACATACAAACCCCCCATGACAATTCCTTTTAGTCTTTTACATCTGAATGTAAATATACTGAAGTGGATCCCCACAATATAATCATGCCACTTCCCACGACTACCGAAGGATGGAAAGTTGACCTTAAAAAGTGGCCTCGTACACAGTTGATCTGTTAGTTAGCACCGCTGCTAAGATGCTAACAATGGAAACAATGACCCGTGCTGGCAAAATGAGTCACTTTGAGGACATTTTAAAAACTGATGTAATGTTATGCACAAATTCTGTATTGAAAGACCTTCAAAATGATATTTAATTTGTAGGTAGTGTGCAAAAACTGACCCAGAAAAAGACGATTTGTTTATATTTTAGCTAGGTTGAAAACTCGTTCGATGGGTCGGGAATTACATCTTCCGCAAAAAACATAGTGTAACGTCGGGGCTGTGATGAGGGGGCGGGAGTCTCCCGGCATGCTTGCACCGTGGAGGATTCAAATACTGTATCTGTGTGCTCTAAAGGCACTTTTCCACTAGCCCAGCACACCTCGCCACGTCTCGATTCACTTCGACATGGTTTGGCTCGCTTTTGTCTCCATTACAACCGTGTTAAGCTGGGGTGGGTGGGATTTCTATAACTGCGAGGCGGCGCCACACTCCCGTGACATAAAACACGTGGCCCAAGCAAAACATAACACATACGGCTGTACAAGGCGACTCCTCGGTCTGTGGCTTTTTTCACCGTAAATGCCAAAAAGGACCGCCAGACAAGGGTACAGGCAGCGAGATGAAACACTCTGGAATAGTTCTGCAGCTTCTGGGAGAGCCAAAGACATGAGGATACAAACTAGGTCATATATGACGGTAAGCTAATGTTGCTAATGCTAGTTTGCTATAAGTACGTCATACTACACTTTAATGTCTGCAAGTTATCGCTGTTAGGTACTAAAATATGTATGCTGTGTGTGTTTCAGATGGCTCTGTTGTGGGGAAATTACCGCTTCAAACAGTCGGTCTGGGCGTTCAGCACAGCCTGTCACTGATGTCATCAGTCTGTCACTGATGTCAACACAGCTTCACAAACGATCAGTGGTTATAGAGCTTAAGAATATCTGTAGAAACGTTTATTTCCTGTGCAACAAATTGCTCTGATCTGCGTGAAAATCATGGAGAGACTGTTGAGACATCATGGACGTACCTGCTTCTGCAGCACTGAGTCTGAGGTGGTGTCATAGAAAAAAATGATCAGCTGACACAACTTGATCGCCATGTTAATAACTACATTAGCCACAAAATATATATTCAAAAAGTAAACAGTACTGAGTTAGGTATAATAAGATATATTTGACAGTTATGATGCATTTTAGGCCAAAACAAACTTGATCTAGGATTAAAAGCAATTAAAATAATGCAGTCACAAGGTTACATGGAAAATACTTGATTTACTAGATACATGTACTGTAGAAATATATATTCTCTGCATCAACAATGTACTAGACATGCATTCATGTAGTATTGCACTGGGAATTGCACTGACAATAAACCTCTGAAGTTTTTGCAGATGTCTCTTTTTTTTTATATGTGAAGGTTACCACCAAGTGACATAAATACTGAAAGATTGGAAAAGCTGTCTAAGAACAATCCAGCAGTTTGAGAAATCACTTTTGGTTTGGTGTAAGTCTGTCAACAGAATTATGAACCATAAAGCAGTTTGTGTTAAAATGTTAAATCCCATTAAACCTAATCCGGGGGCTTCCAATCATGTGTCATGGGGGGCCAAGACCCTGCAGGTTCTCTCTTCTACCCAGTCTCTTCAGCAGGTGTTCTCACTGATCAGCAGTCAGTGGAAGAAGTTCAGTGGAATCTGCTGTTGAAGACACTGGTTGGAGGTAAAGCCTGCAGAGTCTTGGCCCTCCATGGCACATGATTAGACACCTCCGCCCAAACCCATTATCATGAAGAGCAGATGCTAATATGACCCAGAATTCCTCCATATACTGGTGCTGTCACTAAAGTATGCAGGGTCTTCTGCGGTGGCACATCCAACAATACAGTCTTCAGTTAATAAAATAATTGTTTTGGTTACTTTTTTCTTAAAAATGAGCCATTATTTTCAAGGTCATCGATTAATCCTTTGTACAGTTGACGCTTTTCCCACCGGTGTCTTAACTGACAAAATAGAAAATCTTGATGCAAACACATAAGTCACTAAATTGTTTATTACAATCAGCAGCAAATTCCAGATTATTCAGAATGTGCAAAATTCAAACTGTAAAAAAATAACAACTGGAATGGGTCACACAAGCCAGCCACGCTGCCTCACTGAGAAGCAACTGGATCAGCCCCTCGTACTGGTCCTGGTTCAGCAGATCTTCAGCCTGCATCTCTGTAAACAGTGAGGCAAGTCCAGTTGGGGTGGACAGTTTCCCTCTTGCCTAGATAAAAGACAAATGGGTGGTGGTGAGGATCGAGTCCATCCTCACCACCTCCATAACCGTGTGGTACACAGGAGCCACTGCCAGGGACAGACTAAGGCTGCAGCGCGTCGTGCGCACTGCTGAGAAGGTGATCGGCTGCAAGCTCCCATCTCTCCAGGATCTGTACATCTCCAGGACCCGGAGGCGTGCTGGCCGGATCATAGCCGATCCCTCACACCCTGGTCACGTACTGTTTGCCCCCCTCCCCTCAGGTAGAAGACTTCGGTCCATTCAGACTAAAACCTCCCGTCACATGAACAGCTTCTTCCCCTCTGCCATCAGACTGCTGAACACTAAGTGACTTATTGACTCTCGTGCACTATGTACAGCAGCTCAACCAGACTCATGTCAATCATCACTGTTTTCTTTTTGCATTACCGACTGCACTATGTGGTACTCCACAATATCTGCTGCTCGCTAATATATTTAAAACTGCTTTGACTAGTATTACTCATTCTTATTCTACACTTTATTGCACGTATAGTTTTTTTTATTTCTTCTATTTTATCATGTTTAATGTTGCAGCATTGCACCGAGACAAATTCCTAGTTTGTGTACTACATGAACAATGGCAATAAATCTGATTCTGATTCTGATTCTGGTTAATTAAAGCAATAATTAAAGCAATAATTAATTAATATTATTAATTAATTATTAGCAATCATTAATTAAAGCAAGTTTACAACATATTTGGGAAATACACTTGTTGCTAAAAGCCAGTGGTGGAATGTGAATTAATGAATGAATCTTTATTTCGGATTGATTAAAAGTAAAGATTAAAAGAAAATAGAATAATATAACAAAGGGGAAAAATCTAACAAGGTCAAATTAAACAATAACTCCTCTGATTATACAGTTCAACATAGGTTATCTGAAATGGGTGATGGCTGAAGCTGCAGCTTATATTGCCCACCCATATTCCATCCAAGAATTCAAAAGAAAAACAAAACAGGAGGGATTACAATTTGAATGTGACAATAAAGTACTTCGTTGTTGTATTTAACCACAATTTTCATGTAGCTGCGCTTCAGTAGATTTTACAAGGGCTGGGTTACATTTAAAATCATCTGTTTTTACTGTGGCCTCAGCAATCAGAATGAATTAATACATTCACTTGAATGGAATATAGTACTTTAACTGAAGGTGTGCATCACTGAGTATGGAGTCGCTCAGTCAAAATATGAAGTTTTTATCAATAAAAGTTTGTCTTGTCTGTAAAAGTGTCTCTTGTTGCCCTGGCTTCATGTGTGGGCGGTGTTTTGTACTAGCATTGCTAAAATATAAAAGGAAGCACTACAATGGGTCTCAAATATTTGTAATGTGTCCTGTTACTGCATGAGTTTATTGATGATAGACTATAAACTACACATATAAAGTAAATTATATTGACGACTGAACATCTCACATTCGCCAAAACATACAGTTATGAACATAACTCACAAAGGATCACACAAGTGATCTGACAAAAAAATAAATACATTAACAAGCAGTTTATTTTACAATTGATGTGCCATATTCACACAATCAAATAAATCTCAGTTCAGTCCCTTTTATGTTAAGTGGAAATTGTGCTACTTTGGTTTTGACACTTTACCTATAAAAGCAAAGGATTTCAGTACGTTCCACAGTGGCGAGGTCCGTTGTGGGCTGGCTGCTTTCCTCTTGCCTAGATGAACGACAGAAATGGATGGTGGTTAGGTTCAAGCAAGTTCAACACTTATACAGGCACATCTCAAAAATTAGAATACTATGAAAAAATTCAATATTTTTGTCACTCATTTCAGAAAGTGAAACCCATATATAGATTCATTACAGGGACAGTGATATATTGAAAGTGTTTATTTTAATATTGATGATTACGGCTACAGCCCATATTAACCAACACCTCAGCGGCCAACATTTATATTTAAAAACTATTTTTTAAAGTAAATTTTATGTAATATTCTAATTTTTTGCCAAATAGAATTTGGGGTTTTCAGGGGCTGTAAGTCGTAGTCATCAAAATTAAAATAAATAAACGCTTGAAATATATCACTGTCTGTGTAATGAATCTATATAATATACAGATTTCTCTTTCTGAAATGAGTGACAAAAAATATTGAAGTTTTTCATGACATTCTAATTTTTGGAGATGTACCTGTATTAGGGAAATACACCTGTGAAAGTCAGTGGTGGGATGTGACAAAAATGCTTTGTTTCCCTGACAAGCACTGCAGGATCCACAGAATAGGTGTGTGGGTCTATTCTGACACTTTAGAAAATTATATGAATGACTTTATAAATCACTGGTTTGAAAAAGCAATTTTAATATGACGAGATTTCGGCTCCTGTGGTCCATTTCACCAGTATCCACAATATAAACACTGAGGGAGGCTAACCCCTGGCATGTGGAAACACATTCTAGCATTAAATTGCACACAATTTAATGCGCAGCACCAAAGTGCAATACGTTCACAAACCAGGACTTTAACCAGGATTAACATATTTCATCATTTTGCTCTCACAAGCGAATACTTAGGAGAAAACAAGTGCAAATCAGCAGTTGGTACTAGCTAGTTACTAGCTAACACTCATTAGCCAGCGCAGAACAGCGCTGTATGGCTCAAAAAAAGTGAGCTTACCACCAACAGGATAAATAAGCGAACAGATGCACATTATTACAAATCACTCACCATCGATGGTTCTCTCACGTTCGTCTTCAGCTTGTCTGTAGTCCGGTTCTATGCTGGGCTGCCATCTGTATCGGTGCGGGTTGCTACTCTCACTGTGGATCTGCCACCAAGCAGAGAAAACCCCGCACCTCTTCGTTGGACCATGGTGTAGAGTTCCGCAAAACCTACAACGCTGTCTGTATTAATATCGTATTTACTCCGTGACCGAGTTAGTCCGTGAAATATTGCAAATGGCAGTCGTGTGTAGATTCATCAGAAGACGGTCGCTTTCGTGACGTTACGACCTGACCAATCAGCGGCGGCCAGGCTGTTGACGTCACATCACGGCATGACTCAGCACGGTTGTACCCTGCCCTCGAGCAGGGACGAAAATAGCGGCTGTTAAACCGTGTTGGGGCTAGTGGAAAGCGCTACAAAGTGTGCTGAGCTGTCCCGTATTGGGCTAAGCGGGGCTAGTGGAAAAGGGCCTTAAGCGTTATTCGTGTGTGCCATTATAACTGTGTAATAACACCAGCTGTGACAGTGTTGTTTCCCTATATGTGCCAAATCATGTGTCTGTGCCACCATGAGCAAAACGAGGGCCTGTGTAAATGACCTCCCCTCCATTCTGTGTTGTGAGTGTGTGTATGAATAAAGCCTGTTTCGTCACAGCCATCTCTCCTTATTGTGTGAACCCTTACAATGTCACGATAGGTATTTTTAGAAAGTACGGTTTCTAAGCTTTCCAATTATACCAAGCACTCATGGGGTTTTCCTGGGACTTGCCCTACCAAACAATGAAAGAGTCATGATTTATGACTTATCGTTGCCTGTACTCATAATGATGCAGTGGGCATTCCAACCAGCACGTCTCCACCACAATAAAGTCAACTGCATTTTGCTAAAATATGTTGGACATAATCAAATTTACCTTAGAGCAGACGTTCGCCACAACACTGTGCTTGGATGTCGTCTGTCACCGTGTGGTGAGAAGCCTCCATTTATCCAGTCTGGCACAACCATGAACACCAGCAACAAGTACCAGAACTATGTCAAAACATTCAAAAAATACAAAAACTAGAAGAACTGAAATTAGCTGCCACTTGAGTGCAAGACACGTATGTAGACTATACATTAAAATGAATTTGAAAACCTTTTAAGAACGCTATTTTAGATGCCCCTGCTACTCCACTCTTACTGACTGATTTAACACTAGGTCAGCCGAAACCGGAAGCTCCGCCCATAATTGTTCTTACAGCGACACCCCCAGGAATAAGGTGGATATAGTACACTCAAAATATCCCACAATGCATTTTGAAAAGTAGTGTACAACGGATGGTCACTACATTAGCCAATATATCCCATAATGCAATGTGCCGCTAACAGAGCAGTGGGAGAAGAGCTTCACATCACAACATAAACTACCTTAAGGTATTTATATTTATTAATTCAGCAAAAACAATTTCATTTAATATATATTTACTGCAAATTACATGCAGGTATTCATTTTTTTTTTTTTTTTACCACCGTTAGTCTGTTACATTTTCCTGTCTCACCATGATGATGTCATTAACCATGCCGCAAAAACAAGCCCAGTAGTGTCCAAAAGCGGTTAATCTTATTGTTATATTGAGTTTACTGTACTGTATAGTCCACTATATCTAAATTCACTATATAGCGAGTAGGGAGGGAGTGAGTGAGTGAGTGAACATTCCGAACACAGCCTCTGTGAACTGCCAGAGCACCTCTCATATCCTGTGCAGCCACAGGTGCTGCACATCCCCAATCAACCAGGTGCTGCTGATCAGTAATTGGGGAAGCACAGGGTGGAGGCAGACAAACACCTCCAATTTAAAAACACACTGATTAAAATATAAAAACCACAAAACATGCAAAGCTATAAATAAACATGCAACACAAACTTAAAACTATGTAAAAAAACGAAAAACGATAAAATACTTTCAGCCCGTGACAAATACAGCTGCAAAAGTCACAGCTGCAGCTACTGGGTTTCACCTGCAGGGATCCGCAATCCAGCTGCCTCGGCACGTATTGCGCTGGAGCCGGGACTCGATTAGGGGGCATTTTGCTGAACAGAATTCTTCCCAGGAGAGATGGATTTGTGCGTGTTGCCTCATGAGACAACTGTATAGTCTCCGGTGTTTTTTTTTTTTTATCGCTGTCACATTTACAGAAATGGGATCCAGTTTCCAGTGGCGCTGGTTTTGGACCATAAATGAGGCAGGTTATACCTGAGGGAAATTAGTTATTATTCATTAGGGTTTCACTGTCAATAAGCTGAATTATGGCGATAAATCATGTAATAATAATAATAATCATGTTTTTCAACCACTAATTCTTAGACAAATCACTTTAACTGAAGTAGAAACGTTATTAATATATTCTGTGAGTTTCAGCTGTTTTGTAGTTTAACAGACCCACCTGATAGAGTCAAACAGGATTTTGGAGAGCAAGCAACTTCTCTGTGTTTTTGTGCGCGCGCACCGTTTATATATGAGGCCCCTGAGCATTTATGATTTCATGAAAAACATTACTCCTCCTAGGCTATTTACCTTGACCTTAAGCACTGTGGCAAATCTGGAAGAGTCAAAATGGCTAATCAGACACAAAAGCTATATAAAGGCTGTGTGTTTTGAAGAGAAATGAGTGTATTGATTGACTGAGCTGAAGCAGTTCTGTTAGGAAGAAGGGTCCAAAATTCATCTTGAATGTTGAGCAGGTCTGATCAGCAGCTGCCAGAAGCTCTTATTGGAGGTTATTGCTTCAAAACTTCCAATGCTTCCATTGCTTTTTCTTGCCACCATATCTGTTTTTTTTTTCTATGATATATAACAGCTGAATAAACATCCTCCAAGAGTGGTAATTCAGTATTTTTTGCTGGGGGTTCAGATCCATTGAGCTGAATGCACACATGGAACTCCATCTCACATGTAGAAAACTATGATTTTCTGACCTTACATCAATATTGTTTACAGTTGCTGCAGAACATGCCAGGGTACTTAATACATATGTTCAAAAAATGTGCATTCAAAATTACCCCACAGCACAATCTGTGCAACTCGTGAGAGGAAATGGGGAAAGAGAGTTAAAGTGTCGTGATCAAACAGTAACATATCAGAGCTTTTTTGGCCCGGTTTCTCTGCAATTCAAGGAGGGCTTCACTGCATTCAGCAGCTTTGATGCAATGATCTGAAACAGTTTTTTGCACTGCCGCATTTATGGAGCTGCATGTGAGTTAAAGAAACATTGCACTGTATTTTTTACTGTATCTTTTAGATAAAATATGTATATCTATTTATTTTTAATGCAGACAGTTTCAAACAATTCACAAATGTCATTACGGTTAAGCCCATTTTATATTGGAGTATGAAAAACAAACTGTTGTTCAAGATTTATATAGCAGGCAGATGCAGCTTGTCCTTTCTCAGAGAAAAGGAAACAGTCTCTTAAATAATGGATGGATTTCACTTTGTAGCACAGAAACACTCTTCTCTCCTCCCTTTAAATATCTCTCTCCCTCTTTATAAGGACTCCACGCCACATCATCAAATTCAGGACCAGAGCGCCCCCCCACCCCCACCCCTTTATTTTTTTTTAATTCTTCCTGCGACCCCCAGAAATGATTAACAGTCTGTATCTGGTGATAATTTATCATGTCTTTGTCAGGAAGCAGCAGTAATGAAATCTAAAAAAAAATGGTGACGACCCTCAGGATCTCTATTCTCCCGTCATCCTAAGCTTCAGGTGTTCTTCCTCTCACCTTAGAGAGCCTCTGCAGCCATGTTGCCATGGAAACACTGATGCAATGAGTTGTAGATGCTTAAATATGAAGCCTAAAGGGTGGGCGGGGTAGGAAGTAAACAAAAGCGCAAGGTTACTTTGGCTTGATTTTCAGTTGATTTCACCAAGGACAGAGAAAAAGTGTCTCAACTGCAAACCGCTTCCCTCTGCAGCCATGCTGTCCTGCTAGCGTCTTCCATCTCGTGCTCAGCTGTTGATGGCATTCTAAGGCGTAATGCATTGCAGCTGCTCACATAACATTTGATGCATTGTGTGTTTCCTTTGGATATCTTGGAATATGGTGCATGTGCAACACAGGGCTTGAGGCTGTCATGGGGGATGGTTTTTATTAGGTTGAAAAATGATTACAGCCCCTTCCAGTTGTTATGCTAATAAATCTGCAGCTGCTAATAAGAAATTATGTGTCTCTTGGGGGCATTCTTATTTAAACAGTGCCTTTCTTTTTATTGAAGCATCCAGATTTGCAAGTTATCATCTGAGATAACCACCAAATCGTTTCAGTCCTTAAAAAAATGTTCAAACAGAATAACTCCGATTTGTTTAGGTAATTGCATATAAATTCAGGTTAAATATATACCCATTATTCGTTGTAGGTTTCATATGCACCAAGAGTCAGGAAAGTGAAACCATTTTGGACTTTGCTCTTGCACAGCACCACAATGCTTAAATTAAACAATCAAGGTGTGATTGAAGTGCAAACTTTCAGCTTTAATTCAAGTGGCTTAAAAATATGGCAGTTATTGTACAGCCATTTTTGGTCCCCCTTGTTTAAAGGCACAAAGGAATATAATTTTAAATGTGGTGATTGTTTTTAGTATTTGAATGACTGCCTGAAGTCTAGAAAGCGTGGACGTGAACTCATCGTTTCCTCCCTGGAGACACTCTGTCAGGCCCTTACTGCGGCTGCTTTCACTTGCTGCTTATTTGTGGCTCTCTCAGCCTTCAGGGTTGTCTTCTTTTGAGATAGGACTTTATACTTCAGTGTTAGTCTGTACATATGTTGTCCACTACACTGGTGACAAACAGAAATATTTATTCATTTTGTGCTTCTCACAGCTCTAAAACAATACATTTGGAAAACAATGTGACAATGTCTTTCTTCCGGAAACGGGTGTCCAGTTGGTTTAAAAAAGGAGTTTCAAATAAGTGTATAGAGGAACTATTTCCTTTTTTATTCCATCCAAACCAACTAGTGAAAAGAGGCCTATTGTTGTCATCATATGACAGGATGTGTGTTGTTGGTTTCTCCTCAACTGAGCTCTGACATTTGCTGGCTATGCTTTTTTGAAGGGTGTGCAGTAGTTTGGAAGAAAATAGTTTCTTGGTAAATCTTTTTTTTTAACTATTTACTACCATTTTTTTACTGACTTACTTGCTTTGATTTACTTTAATCTCAAGTATTTGTTTAATTTAATTTGTTTGACCATCCAGTCAAAGGCGGAGACCTTGGCGGACTGATCCCAAGCTTTCTAAACTGGCTTTTGGTACGTGGAATGTCATCTCTCTGGTGGGGAAGGAGCCTGAGCTGGTGTACGAGATTGAGCGATACCGGCTAGATATAGTCGGCCTCACCTCAACACACAGCTCCGGTTCCGGAACCAGTCTCCTGGAGAGGGGCTGGAGCTTGGCCTTTTCTGGAGTTGCCCCGGGCGAGAGGCGACGAGCAGGGGTAGGTATTCTTGTATCGCCCCACCTTGCTGCCTCTATATTGGAGTTTTCCCCGGTGGACGAAAGGGTTGCTTCCCTGCGCCTTCGGGTTGGGAAACGGGTCCTGACCATCATTTGTGCCTATGCACCAAATGATGTTTCAGAGTACCCACCCTTTTTGGAGTCTGTGACTGGGGTGCTGGAGGGTGCTCCTCCTGGAGACTCCATTGTCCTACTGGGGGACTTCAATGCGCACGTGGGCAACGACAGTGAAACCTGGAGGGGGGTGATTGGGAGGAACGGCCTGCCCGATCTAAACCCGAGTGGTGTTCAGTTATTGGACTTCTGTGCTAACCACAGTCTGTCCATAATGAACACCATGTTCAAGCATAAGGGTGTCCATATGTGCACCTGGCACCAGGACACCCTAGGCCGCAGGTCGATGATCGATTTTGTTATCGTATCATCAGACCTGCGACCGTATGTCTTGGACACCCGAGTAAAGAGAGGTGCAGAGCTGTCAACTGATCACCACCTGGTGGTGAGTTGGATCCGATGGCAGGGGAGGAAGCCATTCAGACCTGGTAGACCCAAACGTATAGTGAGGGTGTGCTGGGAGCGTCTGGCTGAGGCCCCTGTCCGGGAGGTCTTCAACTCCCACCTCCGGAAGAACTTCAACCACATTCCGAGGGAGTCTGGAGACATGGAGTCTGAATGGGCCATGTTCTCCACCTCTGTTGTTGAAGCGGCGGCCCAGAGCTGCGGCCGCAAGGTGGTCGGTGCATCTCGTGGTGGCAACCCCCGAACCAAGTGGTGGACACCAGTGGTGAGGGGGGCCATTAAGCTGAAGAAGGAGTCCTATCAAGCTTGGTTGGCTTGTGGGACTCCCGAAGCAGCTGAGGTGTACCGGCAGGCCAAGCGGAGTGCAGCTCGGGTGGTTGCTGAAGCAAAAACCCGGGTATGGGAGGAGTTCGGTGAGGCCATGGAACAAGACTTTCGGTCGGCTTCAAAGAGATTCTGGCAAACTGTTCGGCGGCTCAGGAGGGGAAAGCAGCTCCCCGTCCACACTGTGTATGGTGCGGATGGGACACTGTTGACTTCAACTGGGGATATCGTCGGGCGGTGGAAGGAATACTTCGAGGATCTCCTCAATCCCACTGATACGCCTTCCACAGAGGAAGCAGGGTTTGGGGACAAGGGGGATGACTCGCCTATCACAGGGGCTGAGGTCGCCAAGGTGGTTAAAAATCTCCTTGGTGGCCGGGCCCCGGGGGTGGACGAGATTCGCCTCGAGTACCTCAAGGCCCTGGATGTTGTTGGGTTGTCATGGTTGACACGCCTCTGCAACATTGCGTGGAGGTCGGGGGCAGTGCCTTTGGCATGGCAAACCGGGGTGGTGGTTCCTCTCTTCAAAAAAGGGGACCGGAGGGTGTGCTCCAACTTTAGAGGGATCACACTCCTCAGCCTCCCTGGGAAGGTCTATGCCAAGGTACTGGAGAGGAGAGTCCGGCCGTTGGTCGAACCTCGGATTCAGGAGGAGCAATGTGGTTTTCGTCCTGGCCGTGGCACATCGGACCAGCTCTTTACCCTCTCGAGAATTCTTGAGGGTTCGTGGGAGTTTGCCCAACCAGTTTACATGTGTTTTGTGGACTTGGAGAAGGCATTTGACCGCGTCCCTCGTGGATTTTTGTGGGGGGTGCTTCGGGAGTATGGGGTATCGGGCTTGTTGTTACGAGCTATTCGGTCTCTGTACGACCATTGTGAGAGTTTAGTTCGTATTGCCAACACTCGGTCGGAGTCATTCCCAGTGAGAGTTGGACTCCGCCAGGGCTGCCCTTTGTCACCGGTCCTGTTCATAATTTTTATGGACAGGATTTCTAGGCGCAGCCAGGGAATGGAGGGTGTCATGCTTGGTGACCACAGGATCTCATCTCTGTTGTTTGCAGATGATGTTGTCCTGTTGGCTTCATCCAGCAATGACCTACAGCTCTTGCTGGGACGGTTTGCCGCTGAGTGTGAAGCGGCTGGGATGAGAATCAGCACCTCCAAGTCCGAGTCCATGGTCCTCAGCCGGAAGAAGGTGGATTGTCCTCTCCGGGTTGGGGACAGGCTCCTGCCCCAAGTGGAGGAGTTTAAGTATCTTGGGGTCTTGTTCACGAGTGAGGGGAAAATGGAGCGAGAGATCGACAGACGGATTGGAGCAGCATCTGCAGTGATGCGGACGTTGTACCGGTCTGTTGTGGTGAAGAGGGAGCTTAGTTCTAAGGCAAAGCTCTCGATTTACCAGTCAATCTACGTTCCTACTCTCACCTATGGTCACAAGCTTTGGGTAATGACCGAAAGAACGAGATCGCGGATACAAGCGGCTGAAATGAGCTTTCTCCGTAGGATTGCTGGACTCACCCTCAGAGATAGGGTGAGGAGCTCAGTCATCCGGGAGAGGCTCAGAGTAGAACCGCTGCTCCTCCACATTGAAAGGAGTCAGTTGAGGTGGTATGGGCATCTGATTAGGATGCCTCCTGGACGCCTCCCACTTGAGGTGTTTCAGGCACGTCCCACTGGGAGGAGACCCCGGGGCAGACCCAGGACTCGGTGGAGAGACTATGTCTCCCAGCTAGTCTGGGAACGCCTTGGTATCCCCTCTGAAGAGCTGGAGCAGGTGGCTGGGGAGAGGGAAGTCTGGGCTTCTCTGCTTGAACTGCTGCCTCCGCGACCCGGACCTCCGGAAAAGCGGTAGAAGATGGATGGATGGATGTTTGACCATCACAGATGAGTGTCAGTTTCATTGGGGGAAGCCAGGCATATTGTATCAAAAGTTAGTGTTTCCTCACACAAAACTAGGTGCTGAACGTGGATGGAGGAGTCGTTAAGCCTGTTTGTTTTTGCTCCTTTCATAGAAAATTTGGCCCTAGTTCCTCATTATCCCCGCTGTACAAATTTGGCTGAAGGGAAAAGAAGAAATTAAATGCTGCAGACTGTTAACAGTTGTCTAACAGTCTGCAGCATTTAATTTCTTCTTTCCTACTCTCACCTATGGTCACGAGCTTCCAAAGCTCGTGACCATAGGTGAGAGTAGGAACGTAGATTGACTGGTAAATCGACAGCTTTGCCTTAGAACTAAGCTCCCTCTTCACCACAACAGACCGGTACAACGTCCACATCACTGCAGATGCTGCTCCGATCCGTCTGTCGATCTCTCGCTCCATTTTCCCCTCACTCGTGAACAAGACCCCAAGATACTTAAACTCCTCCACTTGGGGCAGGAGCCTGTCCCCAACCCGGAGAGGACAATCCACCTTCTTCCGGCTGAGGACCATGGACTCGGACTTGGAGGTGCTGATTCTCATCCCAGCCGCTTCACACTCAGCGGCAAACCGTCCCAGCAAGAGCTGTAGGTCATTGCTGGATGAAGCCAACAGGACAACATCATCTGCAAACAACAGAGATGAGATCCTGTGGTCACCAAGCATGACACCCTCCATTCCCTGGCTGCGCCTAGAAATCCTGTCCATAAAAATTATGAACAGGACCGGTGACAAAGGGCAGCCCTGGCGGAGTCCAACTCTCACTGGGAATGACTCCGACCGAGTGTTGGCAATACGAACTAAACTCTCACAACGGTCGTACAGAGACCGAATAGCTCGTAACAACAAGCCCGATACCCCATACTCCCGAAGCACCCCCCACAAAAATCCACGAGGGACGCGGTCAAATGCCTTCTCCAAGTCCACAAAACACACGTAAACTGGTTGGGCAAACTCCCACGAACCCTCAAGAATTCTCGAGAGGGTAAAGAGCTGGTCCGATGTGCCACGGCCAGGACGAAAACCACATTGCTCCTCCTGAATCCGAGGTTCGACCAACGGCCGGACTCTCCTCTCCAGTACCTTGGCATAGACCTTCCCAGGGAGGCTGAGGAGTGTGATCCCTCTAAAGTTGGAGCACACCCTCCGGTCCCCTTTTTTGAAGAGAGGAACCACCACCCCGGTTTGCCATGCCAAAGGCACTGCCCCCGACCTCCACGCAATGTTGCAGAGGCGTGTCAACCATGACAACCCAACAACATCCAGGGCCTTGAGGTACTCGGGGCGAATCTCGTCCACCCCCGGGGCCCGGCCACCAAGGAGATTTTTAACCACCTTGGCGACCTCAGCCCCTGTGATAGGCGAGTCATCCCCCTTGTCCCCAAACCCTGCTTCCTCTGTGGAAGGCGTATCAGTGGGATTGAGGAGATCCTCGAAGTATTCCTTCCACCGCCCGACGATATCCCCAGTTGAAGTCAACAGTGTCCCATCCACACCATACACAGTGTGGACGGGGAGCTGCTTTCCCCTCCTGAGCCGCCGAACAGTTTGCCAGAATCTCTTTGAAGCCGACCGAAAGTCTTGTTCCATGGCCTCACCGAACTCCTCCCATACCCGGGTTTTTGCTTCAGCAACCACCCGAGCTGCACTCCGCTTGGCCTGCCGGTACACCTCAGCTGCTTCGGGAGTCCCACAAGCCAACCAAGCTTGATAGGACTCCTTCTTCAGCTTAATGGCCCCCCTCACCACTGGTGTCCACCACTTGGTTCGGGGGTTGCCACCACGAGATGCACCGACCACCTTGCGGCCGCAGCTCTGGGCCGCCGCTTCAACAACAGAGGTGGAGAACATGGCCCATTCAGACTCCATGTCTCCAGACTCCCTCGGAATGTGGTTGAAGTTCTTCCGGAGGTGGGAGTTGAAGACCTCCCGGACAGGGGCCTCAGCCAGACGCTCCCAGCACACCCTCACTATACGTTTGGGTCTACCAGGTCTGAATGGCTTCCTCCCCTGCCATCGGATCCAACTCACCACCAGGTGGTGATCAGTTGACAGCTCTGCACCTCTCTTTACTCGGGTGTCCAAGACATACGGTCGCAGGTCTGATGATACGATAACAAAATCGATCATCGACCTGCGGCCTAGGGTGTCCTGGTGCCAGGTGCACATATGGACACCCTTATGCTTGAACATGGTGTTCGTTATGGACAGACTGTGGTTAGCACAGAAGTCCAATAACTGAACACCACTCGGGTTCAGATCGGGCAGGCCGTTCCTCCCAATCACCCCCCTCCAGGTTTCACTGTCGTTGCCCACGTGCGCATTGAAGTCCCCCAGTAGGACAATGGAGTCTCCAGGAGGAGCACCCTCCAGCACCCCAGTCACAGACTCCAAAAAGGGTGGGTACTCTGAAACATCATTTGGTGCATAGGCACAAATGATGGTCAGGACCCGTTTCCCAACCCGAAGGCGCAGGGAAGCAACCCTTTCGTCCACCGGGGAAAACTCCAATATAGAGGCAGCAAGGTGGGGCGATACAAGAATACCTACCCCTGCTCGTCGCCTCTCGCCCGGGGCAACTCCAGAAAAGGCCAAGCTCCAGCCCCTCTCCAGGAGACTGGTTCCGGTGCACGGGCGCATGCGCACGCAGCGACCAGCAGCTTGGTGATATAGTGCGTGTGTGCGTGTGTGTGTTTTTTGTACTTTTTTACGTTTTTAGAAAATCCTCTGTGTCGTTTCTGCCCTGGAGCGTTGGTGGAATATATGGCGAACAGCTCCCTGGTATCTGCAACATGGATTTCCTGTCATATCTCGCACTACTGCTTTCTGTGCTGTGGCTCTTTGTCTCTGAGGTAAACGCGTTCGGCTCCATGGCGAGCAGAATAGCGGGCAGAATACAATATTCCAGGGACATGTTGCTGCGCTTTAACACAGCTGGTGCAGAGTCTCTGATTGCGCCCAGATTTCAGCTGCCGGACTTTATTTTGAGAGACGGACACAGCGGTGAAAAGAGAAGCGGCAGGAGGAAGCGTGGAAGATGTGGAGGTGTGAAATTGCGCCTTAGGAGACGTCAGTTTGGTAACATTCCTCTTCCTTCGATCATTTTTGGGAATGCACAGTCTGTGAGAAACAAGGTGGAGGAAATTCAAGGCAACGTACGTTACCAGAAGGATTTTAAGAACTGCTGCGTCATGGCTTTCACTGAATCTTGGCTTACTGCGCATGATCGAGATGCAGAGCTGTGGATTGACGGCTTTGGAGCTCCGCTGCGCTCGGATCGGCAGGAAGAGGTAACGGGGAAACGTCAGGGGGGCGGAGTATGTTTATACATTAATAAGCAGTACTGCACATCTGTCACGGTCAGAGAGCGCATCTGTACACCCCATGTGGAGCTGCTGTCTGTGTCGCTTCGCCCCTTTTATTTGCCTCGAGAGTTTCCCCAACTTTTCATCACAGTTGTGTACATTCATCCGAGGGCAGACGCTGACTCCGCCTCCAGCACCATCTCTGATGTGATCCAGCGGCTGCAGTCAATTTCTCCAGAGGCGCCAAACTTCATTCTTGGGGATTTTAACCATGTTTCTTTAAAGAAGACACTTAAAAACTTTCATCAGTATGTCTCCTGCCCAACCAGGCGAAAAAAGACATTGGACCTGTGCTATGGATCCATAGAGAGGGCCTATAAATCACTCCCCCTTCCTCCTTTAGGATCATCAGATCACAACTGTGTTCATTTGCTGCCCACATATAAAACTGCTCTCAGAAGAGGCAAGGTGGAGATGAGAGACATTGATGTGTGGACAGAAGATTCAGAGCACAGCCTCCAGGAATGCTTTGACTGTACAGACTGGAAGATGTTCATAATGGCCTGCGGGGATGATTTGGACTCTCTGGCTGAGCTCACATGCTCATACATGGCTCACTGTCAAAATAAGTTTGTTCCACGTAAACGTGTCAAAATATATCCCAACAACAAGCCATGGGTTACTAAATCAGTTAAATCCTGCTTACAGAGGAAAGCACTTGCCTTTAAACAGGGGTCTGTTTCTGCGCTACAGGTTGCCACTAAGGAGCTAAAGGCCGAAATTTTAAGAGCAAAACAGAATTATAAATCAGAATTGGAAAGCAAGATGGCAGCAAATAAACTTGGTTCGGCCTGGGCCAGTATGAAAAAAATTGCAGGCCTTCAGAGCACAGAGCGCAGTAATCGTGTGTTTTTAGATGGTTTTAGTTCAGACACAGAGCTGGCTAATGCTCTTAATTGTTTTTATGGTCGTTTTGACTCCTTTGATTTTAGCACAGAAATCCAAGATTTGAAACAGAAACTCAAAGACAATCAGCACTTTAATATTGAGATGCAGGATGTTGAAAGGGAGTTCCGCGCTGTAAAAGTGAACAAAAGTCAGGGCCCTGATAATATATGTGGACGCCTGGTAAAGTCCTGTGCACATGAACTGAGTCCTATATTTCACTACATTTTCAATAAGTCCTTACAGACACAACATGTGCCTAAGATCTGGAAAGATGCCGTGGTTGTTCCCGTTCCAAAATCCAGCTGTCCTAAAACGGTAAATGACTTTAGACCAGTTGCTTTGACTTCAATTTTAATGAAAATTTTTGAAAAACTGGTCAGATGTGAGGTCCTAAAGCAGACTGAACATGCATTGGATCCTCTGCAGTTTGCCTATAGGCCTCACAGAGGAGTGGAGGATGCCACTGTCACTCTGTTTAACATGCTTTTTAAACATCTGGATTTTAATGGGACACACGCCAGGCTTTTATTTGTGGACTTTTCTTCTGCCTTTAATACAATCCAACCTCATATTTTAGTTGAAAGGCTCCTGCAACAATTTGATTTAAGCAATAATCTGGTGGGTTGGATTCTGGATTTCTTAACCAACAGGACGCAGAGAGTAAGGGTCAATGGTACATTGTCTGACCTAAAGTGCTCTTCTACTGGCTCTCCTCAGGGGTGTGTGTTGTCACCACTACTCTTCATCCTGTACACAAACATGTGTCGGAGCAGACATGACAACAGACACATTATAAAGTATGCTGATGACTCAGTCATTGTCAGTCTCCTCCAGGATGGTGAGAGTGGCCATGGCCCAGTAGTTGATGACTTTGTTCACTGGTGTGAGGATTCCTACCTGCAGCTGAATACAACAAAAACGAAAGATATGATTATTGACTTTAGGAGGAAAACTCCCAGGCACAAAGTCACCATACTAAAAGGCCAGACCACCGAATGTGTACAATCGTACAAATATCTTGGGACGATTATTGATAGTGGATTGAACTTTGAGGTGAACTGTGAAAGGGTGTGCAAAAAGGGTCAGCAAAATTTGCATTGTTTGAGGAAACTTGCACGCTTCCAAATTGACCGAACCATAATGACTATGTTCTATCGGGCTTTTATTGAATCTGTTTTATCCTTTTCTTTAATGTCATGGTTTGGTCAGATAAAACTGAAACAGAGGAAATCCTTGGATCAGGTAGTCAGATGGTCCAGTCGTTTGCTTGGTGAGTCACAGCTGAGCCTGACATCCCTGTACACCAGACAAGTACAGAGGATGGCCGACTCGATTTTAAATGATGACTCCCACCCTTTGCACTGCAACTTTCAGCTTCTTCCCTCCAGACGGAGGTTTGCTGTCCCAAAAAGTAGAACCCAGCGCTACAAAAACAGCTTTGTCCCTGCTGCTGTCAAAGAGTTGAACAAGCTATAAAAATTATATTGTACATATTTTATATTTACCTATTTTGTAAGATGTGTGCCTGTGTTTGTGTCTATGTTGAATGTAATTGTGGCTTGTAAATATGGATGTCACCAACTGCAAAACAAATCTACCTACGGGTACAAATAAAGTAACCTGAACCTGAACCTGAACCTGAACCTGAACCTGGAACCGGAGCTGTGTGTTGAGGTGAGGCCGACTATATCTAGCCGGTATCGCTCAATCTCGTACACCAGCTCAGGCTCCTTCCCCACCAGAGAGATGACATTCCACGTACCAAAAGCCAGTTTAGAAAGCTTGGGATCAGTCCGCCAAGGTCTCCGCCTTTGACTGCCACCTAATCCACATAGCACCGGACTTCCATGATCCCTCCTGCAGGTGGTGAACCTACTGGAGGGCGGACCCATGTAACTCCTTCGGGCTGAGCCCGGCCGGGTCCCATGGGTGGAAACCTGGCCACCAGACGCTAGCCTTCGAGCCCCTCCCCCAGGCCTGGCTCCAGGGTGGGGCCCCGGTAACCCCATACCGGGCGGGGTACACTGAATCCTTGATATACAATTTATCATGAGAGTCTGTTGGATCGTTCTTAGTCTGGCCCTTCACCCAGGACCAGTTTGTCTTGGGAGACCCTATCAGAGGCAAATTGCCCCGGACAACATAGCTCCTGGGATCACTGGGGCACGCAAACCCCCCCACCACGATAAGGTGACGATCCATGAGGGGGAAACTGTTAACAGTCTGCAGCATTTAATTTCTTCTTTTCCCTTCAGCCAAATCCCTTCAGTTGTTCATATGCCTCTCTTCCTGCTGATTTTGAGTGAATATATTACTCTTCTATATAAATATTGCTCTGGTTTTGAAAATTGCATTGTTTAGGTTTATTTAGTTGGAAAATTTAGCACTTAGGCTTCCCAAATTATTTTTTCTTTTTTGCATTTTTTCGTAGCATATGCAGTCATTTTTGTATCGATATTCTTGTCATGGATTGCCTCTCAGGGCAGAGAACTGAGACCCACGTGCTGAACTGTGAGTTTGGGCAATGTATTGAACAAAAAAGCAACAAACATAAAGTTCAACATGGTGCACTAAACACAAAACACAAACGAGGGAGAAAACTTAAAGATAACACACCTAGAGCGGCCAGGGCTCTGGTGGAGACAAGGAGAGTCTCCACCAGAGACTCTCCTTGTCTCCACCACAAGACTGTGGCGAAGAAAAAGTAAAGTTACAGCCCTTAAGTAGGAACAAAAACCATTTACACAATCGAAGACAGGTGTGGGCATCTGAGCGGGCAGGAGAAAGCAAATGGCTTTGGCTGAGCCAAGACTTGAGACTGAGCCTGCACCTCCTGTGTGAGCAGCATGATATTGTGGTACTCACCATGCCATAGACTGCTAGGCTATGGGGTGCCTCGGTTTATGATTATTATTATTGGAATTTTTTTCTTTACTTGTGGTGCATCAGTAGATTTCTGCACTGACACACTATCCTACCCCCAATGCAATGTAAAGATGAAAATCCAACCTAAAATAAACTGGTACTATAGCTAAAATGGTAGAAAACATGGCACCACCCAACTGCTAGGCTCCCATATTGATGAGCATTCATCACTGATTTGAGGAAGAAGAATTTGAATCTGAATCTGCAATTATGTTCTTCACATGGAAATTACCCCCCCTCCCATTTCTGCAACATGACACAAACAGTTCCTCAGACCTTTATGAAATGTAGGTAGAAGGCACCAGGACAGAACTGCTTTTTTGTGTATTGGTGATTTGAGTCCAGTTTAGGAAGCCGGGGATCAGCCCGCCAAGGTCTGTGCCTTCGACCGCCACCTGATCCGCATAGAACCGGACCCCCATGGTCCTTCCTGCAGGTGGTGAGCCCACTGGAGGGCGGACCCATGCAACTCCTTCGGGCTGAGCTCGGCTGGGTCCCACGGGGAGAAACTCAGCCATCAGACGCTAGCCATCGAGCCCCTCCCCTAAGCCTGGCTCCAGGGTGGGGCCCCAGTAACCCGTACTGGGCAGGGTACACTGAATCCTTGATATTTCTTTCATCATGGGAGTCTGTTGGATCATTCTTAGTCTGGCCCTTCACCGGACAGATGAATTGGAGCAGCATCTGCAGTGATGCGGATGTTGTATTGGTCTGTTGTGGTGAAGAGGGAGCTGAGTTCTAAGGCAACGCTGTCAATTTACCGTTTAATTTACGTTCTTACCCTCACCTATGGTCATGAGCTTTGGGTAATGACCGAAAGAAAGAGATCCCGGATACAAGCGGCTGAAATGAGCTTTCTTTGTAGGATTGCTGGACTCACCCTTAGCGATAGAGTGAGGAGCTCAGTCATCCGGGAGTGGCTCACAGTAGAACCGCTGCTCCTCCACATCGAATGTTGCCAGTTGAGGGGGTTTTGGCATCTGATCAGGATGCCTCCTGGACGCCTCCCACTTAAGGTGTTTCAGGCATGTCTCACTGGGAGGAGACCCCGGGGCAGACCCAGGACACACTGGAGAGACTATGTCTCCCAGCTGTCCTGGGAACACTTTGACATCCTCTCAGAAGAGCTGGAACAAGTGGCTGGGGAGAGGGAAGTCTGGGCTTCTCTGCTTGAACTGCTGCCTCTACGACCCGGACCTCTGGAAAAGTGGTAGAAGATGGATGGATGGATGGATGGATGAATGATTTGAGGCATCAGAAAATCTTTGCTGACAGATTAAGCTTCTGATGCTGTGACCTAACCTTGAAGTCTTCTAAGTGCATACATCAAGACCATTCCTTTCTGAAAGTCAAGACCCTGAACTTTTTATCTGCTCCCAGACTTCCTTCTTTTGATGGATGTGTCTGTTTTGGTTCCACATCCCACACACATCTCTGTTATGTCTGGAAAACGGTGTCCAAAGGAGGAGGCGAGGGTGATAGTTGAACTCACTTTATTAACTATATACAGATGCCAACAGGAGTCGCTCCATCCATGTCAAGGGGTCTACAGCCAGAAGAGCAAAGCCCCTTCCGCTGTAGTCCCTCATACTCCCCGTGACGCCACCATCGGAAAGGCGGGGCGTCACCTCCTACTACACCCAGGATGCCGCCATATTAGTACACCCGATCTAATATCTCACCTCCCCCATAGAAAAATGCGCAGACACACCAATTAGATCCTCCCAAAATTTATAACCCATCTCACACGCTAAGCATTAAAATAGACAACATAAATATACAGTATATAACCTATCCATACACACCAGAAAACAACTCTAGAGGGGTCAGGTAGACTACTGGCGCCCTCCACACGACCCGGCGGATTATTCTGCCACCTCAACCATTTAAAGTCCATGAAAAAAAAATGGCCGTGTGCTAAAAGAAACTAAGCCCGATTTAGTCAGCCACCAACTGTGCAAGTTCTCCCACTTAAAAGATGAGCGAGGTCTCCAATTTTCATCATAGGTACAGTATACCTCAACTATGAGAGACAAAATGAGAAAAAAAAATACAGAAAATCACATTGTCTGATGTTTAAAGAATTTACTTGCAAATTATGGTGGAAAATAAGTATTTGGTCAATAACAAAAGTCCATCTCAATACTTTGTTATATATCCTTTGTTGGCAATGACAGAGGTCAAATGTTTTCTGTAAGTCTTCACAAGGTTTTCACACACTGTTGCTGGTATTTTGGCCCATTCCTCCATGCAGATCTCCTCTAGAGCAGTGATGTTTTGGGGCTGTCGCTGGGCAACACGGACTTTCAACTCCCTCCAAAGATTTTCTATGGGGTTGAGATCTGGAGACTGGCTAGGCCACTCCAGGACCTTGAAATGCTTCTTACGAAGCCACTCCTTCGTTGCCCGGACGGTGTGTTTGGGATCATTGTCATGCTGAAAGACCCAGCCACGTTTCATCTTCAATGCCCTTGCTGGTGGAAGGAGGTTTTCACTCAAAATTTCACGATACATAGCCCCATTCATTCTTTCCTTTACACGGATCAGTCGTCCTGGTCCCTTTGCAGAAAAACAGCCCCAAAGCATGATGTTTCCACCCCCATGCTTCACAGTAGGTATGGTGTTCTTTCTCCTCCAAACACGACAAGTTGAGTTTTTACCAAAAAGTTCTATTTTGGTTTCATCTGACCATATGACATTCTCCCAATCCTCTTCTGGATCATCCAAATGCTCTCTAGCAAACTTCAGACGGGCCTGGACATGTACTGGCTTAAGCAGGGGGACACGTCTGGCACTGCAGGATTTGAGTCCCTAGCGGCGTAGTGTGTTACTGATGTAGCCTTTGTTACTTTGGTCCCAGCTCTCTGCAGGTCATTCACTAGGTCCCCCCGTGTGGGTCTGGGATTTTTGCTCACCGTTCTCGTCATCATTTTGATCCCACGGGGTGAGATCTTGCGTGGAGCCCCAGACTGAGGGAGATTATCAGTGGTCTTGTATGTCTTCCATTTTCTAATAATTGCTCCCACAGTTGATTTCTTCACACCAAGCTGCTTATCTATTGCAGATTCAGTCTTCCCAGCCTGGTGCAGGTCTACAATTTTGTTTCTGGTGTCCTTTGACAGCTCTTTGGTCTTGGCCATAGTGGAGTTTGGAGTCTGACTGTTTGAGGTTGTGGACAGGTGTCTTTTATACTGATAATGAGTTCAAACAGGTGCCATTACTGACTGGCGCCTAGCGGCTGCCCCGGCCTTGGATGCGCTCTGCAGAGCGTGCCCAAATGCCAAGTCACGTTTCGTTACCTTGTATTCATACATGTGTAATGACAATAAAGTTGAATCTCATCTCATTAATACAGATAACGAGTGGAGGACAGAGGAGCCTCTGAAAGAAGAAGTTACAGGTCTGTGAGAGCCAGAAATCTTGCTTGTTTGTAGGTGACCAAATACTTATTTTCCACCATAATTTGCAAATAAATTCTCTAAACATCAGACAATGTGATTTTCTGGATTTTTTTTTCTCATTTTGTCTCATAGTTGAGGTATACTGTACCTATGATGGAAATTGGAGACCTCTGTCATCTTTTAAGTGGGAGAACTTGCACAATTGGTGGCTGACTAAATACTTTTTTGCCCCACTGTACATTGTCATAACAAAGCAAACATCTAACACTAATATGTACAAGTACCTAATGGCAGCCCCCCACCCAACACCCCCACCCCACAACATGGGCAATTCAAACAAACAGTGTTGGGAAATTCCCATTTCACACAAGCTCCTTCTCTTTTTTTTTTTCACACACAGGGAAATAACACAGTCCTATTTATAGGCTAAGCGGCTTCAGAAAATAAAAACTAGCACTCTATTCAAAACAACACAACATGCCGCTAACCCCCCCCCTTTAAAATCACATTATGGACCCCAACGGAGACCCACCCTAGGATGTCCATCTGGCAGTTCCCTCCCTGAGCGTCTTCACCTCTTCTTCACTGGAGACAAGCTGCGCTGGCGTCTGTCTTCTCCCACACACTGCATCTCGTTAGGGTGCCTCCTGGATCTGTCAGACAGCTCTAAGTAGCTGTCCTCGTGGGTTATCACTACCCGCAGCCACCCCTGGTCATCTCTCTGCTCCCGTGATTTGTGGATTCCTCTGAGCCGAGCTTCAACCCTAGGGTGGACCTCGTCGCCAATATGTAGGGGAGCTCTAACCGGCTTCTTCAATCCATCATGTCGTGACCAAGCTTTCCTATGGTGTCGGAGAGTTCAGCCAACCCGGTCCGAGATACGCCCCAGATCCTGCTCTTAGGTGCGGGAATCACACCTCTTGGTCTCGCCCTGCTCTCTTTCATTTCATGCGCCGAATCAGCCATGGCTGGGTCCTGTTCTCCGTTATCACTCGGCTGGACTCCGGAACTGAGAAGTGCCTCCCTGCTGGCTCTATCTGCCACTGCGGGTGTTCCTTCCTGCCGTTTGGTTCCCTCATCCAGGGCAACTCAAACTCTGGCGCAGGGATCACCCCGCAGCGACGCCCCATAGTGCTGGTCCGGCCCATCTTCTGTTGTCCTGGGCCAATCGTTGTCCCACACTTTGTCATCCTCCACAGTTGGAAAAGGCTGGTCCCATGACCCGCAGCCAGATCACCAATGCCGCTAGCTATTGAGAAACCGATCCCATAGAACATGTCACATCCCATTAGGTTCGACCCTTCGGCAGACACCACAAAATGGACGTCACATATTCCTGCCGACCTGCATCTCACCGACAGCTGTAGTGAGCCCACGATGTTAAACGGGTTACCACCATAGCCGTAGTAGGTCACCTCTAACTTGCCCACTCCGTAGTGTGGAAACAACCTCTTCACCGTGGCAAAATTTAATATGGAGTTCGGTGATCAAGCGTTCACTAGCAATGGTATCTCAACTCCGTCCAATTCAACACTACAGTAGATCCGTCCATCCGTATCTGGCGAGACTGTGTGCACTACCGTAGGTTCTTTTGAAGAGGATCCCCCCTCCGGCCTCCGGTCTCCTCGTTCAAAGTTTTTGCAGGCCCAGGTGAATTGATGAAACAGACTGCACTTTCCACAGTGCTTCCCCTTGGCTGTACACTCTCTTGCTTTGTATTGGTGCCTAGCGGACCCGCAGCCATAACACCTTGGTATTCCCGGGACGGACCTAACTTTTACGGTGGCAGCATATTCTTCGTCACCTATGCTGGCTTTGCCGTCCAAATCCGCGGCTGGCACCTTCCACTGTTGTTGACTCTTCTGTGACACTTCCTTTTCACCGAGATTTTTGGCCAGCCTGTCTGCTGCCTCATACTGTTGTGCCAACTCCACAGTCAGCGATAGTTCTCCAGCGAATGTCAGGAGCCGTGCTCTCACGGAGGAACTAAGGATGTGCTCCGTTAGTTGGTCACGGACCATCTCCTCCTCCAAAGCGCCGAATTGGCACTCCCCCGCCAGCTGGTGCAGGCTGGCAACGAAATGTTGTACTGACTTGCCCTGCCGCTGGTGGCGCTGCCGAAACTGAATTCGCCGCACAATGATGTTTTCCGGGGCGCGAAAATAATGCGCCATTAGTTGCACTACTTCTTGGAAACTATCACCACCTCCCAATGTACTCAGGATCCTCTGCCCCTCCATTCCGAGATTGTGAACCAGAATTGCCTTCACATGAAGCTTTTCGAGCTCACCGAGGTTGAGACCCACCAGATAGTTCTCAAAGGCCGCGTACCACCTGGTCCACGGCACGGATGGCTCCCTGGGAACTTCCAAAAACGTCCGAAAAGCAGTGGCAGCTCACTCCATACCTTTTCTCCTCATCGCCAAATATTACGTCTGGAAAACGGTGTCCAAAGGAGGAGGCGAGGGTGATAGTTGAACTCACTTTATTAACTATATACAGGTGCCAACAGGAGTCACTCCATACATGTCAAGGGGTCTACAGCCAGAAGAATGAAGCCCCTTCCGCCTTAGCCCCTCATACTCCCCGTGACGCCACCATGGGAAAGGCGGGGTGTCACCTCCTACTACACCCAGGATGCCGCCACATTAGTACACCCGATCGAATATCCCACAGTCTCTTCATCAAAAGGCAAACTTTACAACTACTGGTAAGAATAATACTGTCTTTAGATGAACTCATCCCCTTATAGAACTAAAATGGCCCACTGAAAACTGCCTCGGGCTGAAAGGATGAAATAGTTATACTTTCATAAGAAATGCAAGTGCAAGTGTCAACTTCTCCCGTTGCAGTGCTGAATGATTCATTTAAAACTTTGTGTGAGGCCACTTGGTCATGATTACTCCAAGAAGAAGACACCATCTCAAACTTTTTGTTGAGTGTTTTGTTCAAATCTTTCTTTGAAATATAAATAGTTTGATGATTTAAAAAAAAAAAAGATTCTCAAGAACATCAATGTTCAAACTCATTCATGACCTTGTTCTACAGATGTGGACAAAATTGTTGGTACCCCTCTGTTAATGAAAGAAAAACCCACAATGGTCACAGAAATAACTTGAATCTGACAAAAGTGGTAATAAATAAAAATTCTATGAAAATAAACCAATGAAAATCAGACAATGCTTTTGAATTGTGGTTCAACAGAATTATTTTAAAAAAACAAATACATGAAACAGGCCTGGACAAAAATGATGGTACCCCTAGAAAAGATTGAAAATAATGTGACTATAGGTACATGTTCAACCAAGATGTGTCCTCTAATTAACATCACAGGTGTCTACAAACTTGTAATCAGTCAGTCGGCCTATTTAAAGGGTGACAAGTAGTCACTGTGCTGTTTGGTGTCATGGTGTGTACCACACTAAACATGGACCAGAGGAAGCAAAGGAGAGAGTTGTCTCAGCAGATTAGAAAGAAAATTATAGACAAGCATGTTAAAGGTAAAGGCTATAAGACCATATCCAAGCACCTTGATGTTCCTGTGACTACAGTTGCACATATTATTCAGAAATTTAAGATCCACGGGACTGTAGCCAACCTCCCTGAACGTGGCCGCAGGAGGAGATGGATAATACGAATGGTAACAAAAAAGCTCAGAACAACCTCTAAACACATTCATGGTGAACTCCAAGGTCAAGGTACATCAGTGTCAGATCGCACCATCCATCGTTGTTTGAGCCAAAGTGGACTTCATGGGAGACGACCAAGGAGGACACCACTGTTGAAAACAAATCATAAAAATGCCAGACTGGAATTTGCCAAACTGCATGTTGACAAGCCACAAAGCTTCTGGGAGAATGTCCTATGGACAGACGAGACAAAACTGGAACTTTTTGGCAAGGCATATCAGCTCTATGTTCACAGACGCAAAAATAAAGCATACCAAGAAAAGAACGCTGTCCCTACTGTGAAACATAGAGGAGATTCTGTTATTTTCTGGGGCTGCTTTGCTGTATCTGGCACAGGGTGTCTTGAATCTGTGCAGGGTACAATGAAATCTCAAGACTATCAAGGTATTCTAGAGAGAAATGTGCTGCCCAGTGTCAGACAGCTTGGTCTCAGTCGCAGGTCATGGGTCTTGCAACAGGATAATGACCCAAAACACACAGCTAAAAACACCCAAGAATGGCTAAGAGTGAAACACTGGACTATTCTAAAGTGGCCTTCTATGAGCCCTGATCTAAATCCTATTGAACATCTGTGGAAGGAGCTGAAACATGCCGTCTGGAGAAGGCACCCTTCAAACCTGAGACAACTGGAGCAGTTTGCTCATGAGGAGTGGGCCAAAATACCTGCTGAGAGGTGCAGAAGTCTCATTGACAGTTACAGAAATCGTTTGATTGCAGTGATTGCCTCAAAAGGTTGTGCAACAAAATATTAAGTTAAGGGTACCATCATTTTTGTCCAGGCCTGTTTCATGAGTTTGTTTTTTAAAATAATTCTGTTGAACCACAATTCAAAAGCACTGTCGGATTTTCATTGGTTAATTTTCATAGAATTTTTATTTATTACCACTTTTGTCAGATTCAAGTTATTTCTGTGACCATTGTGGGTTTTTCTTTCATTAACAGAGGGGTACCAACAATTTTGTCCACGTCTGTACCTGTTAAAGAACTGGGCTCTTATCATTGCCACTCTGAAGGTGTTTCTGTGAATTTCTATCATCAGCAGTTTTTTTTTCAGCTCAGTTTGATGAAGAGGACATCTGAAGGACACAAACACCTTGGTCTAGCTCTGTTCTCTTCACTTAAAAGGTTTGTGGTTTTATAACAGTGTGAGAATCCTGCGGGGATCCGTAACAGCCCCCAATATAAATATTCTGTCTACTATCATTAAAACTCTTGTTCATTATAGATGAAGGAATCAGTCAGATAAAATTATTAAATGGAGCAGCTGTTCATTTTTCACCATGTTTAATGGTTATCAAACAATGTTTGCTTGATGGCGCTGACGACATGAGTGATTTTATCCACAGGTATTATCCTTATACCGTATGATTGTTCTGACATTAAGTGACCTCTGGCAGTTGTGAAAATAATTACATTAAGAGACATAGTGGAGGGATACAGTTGCAGTGTGTGTGAACTAGTCCATCACCTTTTACTATCCCTGTCCCTTACCTTTTCCCTTAACTTGCTCAGTTATTTTAAGTGCCTAGCCCTACCTGTTACCCTAACCACCTAAAAATATGTAATGCATAAAATAACTTGATTATGAAATTGGAAGTTAACAAAGTGATAGTAAACACAGACAGAAGTGACAGAAATTCAAGGAGACTGAAGTTTGCGTCTCCCATCAGTATTATTTGCAGTGAGGAAATTGAAGTAATCTTTTATGTATTACTTGGAGGACTAGTTGATGCTTTAGTTGTCCAGTCTTGAATATTTCTGTTCACTGTGAAGCAACATCAAATTTGTTAACCTTTTGTTCTTATTAAAGACAAAAATAGAAAGGAGATGTTTTTACCTTCTTCACATGTTTCGACTGTTCACTGCAGCTTTCATCAGAAATGTCAGCTGATTGCTGCGAGGTGTCATTTTATCAGCTGACTTTCGTAGGCGGGGCCAGCACAGCAGATCTGTCAGATCCACCGAGCCAGCCCCGCTTTCCGCCGTCCGATGGTCTCTGGAGAATGTGGTCCCAGGTGTGGGAAAGCATAAAGGCCCCCTCATCCCGGTTCATGCTATCTTTTCCCCGCTTCCTGATTTCTATGGCCTCCTTAATCCAGCATTTGTGTCTGTTGCTCTCCGATCCAATAATTTTTGCATTGTCCCAGACCATGATGTGATTATTTCTTCTGCAGTGATCTGATATTGCTGATTTTAATGTTTCTTGTTCTGCCTTTTCTTTTTGTGATCTTGTGAGTCATCCTTGTGTTTCCTTCTCACATTCCTTCTGGTGTTCTTTTTTCCTTGTGGTGAATGATCTTCCGGTTTCTCCAATGTAGGTTTTGTTACATGAGCTGCATGATATTTCATATATTACATTGCATTTTTTTGTCTTGTTCTATTTTGTCCTTGGGGTGTACTAGTAATTGTCTTAATTTCTTGTGTGGTTTTACTGCTGTGTTTATTTTGTATTTTTTCATGATCCTTTGAATTGGTTCTGTTATCCCTCGGATGTATGGTATAGTTATGGTGTCCTTGTTTTTGATTTTGGCTTTTGTTCTCGGTCTTATTTCCTGTTTGTTTTCTTTGTTTTTGACTTGCTGTTTCCCTTTGTTTATGGTCCATACTGGATATTGGCAGCGTATGAGTGCATGTTTTATGTGGTTTTCCTCCTCCTGTCTGTCTTCTTAGTCTGTGATGATGGTGGCCCGTTCATATAACGTCCTGACAACTGATAGTTTGTGTGCAGTGGGGTGTTCTGATGTCCATAGTAGGTATTGATCCGTGTGGGTTGGTTTCCTGTAGACTGTGATTTTTATACTGCCATCATCGTTATGGTGGATTTTCATGTCCAGAAAGGCTATGGTACCATTTTCTTCCTCTTCGTGTGTGAATTTTATATTCCCAGTGCTGTCCATGCTATTCAGATGGTCAGTGAGTTCTTGCGTGTGTCCTTTCCTTATTTTCTCCAAAATGTCGTCCACGTATCTCTTCCAGAGAGTGGGTTTACATTGTGTAGGTGCTGTGTTGATGGCATTGTTTTCCAGATCCTCCATGAAAAAGCTGCTCATGATGGCTGATAGTGGGTCTCCCATTGCAAATCCTTCTTTTTGTCTGTAGATTTTTCCTCTGTACTGAAAATAGGTGGATTTTGCAACAAATTGTAATAGTTCAGATATGTCGTCAGCTGTGAGATTGGTGCATCTTTTTAGGGTTCTGTCATTTCTGAGGCGTTCTTGCACTATGTGTAGTGTGACGTCAACAGGGGTCTTTGTGAATAATGAAATGACATCATGTGAAATAAGGATCTCCTCTGATTCTATTTTCATATTTTTGAGTTCTTGCGCCAGCTCTTTTGAGTTCTTGCAGTGGTATTCTGAATGAAGAATACATCCTCGCAACAGAACTTGCATGTGAAAAAATCCAGGATCAAGGGGAAAAAGCATCACTCCGGAACGCAGTCGCAGGAATCCTCAAAACGGCCAAATTACCACAAAGCAACATTACAAAAGAAGAAGAAAAAGCATTAAACTCACTCAAGAAAGATAAAACAATCACAATCCTCCCATCCGATAAAGGCAGAACGACGGTAGTAATGGACACGGAAACATGAAAAATAGATGGAAACCATGTTGGCAGACAGCAGCACATATGAAATCATAAAAACAAACCCCACAGAAGAAAAGAAAAAAATGCTAAAAGCCCTTCTTAAACCCCTATTAGAAAGCAAAAAAAATCATAAACGACGCATACGATCACCTGATTCCCACAGCTAGCATCATCCCCCGGATCTATGGAACCCCCCAAAATACATAAGAAGGATATCCCACTGCGATCAATAATAGACAGTATCGGATCAGTTACATACAACTTATCAAAAGCCCTGGTTGAAATCATCAAACCCCTCCTTGGACTATCAGAATACCACTGCAAAAACATGGGGGTGCCACCCACCAAATTAAGGGCAGCACCCCCATGACGTAAGCGGGAGAACGGACTCCGGTGTTGTTGACTGGAATGACAGCAGCTTTGTAGCTCACAGTTTCTCTCGTTTCTTGTTTTAATTTTATGGCTGTGCCTTCGCGTTGTGTCGCAGGCTTAGATAAATATGAAACCGTGAAAGACCACATCACACACTTCAGCTCCAACTGTTATTAAGTCTCCTTGTGCGCTTTTATGCAGGAGGAGCACACGAGGAGGGGAAGGATTAATGGATTTACGCGCAGCTTTGACCTTCTTTCTGTGATCCCATGCTGACATCTCGCCGGTGTGGGCATGTCCCCTCTATCATTATCACCAGCTGATTCAAATTCCCGCTGATCATGTTTCCCGGTCCTCACCCAGGTTCTTCTAATCCCACCATCACCAGCAGTGCGTGTACTTCGCGGCCGTTTGCCAGTCATGCACTGATGGTCCATAGTATTGTCATCTGTGCTGTTTGTCTGCCAGTATTTTCAGCACTCTCACGACGCACTAGTCACTCCATGTTCGCCATGGCTCTCGTGCATCCTTGAAGCGATGTCAGCTCTGGGGCGCACCTGTGGCAAACACATCTCCTCTCATTCGTTCGCTGGGCGATGTCTGCCCCCGAACGCCATCAGTAAGTGTGTCTGTGTTTCTTGTACATCTTCACCTTTCAGGGAACTGTCTGTCTTTCTGTATTAAATGTGCTGTGGTGAACCCTGCACGTGAATCCTCATTATTTCATCCTCCCTCTCCCTGCCCTGCGTAAGAGAACACAGAGGGTCATGATGAATGGATTTAGGCGCAGAATTCACCACAGCACATGTATTGAGCGTAAGAATGATGACAACAGTTCCAAAAAAGGTGACGACCCACAAAAATAAACAGAAACACCCACAGTTGGCGTTTGGGGCCGACATCGCCCAGTGAACATGGAGAGGAGACATGTTAACCATGGTTGCGCCCCAGGGCCGACATCGCTTCAAGGGACGCAACAGAACCATGGCTGTGTGGAGTGGCTAACATGTTGTGATAGAGTTGGCAATATTGGCTGGCTGGCAACACAGCAGATGATTCACACAAACCATGAACAGCTGACTGTCAAAGAGAGAGGGCGCGTGTGTTCGGACTGGCGAATCTTGGACAGTGTCCACCTGAAAGTGGCTCAAAATGCACATAAAACACATGTACAAAACAAAAACAACAAGAACTCAAAATATAATCCATAATAGACCTGATGCCTGAGCCACAGAGAAAATACTGCTATGATTTTATTGAAAAATCGGGTTTAAATAAATTATATTTATGAACAAATAATTTGTTGCAATATCTGTAACAAAAGAATAACACTGGGTGTTCCCCTGCCGCGTGTTTGTCGCTGCTGCTGCGGCGGGAATATGTGCCTCTCCCCCCATCACTCTCTGAGTGTGACTGGCTTGGCACAATGCCCGCTTGGCACGGCTCAAACCTATATGGTCTGATGCCCCCAGATTCTTCATTATCATCCCATTCTTCGGAACTATAATCGTCTGAAGATTGGACAACACAAACCAATTCCAGACTACATGTGCTGGAGCCATCATGGATGTTTTCAACCGCTTCCATCCTGTGTGTACAATGGGCAGCCAAGCGCTGTGTTCTCCCGATGACGTGACTACATGGCAGCGGGGTTTTCCAGCCACTAACATAATTGGTGACGTGGCGCTCATGAAAACGTTGGATATTCGCGTGAAAAAAGCCTGTTTGACTTAGAACTGCACAGACCAACCTATTTTGTCAAATTGTATTATGTGTTGAAAAATTAGAGGAAGTCAAAAACATGTCATCAGCACTTTAAAGGGAATGCTTCACGAGCTCCGGACAGTCAGGAGCGGAAGGGAAAGGCACAAAGGAAGACTTACGAATATGTTGGAGCGGAAAGGCTCTAAAACACAACATACAGAGTCCAGGGGAAGGAAACCAATAATCCGGGGAGTCAGATTGCCCTATGCTGACATAAGCTGCCACACTGGTTGAGCCCACTGCCTCCCAATAAGTACTCAATATACTGATGAAGGTAAGTGGACATAGCTGTGTGGCAAGCAGGTACGTGATAATTGGATAAGTAAGTGTATGCGTACGTGTGCGCGTGTGTGTATGTGTGTGTGTGTGTGTGTGTGTGTGTGTGTGTGTGTGTGTGTTGAAACAATACACGCCGGTGAATGTCTTGTGAGGAGGAGGCGTGACTGTAGGACTGGCAGAGACCAAAGCTCAATCTGTCAGCTGGAATTAATAAGCAATAATCAAAACCCTACAGCCACAGGTCATGGACGGGGTAGAGCATCCCTGAACATGACAGCCCCCCCCACTTCAAGGGGTGGAGACCAGACACCCACCGTACCATCAAAACGGAAAATACAACTCGCGCCCCCCCCCCCCACACACACACACACGCACTCAAAAGGCCAATATGACAACCCAGGACGGGAGGTGGGGGAAAACAGATTAGGAGGGATAAATCAAGGATAGATAAACACCACAATACAACACAACAAACACCACTTTACCAACCCCAAAACTAAACCAACCCATCCCACCCCCAAGAGTCCCACAGTTCAGGGGACCAGCCAGAGTCCAAGGCCCAACAGGTGGCCGTAAGTTCAGGGGGCTGGCCAAAGTCCCAGGGCCAGCAGGCGGCCTGCAGAATGGTATCAGGCGGCCTGCAAGAGAACAAGGGCCACTTGACTCAGGAACCCAGTCTTTTGGGCAGCCTGCCCACACGATTAGGCCAGCAGGACCGGAAGGGCAAATGAGACGGTGGCCTACCCACTGGAAAACTGAGAGGTGGATGGCCAGACGGGGGAAGTGGAACCCCTGCGGTCACTGGCGGTGGAGGGAAAAAGACCCCGATGGTGCCCAGCAGAAGGTGGAGCAACACCCACAGGGCCTCCAAAAGGAAAGGGACAACCCCGGTGTCCCCAAATTGTCCTGTGGCACTCTCGGTGGTCCTGGAACTCAGTAGGACCCACGGCGGACCTGGGCTGGGCCATGGCTGCATCCGCGGTGGTCCCAGCCTGGAACAGTGTTGCACCCACGGTGGACCCCGACTGAGCCATGGCTGCACCCACGGTGGAGTCCGGCTGGACCCCTGCTGCACCCATGGTGGGACCTGGCTGGGCCACTGCTGACCCCAATGCCATCTTGGCCATGGGCCAGCCGACCCATATGAGCACCCAAGCCAGGAGGCGATCGATCACTGGCACCCTGGACTGGTACTGGGTGCCCCCGACAACCATCTCAGCCGGAACCTCGGTGACCTCCAGTTGCGAACCTGGATCCACGGACTCGTCCGGCGATGGAGGACTCTCCCCGGCGACTCTGGAAAAGGACTCAGACAGAGAGGAGGAAGGGTCAGAGTCGCCAGCAGCGGCAGAGCCCGACGAGGAAAGCTCAGGTGCAGCGTTTGGCTGCAGCTGGCTCTCCTCACCTAAAGCTAGGCTAAAATGCTCTATAATAGAAAAGAGGAGGACAAAAGAGCGCACTTGCCTTAGCTCAAGCTCTACCGCCGTCCAGGACTCTGGCGATCCGAGCGATGTCTTCCAAGGTTCGGCCTCCAGGAGGTTCTGCTAGGGTGCTAACTCTGCTGTGGTGGCCTCCACAGCAGGCGTGATGGTCACTGCAGTTTTATTTTCCCTAGTTGTCATGATCCACGCAGGTGACTCCTCCGGCGTGGCGGCTGGAACCTGGTTCACTACTGCTTTGGGAGGACAATCCTCCCAGACCTCTGGCTCCTCCTGGTCCTGACTGCTCAGCTCCGGCGGGCAAACAGAGGAAAGTGGAAAGAGGGCTGGTGAACAGTTTTTAACAGTAGCAGGTGGGGAGAGCTCAGGGGACTGCTTTCCCTGAGCTTCCCTACCGGGAATCAGGCAAGACATTTCATTATTAATGTGAGTCAAATGAAAAATAACTTGCCTGTTTTCCCGGATTAAGATGTTGGTTGCTGCTGCTTGGACGTCATCACCCATCCGTCCGGGAAAGGCGGTTCTAGGCTCCTTTGTAGGACATATGGGAGCCGCCTCTCTCGCCACAGGAACGGGAGACAGCATTCGCCCTTCTGCTGCTGGCGAACAAACCGAAGAGAAAGACCTCGCAGTGGATATTAGATTAGATTCAACTTTATTGTCATTACACATGTATGAATACAAGGTAACGAAACACAGTTTAGCATCCAATCAGAAGTGCAAAGGACAGCAGTGCAGTATATACAGTAATTGACAGTATGTGCAGTTTAAGCAAATATATGCAAATATATGCAGCAGTGCAGAAAGTTAAGAGTATTGTTATTTGCAAATAATGTACAATAAGTTAGATGGGCAGTTATGTACAGGTGAGGATGGTAAGAGATGATGGTAAGAGAGTCAGTGGGGAACTAAGTTCAATAACGTGACAGCTGTTGGAAAGAAACTGTTCCTAAACCTGCTGGTTCTAGTCCGAAGGCTTCTGAAACGCCTTCTGGAGGGGAGAAGCTGGAACAGTCCATGAGCAGGGTGGTTGGAGTCCCTAAGAATGCTGCATGCCCGGCGCAGACATCTTTTCCTGTAGACGTCCTCTATAACTGGAAGTGGAGTCCCTGTGATGCTTTGGGCGGTTTTCACCACCTGCTGCAGCACCTTACGGTCAGCGACAGAGCAGCTCCTATACCAGACTGTGACACAGTTGGTCAGGGTGCTCTCTATCACGCAGCAGTAGAAGTTGCCCAGGATGTCAGTTGACAGATGGTTCTTCTTCAGTGTCCTCAAGAGGAAGAGGCGCTGATGGGCCTTCTTGATCAGGCTGGTGGTGTTAACTGACCAGGACAGGTCCTCCGAGATGTCGGTCCCCAGGAATTTGAAGCTGGGGACACGTTCAACAGCTATGGAAAGAGATTCTGCAGACGGGACTGCTTGGGACTGATGATCTGCTGTGGGGGTAACAGGGCTTGTTGTAGGAGCAGGAACAATTAGCAGGGCTGGACCATTCTTCCGGGATTCCGGGTAACGTCGCCGACGCCGACCTGATCGCAGCCATCTTGGAACGGGTAATGGAGGAGAGGAAACGATGGCCGCCGGCAGAGAAGAGCGTTTCTGTTTGGGCTTAGTCCGGAAGGCCCTCCTCGTCAGGTCGGGAAAAGCCTGCTCAAGCGCGCAGACACCAGACAGCAGCTCGGAGTACTCGGGGTAATCCCAGAGGCCCCGATGAGTCCCCAGGATCCGCATCACTCCATCGAGGCAAGCCAAGCGCTCTCCACGCCCGATGGAGACGTACGTGTCCTCCAGAAGTTCCCAGATTCTCCAGGCTGCCCACTGCTCCTCCGCATTGGGCTGTCCCGCTACCCATCCACTAAAGCTAGTGTGGGAATGGCTAGCCGAGGACATCATGCTCAGAACAGGTAGGTGAGAAAACACAAAAAAATGAAAGTAACACGCTACTTACTGCTTAGGCTCTTTTGGTGGCAGCTTACTGTCATGTCCACTGTATAACCTCGCAGCGAACATATAAATTGGCAGCATACAAAATGTCCAAATAACAGTTGCTGTGAATAAGAGTAGACAACCCGCTACAACCCTCGTAGGCTTAAAGGGAATGCCTCACGCACTCCGGACAGTCAGGAGCGGAAGGGAAAGGCACAAAGGAAGACTTACGAATATGTTGGAGCGGAAAGGCTCTAAAACACAACATACAGAGTCCAGGGGAAGGAAGCCAATAATCCGGGGAGTCAGGTTGTCCCATGTTGACATAAGCTGCCACAGTGGCTGAGCCCACTGCCTCCCAATAAGTATTCAATATACTGATGAAGGCAAGTGGACACAGCCGTGTGGCAAGCAGGTGCGTGATAACTGGATAAGTAAGTGTATGCGTACATGTGCGTGTGTGTGTGTGTGTCATGTGGTGAAACAATACACGCCAGTGAATGTCTGTTGAGGAGGAGGCATGACTGTAGGACTGGCAGAGAGCAAAGCTCAATCTTTCAGCTGGAATTAATGAGCAATAATCAAAACCCTAGAGCCACAGGTCATGGACAGGGTAGAGCAGCCCCGAACATGACAAAAAGAAGGATTTGCAATGGGAGACCCACTATCAGCCATCATGAGCAACTTTTTCATGGAGGATCTGGAAAACAATGCCGTCAACACAGCACTTACACAGTGTAAACCCACTCTCTGGAAGAGATACATGGACGACATTTTGAAGAAAATAAGGAAAGGACACACGCAAGAACTCACTGACCATCTGAATAGCACGGACAGCACTGGGAATATAAAATTCACACATGAAGAGGAAGAAAATGGCACCATAGCCTTTCTGGACATGAAAATCCACCATAACGATGACGGCAGAATAAAAATCACAGTCTACAGGAAACCAACCCACATGGATCAATACCTACTATGGACATCAGAACACCCCACAGTACACAAACTATCAGTTGTCAGGACGTTATATGAACAGGCCACCATCATCACAGACCAAGAAGACAGACAGGAAGAAGAAAACCACAAAAAACATGTACTCATACGCTGCCAATATCCAGTATGGGCCATACACAAAGGGAAACAGCAAGTCAAAAACAAAGAAAACTAGAAAAGCACTCATAGAGCACATACCTCCACCAAGGCTCCTTCCATTTCTCATGGATCACCTCCAAAATGTAATGGGTTTGTGTGTAGGCCTATAGCCACTTGTGGTGAAAATTGCATCAAAGTCTGTGCATCGGTTTTGGAGTATTGTTGCTAACACACTGTGAGAAGATAAGAGCCTTGGCTGAGGTATGCATTGTCAGATCATGACCAAAATATAATGGGTTCCTCTCTAGCCCAAGAACCACCACTGGTGAAAATTTCATCCAAATCCATCCAGCAGTTTTTGTGTAATCCTGCTGCAAAAATACAAACAAAGCCCTTGGTGGAGGTATGCACTCTCAGATCATCACCAAAATCTAATCATCTGTTCCCCGTGCCATTACACACCTTTCCTGAAAATTTCATTAAAATCCGTTGATAACTTTTTGAGTTATGTTGGTAACAGACAGACAAACAGGCAGACAAATCCCGGTAAAAACATTACCTCCTTGGCGGAGGTAACAAAGAGGAAACAAGACACAGAACAAAAGCCGAAATCAAAAACAAGGACACCATAACTATACCATACATCCGAGAGGTAACAGAACCAATTCAAAGGATCATGAAAAAATACAACATAAGCACAGCAGTAAAACCACACAAAAAATTAAGACAGTTATTAGTACACCCCAGGGACAAAATAGAACAAGACAAAAAATGCAACGTAATATATGAAATATCATGCAGATCATGTAACAAAACCTACATTGGAGAAACCAGAAGATCATTCACCACAAGGAAAAAAGAACACCAGAAGGAATGTGAGAAGGAAACACAAGGACGACTCACAAGATCACAAAAAGAAAAGGCAGAACAAGAAACATTAAAATCAGCTATATCAGATCACTGCAAAAGAAATAATCACATCATGGACTGGGACAACGCAAAAATTATTGGATCGGAGAGCAACAGACACAAACGCTGGATCAAGGAGGCCATAGAAATCAGGAAGCGGGGAAAAGATAGCATGAACCGGGATGAGGGGGCCTTTATGCTTTCCCACACCTGGGACCACATTCGCCAGAGACCATCGGACGGCGGAAAGCGGGGCTGGCTCGGTGGATCTGACAGGTCTGCTGTGCTGGCCCTGCCTATGAAAGTCAGCTGATAAAATGACACCTCGCAGCAATCAACTGACATTTCTGACGAAGGCTGCAGTGAACAGTTGAAACATGTGAAGAAGGCAAAAACATCTCCTTTCTATTTTTGTCTTTAATAAGAACAAAAGGTAAATAATTAAAAGAGGACAAAATGAACCTACTTGAGCTAAGATCAAATTTGATCATAGACAATTTTTATTTACTGAACTTTCCGAAAATTATCTTTGTATTACATTCTCATGAAAGCAATGATGAATGTCATCACATAGACAGACATTATGAATAAGGCCAAGACTGAAAAGTGCCTTGACATTATAGGCCTACAGGCAGATCTTCATTCCAAGTCCTCATCCAGATGTTGAGCCGATATATTTGCACACCCACACACACACCTTTGCAATCTGAACAGAATGGAGAGTTGCCACTCTGACAGTTGCAGGATGACAGAGTTATTACCTGACACATTTACAGCTGCTCAGAATAGGGGCTAACTGGGACAAAGAATGGGAGGAAATGCCTGTTATGGACATTATCAGAATTTTAACACAACTTAAACTGTTTATTATACAGTTGCTTTCAATAGATGTCTGGTAACACACCAAAAATGTGCTAAGGAAGAAACATAAACTCTTATGTGAGAATTTTATAACAAAACTGATGGTATTTTACAGTGCTAATAACAGTCACTTGTAAAGGGACTGGTTTCCTTGAGGATCCCATTTCAAGCTACCTCTAAAACACATAATAGACCAGAAGAAACTTTTTGTTGTGTATGAGTAGATGGATTCTCTCAACCAGGCCTATTCAATTAGCGGCCCGTGAACCACATGCGACTCCGAATCAACCTCCAAGTGGCCCAGGCTCAGTCTGTGGTTCAGCCAGAGAAACAAAAGGCCAACACATTTCACAGAATTGCAGAAATCCATTAATTACTACAGACCATAAATGCAACACTCCACGTAGCCTAGCAACCGTCATCCAACAATGCAGCTCATTTGTTTTGAAGTGTGGGTTATGACTGTGGCTAACAGTGCTAGTGGCAAGATACCAAGCCTACACCAAATGCGAACGGGCGGCGCAAATGCAAACAAAGTCAGTGGAAAGAGGCGAGCACACGTGAAATCGGGCATTCGCGTCCAAGGGATAGTGCTAGCTTTGATATTCTGCTGTCATGGGAGTAAAAGTATCAACAATGGAGAGGAAACTAGTTTGAAAATGAGACTAACACTCACCTGGAGAAAGAAGGACTTGGAGCTCTTCAGCTAAATCAGGATGTCATTGTTATTTAGCTACAGACTCCTGCCACGGACTTGCTAACAGGGCTAGCAGGCTAGCAACGTAAACGCCTATCATCTTGCAAAGTTTTGGAGGCAGGGACAACTTTTTCAGGTGACCTCCCTCCGTCAGATAATGTAAACCTAAGCATGATGTTACTTTGGCGATTTCAACAGCAGGTTGAACACAGCTGCAGAAGTTAAAAAGGCAACTTTGCCTGTCTGCAACTCACTCAGATGGTGAATTCCTGTCTGTTTGCATGTTTACATTGAGTTACTGTATAATATAATCACGCTGCGTGAAAAATTCGCCCATTGGCATTTGGTGTGAAGGCACCTTAAAACATGTCATTGTTAACTCTGAAGCATAAAACTGAAGATGAAAATCATTGGTTCAACCCTGCCTGGACTGATATGTGTGTGTAATGAAATGTGTAGTTATAAAAAGAGGTTCCTACTCACACGTGGTGATTTAAAACAAAACAAACCACAATAGTGGATGTGCAATGTTTGTTAATGTTATCAATCTTTTCTTGGGGGGGCTGTGCACTGAAGTGTTTGACAGTTTATTTTTTATTCAGCTAAATGCACTTTGTGATGTGCCAAGGTCAGTTATGACCAGAATGTAGTATATTTTATTTCAAAAGGGAAACGAATGTCGATCTGTCCATCTAGGGTGTACCCTGCCTCTTGCCCAAAGATGCTGGAATAGGCTGCAGTTGAGGTTTTTATGCACTTTGAGACATGCCTGAGTAAGCTGTAACCAAAATAGTTATTTAGAGAATTTTATTTTTTTCCATTTTATTTAATTGTTCAAGAGGAAAAATATTTCTAGTACTTCAAGCTCAACCCCAGCACTGTTTTTGTGTTTTTATGCACTTTTGATGTGCCTTTGTCATGTGTCAAGCACACGTTGAAAACCAAGACAATGAATAAAAAGTGCGTATTTTTCATCATACTGATCTGTGTTGGTTTGAAATTTGTCATGTTCAACAGATTGCTGAACATGTGCGGCCTAGTTACATGCTTTGATTTCAAATTGTGGCCCAACTGATTTTGTAATTGAATAGCCCTGCTCTAAAGTAACTGGCCTTCCTGATTTCTTATATTTTTGCATATTTGTTACATTTAAATGGTTCAGATCATCTGAACAGCAGAGACTCTGAAACTGAAGGACTTATTTTTAAAGTGTTTTTCTGCTTTATTTGAAGAGATACAATAAGTGGATTCCTATTTTGCCGATACAAATGAATGTGCGTCCCTGTCCTTGATTCAACCTGCACCTACGCTGCACCATGTGGCAATAAAGATCACCTGCAATCACATCACATGATTCATTTGCTTCTCAACTTGGATAAATGCTCCAGCTCCACTCAATACATGAAGGCATGTTTTTAATACATGATTTCAAATTACATTTTCTTCCCATCTAGGTCATTGTCTGTGTTATATTTAGTGAGCATATTGTGTCTTTTATTTCCAGTAGATGTCGATCATGAAGTAGTGTAATCCACATGATAACTACATGCTTTATTTAGGGAAAGGAGGGGAGGGTGCACAGAGCAGAATAATGCTATAATGCATGAACTAAACCACCACCCATCAAGATCAGGAGCAGGAGGGCACTGGGCTCATTTCTGTGGAGTGTTCAGTAATAGCAAAGTTAATTACCGGCACAGAAACAACCAGTCTCAGTACTGCAGCTGCTCCTCGAAAATCTGCACTAAAGATGGCAGTCATGTACAGGCATTAAAAACCAGACCATCAATCATGGAGTAGCTCATTCCAGCCTGATGATCTTGATCACAGCCTAGATGCAAACCCACTTGAGGATCATTGTGCATGAGTTTTCCCAAACATTAGTGCAATTGCTTAGGGAGAGAAACAATTTTCAGAAAATCATATATGCACTGAGATCTACTGACCTTTGATCCTGATCTTGAGCACAACATTGATGCAGACCTACCTGATGATCATTTAGCATGGATTTAGTGAGAATTAGGGCAATTGCCTAGGAGTATTGATTTTTCTGAAATTGCCCAGTGTGCCAAGATCTCCTGACCTTTGACCTTAATATTGACCTTGAGCACAACTGGGATGCAGACTCATCTGAGGATCATTGTGAGTGAGTTTGGTGAGCACCAAGGCAAGTGCCTAGCAGGAGTAACAATTTTTCTGAACTCACATTGGTGCCCAGATTTCCTGTCTGACCTTTGACCTTGAGCAGAACCCGGATGCAGACCCACCTGAGGATCATTGTGAGTTTGGTGATCATTGGGGTAAATGGCTGCCTAGAAGAAGAACTGATTCTGGCGAAATGTGACAGACGGATGGACAACAGACGCCACACCATTGCATTAGCTCCTTTCGGATTCACTGGAATGAGGCATAAATGTCATCCACTTTTATCACTGTAACAAAGTACATTCAATAAATTATGTGCAGGGAAGTACATTTAAAAGATGATGCAACAACACTGTCCTCCAACAGAAAAAGGACAATATGAGGGGTTTTAGCAGCAGGTCCTAAGCTTGTATGTATGTTTTGCCATTTAGTGGACATTAAACAACTTCTATGGATTGTAAAAACAATGACATGAAGGAACGTGGTAGACAGTTAAGCCCCTTTTCCACTAGTATCCACTCAGCCCTACTCACTTCGACTTGGTGCACTTTGTAGGTTTTTCCATTAGTACCTGGTACCAGGTATTTTTTTCTTATCTATTCCACTGGGGTTCTAACCGTGCTGAGTCGGGCTGAAAATGTGACGTCAACAGACTGCTACTGATTGGTCAGGGTGTAACATCATGAGAAGCGCTGTCTTCTGGAGAATCTACAACCACCATTTGCAAAAAACAGTCAGCGAGTAAATACGATATTAATAGAGGTGGCTTCGCAGGTTTTGCGGAAATCTACACTGTGGTCCAACAAAGAGGTGTGGACTTTTCTGTGCTTGGTGGCTGACGATAGTATCCAGAGCGAGATGGAGCGACCCGCAACGAAACAGATAGCAGCCCAGGATACAGCCGGACATTAAAACAATGTAGGGAGAAGCTGAAGGTGAAGGTGAGCGAACCATGGATGGTGAGTGTTTTGTGATGTGCATTTTTTCGCTTATTTATCCTATTGGTGGCAAACTCACTTTTTTGTGCAATAAGAACGCCGTTCTCTCCTGGCTAATGAGTATTAGCAAGGAGCCCTAGCTAGATAGTAGCCAACTCTGCTGATTCGTGCTTGCTTTATCTGAAGTATTCGCTTGTGAGAGCAAAACGATGAAATATGTTAATCCTGGTTAAAATCCTGGTTTGTGTACGTGTTGCACGTTGGTGCTGTGCAAAGTTGTGATGAGCTATTTAAATTGTTCTTGTATGATCTGTTTACTGCAAACAGCTGCTAGTTTGAGCATTTTGCCAATAACCCAAATTTACAGTGGGGTTTGAATAATTTCAATTGAAACTGCATAAGCACCTAAGCAAAATGTGGACAATGCCTTTTTGTACAAAGTTTCTCAGTATTATATAATAATAATAATAATAATAATAATAATAATAATAATAATAATAATAATATTAATAATTTTGTTTAATAATAATAATTTTGTTTTACTAATCTATTTTGAAGCAAGAGTCATTTGTATTTTGTTAAATATAAGATAAGATAAGATAAGATAAGCCTTTATTAGTCCCACAACGGGGAAATTTCAGGATTGCAACAGCACAGGGATAGCAACACTCAGAGCAACAATCAGAAGGCAAGAAAAAAGGCAAGCAAGCAAGAGCAGCTAATATACATATGTACATATTACTATAAAATATATATATACACACACACAGACACACAGTGCAGAGCATTGTAGCTGGATGGAATAAATATATGAATATACAGTATAAACACCATATGACAATAAATTGCACTGTGGCAAGTGTGGTTTCTACATAAACAATAAAATTACTGTTTAACTCTAAAAACTGCTGCTCAGAACTGCTAACAAAAAATGAAGAAAGACAATATCTGAAATAGCATGCTGTATTATTTTATTCGATGCTGACAGACATAAACTTTAATAGTAATTCTACTATTAATGAATTCTTAGCCCCTGATTTTATTCATTTCTCTCATCTTGTTCAGCAAGCTTGAATGTGACACCGCTTTTATCATAAAATCACCAAACACTCCTCTCAATATACTAACAGGAGCCTTTGTTAAGTGGTATGTAAAAATTTGATCACCACCAACAAATAGCATATTTTTAATTGAAATGAGGCAAACAGTCTGTAGGATATGGGGAAAAAATAGTGGTGAAGGAGTTAACATGTTAATCGTGCATTAACATAATGCCCTGTTTAACACCAACACATTTTTTTAATCACAATTAATCACGGCGGAAAAAAAATTAACTTGCGCCTGAATGAAAAAAGTGAATTGAATTTGTATTCGGTATTGAACATACAATAAAGACAACAAAAATATGTGCTTATATAGCGCCTACCCCGTTACAATTTTGAACTCAATAACATAAAAACTTAAGTCACACCCAAAAATCCATCCATCCATCCATCTTCTTCCGCTTAATCTTTTTTGGGTCGCGGTGGGGCTGGAGCCTATCCCAGCATCTTTGGGCGAGAGGCAGGGTACACCCTGGACAGATCGCCAGTCGATCGCAGGGCCAACACAGAGAGACAGACAACCATTTGCTCTCACAGTCATACCTAAGGACAATTTAGAATCCCGTTTATTGCCAGTTAACCTAACTTGCATGTTTTTGGCATGTGGGAGGAAACCGGAGAAATCCCAGAGTAAATCCATGCAGAGAACATACAAACTCCACACAGATCACTGTTGGTCGGGGGCTAGTATCGAACCCAAGATCCTTCAGCCAAGGGTGAATTGCTGTGCTGATGCAGTGCTAACCACTCCGCCACCATGCTAAGAAAATCAAATAGAACATAAGTTGTGTGTATTTTCTTTCTAGAATCTGTTTCCACATGCCAGGGGTCCGCCTCCCTCAGCATGTTGTGTTTATATGGATACAGGTCAAGTGGACCCCAGGATCCAAAATCACAACAAGTGCATTTTCAAACCAGTGATTTATAAAGTGATTCATATTAATTGGGCGGTGCGGTGGCGCAGTGGTTAGCACTGCGGCAGCACAGCAACTCACCCTTGGCCATGGGATCCCTGGTTCGATCCCAGCCCCTGACCAACAGTGATCTGTGTGGAGTTTGCATGTTCTCCCCGTGTCTGCGTAGGTTTACTCCGGGAGTTCTCCGGTTTCCTCCCACAGGCCAAAAACATGCAGGTTAGGTTAACTGGAAACTCTAAAGCGGCCCTAGGTGTGAATGTGTGTGTGAATGGTAAAGGGATAGCGCCGTACCGTGACTGCTTCATCCATCCAGGTGGATGCCCTCAATTTCCCCTCTGGGGATCAATAAAGTATACAAAATCAAAAAATCAAAAAAATATAATTTCCTAAAGCCTCATAATAGACCCACATACCTATTCTGTGGATTTTCCAAAAACAGTGTTGGAACAATGTTGTCATGCTGTTTCTTTTCCACCCTAAATCCCTGGACTGAAAATGTACAGTACTTGTACAGGTACAGAGTGGATCCTGGGGTGCTCACTTGTCAGGGGTCCACAACCTGGTCCCATTTTTAGCTGTGGTGGAGGAAGTACTGATATAATTCTTGTTTTTGAAAAACTGATGTAGCATATGAACTCACTTTTGAATGTACTTGCAGTCAATGTGCTTCATTGAAATGATTTAAGTCAGCTGACTGTATTAACTCATTCAGATTTCTGAGGCCACAATAAAAACAAATTATTTTAAACATCACCTGGTGCCTGCAAAATCTGCTCTACTGAGGCACAGCAACATGACAATTGTGCTTAAATACAGCAACAAAGCATTTTTGTCACATCCCACCACGGGCTTTCACAAGTGTATTTCCCTAATATATGTTTTGAACTTGCTTTAACTAATTGCCATCCATTTCTGTCTTTTGTCTAGGCAAGAGGAAAAGGAGCCACCCCACAACGGACCTTGCCACTGTGTTTGCCCAGATGCATGGTGACGAGGTGTGGCAGCTTGAACAGCACCGTGAAGCACTTGCCCAGCACATGCAGGCCATCAACCAGCTAGCCGATGACACATATGAAGTAAGGGAGCAAGAAGTCGCCTTCCGAAGGGAGGAGATGACACAAACTGCTACCTTCAATCAAGCTTTTCTGGCTGAACTGGGAAAGCTTGTGAATGCGATGAGTGGCCAGCATGTGTGACCCTGTCTCCCCATCCCCAGTGTTTTTTAACTTGTGTACATACAAAATAAAACAGTCTGTAATTGTGCTGATACTTGTAATAAACCAGTGACTGTGTTTGCATCATGATTGTGTTTTGTCTGTTATGACACTGGTGGGAAAAGAGTCAATAATTACATCACATACACATCCTCTCTTCTGACCAAATTCAGCTGTACATCAGGTATGTGTCTGTAGTCCATTACCAACTTTCTCCAAAGTTTTAGAAAAAAAAGTGTTGCTAGACAATTTTATTGGAGTATATTATGGAGTCTAATTACTTAAACATCCTATAAAAGTCTATAGATCAAGGTCAGGTTGTGGGAGTAGTTTTGGACCAACAAAATCTTGTGATGCAGTGATTCACGACATTGTAGTTAACTATTTAGACACATTTTGGTAATCCAGCCGTGCTATGTTTCCATGTTATCTGTGTGTAATGGTAAATAATGAAAGATTTTTCTTAACCAAAATTCTACTTTTCCATCCTGAAAAATTGGCAGTAATGCTAAGGGGTTAAGAAAAAGTTTTTTTTTAAAAAAAGTTTGTGTTTGCATCATGATTTTCTATTTTGTCTGTTTTTGTCTTTGTCGGTGACTCTTTTCACCGGCATGAAAAGAGTCAACAGTACAAACCATTTATCAGTGATGTTGAAAATAATGGCTCATTTTTAAGAAAAAGTAACCAAAAACTATTTTATTTCCTGAAGACTATATTGCTGGATGTGCCAGTGCAGAAGACACTGTACACTTTAGTGATAGTACCAGTATATGGAGGAATTCTGGGCCATATTAGCATCTGTATTTTCTAATAATGGGTTAGGGCAGGGGTGTCCAATCATGTGCCATGAAGGGCCAAGACCCTGCAGGCTTTACTTCCAACCAGTGTCTTCATCAGCAGATTCCACTGAATTTCTTCCACTGACTGCTGATGAGTGAAAACACCTGCTGAACAGAATGGGTAGAAGAGAGAACCTGCAGGGTCTTGGCCCTCCATGGCACATGATTGGACACCCCTGGGTTAGGATTTAATGGGATTCAACATTTTAACACAAACTGCTTTATGGTTCATAATTCTGTTGACAGACTTACACCAAACCAAAAGTGATTTCTCAAACTGCTGGATTGTTCTTAGACAGCTTTTCCAATCTTTTAGTATTTAATTTGTGTCACTTGGTGGTAACCTTCACACATAAAACAAACGTGGAGACAGATCTGCAAAAAGTACAAAAGTTTATTGTCAAAATTCCCAGAGCAATACTACATGAATACACATACAGTACACTGTTGATGCAGAGAACATATATTTCTAGAGTATCTACCTGTACCTATCCAGTAAATCAAGTATTTTCCATGTAGCTGTTATGTCTTGAAATAAGGGCGTGAGCCTTCATGCATCGAACAAGTTTCAACTTTATTAACATAAATGGGGTTTATAGACAAGGGGGCCATGCCAACCTCACGCCACCCTAGGGGGGCGGGCACTACTACCCACACACACATATCACACACAACATTCCCTCCCCCCCTTAGAAAATGGAAAGTCACACACGCCATTGAAATCCTCCCAAATTTAGAACCCGAATCACACACTAAGAACCTGGGGAACAATAAACTGCAATAAAATAACCTCATATTCACACCAAAACAATTAAAATGGACCTTGTCTCTTGAAAACAAAATAATCCCATACTATTCACATTCACTCACATGCACACCAACAAACAATATATACAAAACACATATTGACGTTTTTACATATTTACACATAATATCTAAGTGACCCCAATGTCTCTGGCCAGCCACCATCATCTAGACTGCCATGGAGGACCTGGGCAGCCCCATGGCATATGTGCACCCAGTCGTTGTCTACCTTCAGGGTCGAAGTCCCCCTCCTTGGCAAAAATGTCTCAATTCGGAGGCCCAGGACAGCCCCATGGCGTCTGTACACCAGGCCACGTTCATCCTCAGGGTCGAAGCCCCCCCTCCCTGGTGAAAATGTCCTCTCCCGCCATAAGGAGCCTCTTCCCTCTCGGCTCGGCGTGCCGTTCTCCAGTGCACCGTCTCTTTGCGCCCACCAAACTGTTCATTACAGTCTTTCTCACCGCCACTATGGCTCCAGACACTCCGGCCCCCAGTGGCCGCACTTCGGGTAGACCCGAAGCTCGCTCCTCGGCATCATCCGCTGCCTCAGGCGCCTTGTCACAATACCCAGCACCCTCCTCCCATGGCGCCCATGACATCACCCCTGTCGGTCTCGTTCTCTGGCCCAGGCACCCCACCGCTGTATCCAGCACTCTCGGTCCCAGTGCACTGCTGCGCTGTCACCGTGTCCGGTTGCGGCTGTTGTCCCTCTGGGCCCTCAGCAACACTCCCGTCAGCTCCACTGTCCAACCCAGGCACCTAGACACCGTCCTCGGCACCCTCGCCCCAGGTGCCTCGCTGCGTCGACTTGTCCATTTGTGGCTGTTCTCCCTCTGGGCTCTCAGCACTGTTCTTGTCGGCCATATCCTCCAACCCGGACGCCTCATCGCTGCTCCTGGTACTCTCACTCCAGGTGTCCCACTGCGCCGTCTCTGCATCCTGCGGCTGCTGCTCTTCCCCAGGGCCCTCAGCCTGCATGGTCTTCCACTCCCGCTGTGTAGCTTCCACAACCAGCTGTTGCTGTTCACCTCTGGGGCTCACGAAGTCACCCTTGTCGGCCATGTCCTCCGACCCTGGTTCCTCGCCGCTGCCTCCAGTACTCATGGTCTCTGTGCTCGGCTGTGCCAATACCACGTCCTGCTGCCCAGCTAGCATGCAAACCTCCTCTCTTGGAGGGAAATCGCACGTGGTTGGCCCCTCGTTAGCCAAAGCCGGTAGCCTGTACAGGACCGCGGATTCCCTATGTTCCACCAAGACCAGTACTTCCTCCAGCAATAGCGGCTCCTTAGCCTTTCTTAGCGTCATATTCAGCCAAGCATCGTTGGTGCCATGGGCTAGTTTGTCCCTCACTAAACCATCCTCCAAAGCCCCAAACTTGCACTTCCTAGCTAGGCTATGAAGCCTCAACAGAAATGACTGAAGGGACTCGCCCATCCGCTGTTTAAAGCACATAAACTCGCCCCGTCTCTTAGAGACAGTGAAAGAGTCTTCAAATGCGTTATCCATTATGTTCCTTGTCACCAAATTTTATGTCTTGAAATAAGGGAGGCGAGCCTTCATGCACTGAACAAGTCTCAACTTTACTAACATAACTGGGGTTTATATACACGGGGGCCGTGCCAACCTCACGCCACCCTAGAGGGGCAGGCACTACTACCCACACACACATATCACACACAACAGTAACCTTGTGACTGCATTATTTTAATTGCTTTTAATCCTAGATCAAGTTTGTTTTGGCCTAAAATGCATCATAATTGTTAAATTTATTTTATTATACCTAACTCAGTACTGTCTGCCTGTTGAAATATATATTTTATGGCTAATATAACTCCATAACTACAACCTGGCGATCAAGTTTTGGCAGCTGAACAGTTTTTGCCATGACACCACCACAGACTCAGTGCTGCTGGAGTCGCTGGAGCCACTGAGCGTTTGTGAAGCTGCGGTGACATCAGTGAGAGGCTGTGTTGAACGCCCAGACCCACAGTTTGAAGTGGAAATTTTGCCACAAGAGAGCAATCTGAAACACACACAACATACATATTTTAGTACCTAATAGCGATAACTTGCAGACATTACAATGTAGTACGGCGGACTAAAAGCAAACTAGCATTAGCAATCATTAGCTTACCTTCATACTTTTTTTAGATTTAGATTTAGTATACTTTATTGATCCCCAGAGGGGAAATTGAGGGTCATCCACCACCTGGATGGATGAAGCAGCCACGATACGGCGCTATCCCTTAACCATTCACACACACACATTCACACCTAGGGCCACTTTAGAGTCTCCAATTAACCTAACCTGTATGTTTTTGGCATGTGGGAGGAAACCGGAGAAATCCCGGGGTAAACCCACGCATACACGGGGAGAACATGCAAACTCCACACAGATCACTGTTGGTCGGGGGCTGGGATTGAACCCACGATCCCACGATCCCCACGATCCCCCCCGCCAAGGGTAAACTGTGCTGCCGCAGTGCTAACCACTGCACCACCGTGATCTATATGTGATCTAGTTCAAATCCTCATGTCTTCGGCTCTATGGCTTCTAAACGCTCCAGTACTTTTCCAGAGTGTTTCATCTCGCTGCCTGTACCCTTATCTAGCTGTCCTCTTTTGCCTTTACTCTGACAAAAAGCCAGACACCGAGCAGTCGCCTCGTAAGCCTCGTAAGCTGCCATGTTGTGTTTTGCTTGTGTTGCGTGTTTTACATCACGGGAGTGTGGTGCCGCCTTGTTGTAAAAAAAACCCACCCACCCCAAGCGGTACTCTGCTGTAATGGAAATAAAAGCATGCCGACCCGTGTAAAGCCATGTAGAGGCGTGTAGGGCTGAGTGGGGACTAGTGGAAAAGGGGCTTTACAGTTGCAATCTGTCTAAACTACTCTGTCACCTTTTCCTAATCCTATCCCTAACCATTCCCGTGAACTTAACCCAATTATTTTCAGGGATTACCCAACATCCTAACCTGAAAAGAACTATCTGTGACAAAATGTGTGTATCAAACCACAAAAATAATCAGACAATTAATAAACATTTAAGAAGATAAATGGTCTTCTCCAACAACAACAACAACAACAACAACATTAAAACCCAAATATACCAATTCAGAAAGCTCACAAATGTCCACAAATGTTTGCTTTTGTTTTTGCTTCAGTCACATACAGCCATGGACAAAATTGTTGGTACCCCTCTGTTAATGAAAGAAAAACCCACAATGGTCACAGAAATAACTTGAATCTGACAAAAGTGGTAATAAATAAAAATTCTATGAAAATTAACCAATGAAAATCAGACAATGCTTTTGAATTGTGGTTCAACAGAATTACTTTAAAAAACAAACTCATGAAACAGGCCTGGACAAAAATGATGGTACCCCTAGAAAAGATTGAAAATAATGTGACCATAGGGACATGTTCAACCAAGATGTGTCCTCTAATTAACATCACAGGTGTCTACAAACTTGTAATCAGTCAGTCGGCCTATTTAAAGGGTGGCAAGTAGTCACTGTGCTGTTTGGTGACATGGTGTGCACCACACTAAACATGGACCAGAGGAATCAAAGGAGAGAGTTGTCTCAGGAGATTAGAAAGAAAATTATAGACAAGCATGTTAAAGGTAAAGGCTATAAGACCATCTCCAAGCAGCTTGATGTTCCTGTGACTACAGTTACACATATTATTCAGAAATTTAAGATCCACAGAACTGTAGCCAACCTCCCTGGACGTGGCCGCAGGAGGAAACAGATAATATGAATGGCAACAAAAGAGCCCAGAACAACATCTAAACACATTCATGGTGAACTCCAAGGTCAAGGTACATCAGAGTCAGATCGCACCATCCGTCGTTGTTTGAGCCAAAGTGGACTTCATGGGAGACGACCAAGGAGGACACCACTGTTGAAAACAAATCATAAAAAAGCCAGACTGTAATATGAGGAGTGGGCCAAAATACAGATGTGGACAAAATTGTTGGTACCCCTCTGTTAATGAAAGAAAAACCCACAATAGTCACAGAAATAACTTGAATCTAACAAAAGTGGTAATAAATAAAAATTCTATGAAAATTAACCAATGAAAATCAGACAATGCTTTTGAATTATGGTTCAACAGAATTACTTTAAAAAACAAACTCATGAAACAGGCCTGGACAAAAATGATGGTACCCTTAACTTAATATTTTGTTGCACAACCTTTTGAGGCAATCACTGCAATCAAACGATTTCTGTAACTGTCAATGAGACTTCTGCACCTCTCAGCAGGTATTTTGGCCCACTCCTCATGAGCAAACTGCTCCACTTGTCTCAGGTTTGAAGGGTGCCTTTTCCAGATGGCATGTTTCAGCTCCTTCCACAGATGTTCAATAGGATTTAGATCAGGGCTAATAGAAGGCCACTTTAGAATAGTCCAATGTTTGTCTCTTAGCCATTCTTGGTTGTTTTTAGCTGTGTGTTTTGGGTCATTATCCTGTTGCAAGACCCATGACCTGCAACTGACACCAAGCTGTCTGACACTGGGCAGCACATTTCTCTCTAGAATACCTTGATAGTCTTGAGATTTCATTGTACCCTGCACAGATTCAAGACACCCTGTGCCAGATGCAGCAAAGCAGCCCCAGAACATAACAGAACCTCCTCCATGTTTCACAGCAGGGACAATGTTCTTTTCTTGGTATGCTTCATTTTTACGTCTGTGAACACAGAACTGATATTCCTTGCCAAAAAGTTCCAGTTTTGTCTCGTCTGTCCATAGGACATTCTCCCAGAAGCTTTGTGGCTTGTCAACATGCAGTTTGGCAAATTCCAGTCTGGCTTTTTTATGATTTGTTTTCAACAGTGGTGTCCTCCTTGGTCGTCTCCCATGAAGTCCACTTTGGCTCAAACAATGATGGATGGTGCGATCTGACACTGATGTACCTTGACCTTGGAGTTCACCATGAATGTGTTTAGAGGTTGTTCTGGGCTCTTTTGTCACCATTCGTATTATCTGTCTCCTCCTGCGGCCACGTCCAGGGAGGTTAGCTACAGTCCCGTGGATCTTAAATTTCTGAATAATATGTGCAACTGTAGTCACAGGAACAGGATTTTTATTTATTACCACTTTTGTCAGATTCAAGTTATTTCTGTGACCATTGTGGGTTTTTCTTTCATTAACAGAGGGGTACCAACAATTTTGTCCATGTGTGTATCTTGCCACATAGGAGACAGGCAAACTTCTGTGGGAGAAAACCAGATGTGTTGTAGTCATGGTGACTGCAACCCAACTGGATGACGGTTGCTGTCAGCACTAAACTGACGCTGTCCAGTTTCAGGAGCTGCTAGTCCTCATTAGCACATCGGTAGCAGGAGTTCATGGGTGGATACAAACTATACTGCGTTCCAAATTATTATGCAAATAGGATTTTAGTGTCATAAACACTCAATTTTTTGTTTCTCAATTAAACTCATGGATGGTATTGTGTCTCAGGGCTCTTTGGATCACTGATGTCAATCTCAGACACCTGTCATAATTAGTTTGCCAGGTGAGCCCAATTAAAGGAAAGCTACTTAAGAAGGATATTCCACATTATTAAGCATGCCACAAGTTTCAAGCAATATGGGACAGAAAAAGGGTCTCTCTGCTGCTGAAAAGTGTCAAATCGCCCAATGCCTTGGACAAGGTATGAAAACATTAGATATTTCATGAAAACTTATGTGATCATTGTTCAGTGAAGAAATTTGTGGCTGATTCAGAGCACAGATGGGTTCGTGCAAATAAAGGCATAATGAGGAAGGTTTCTGCCAAACAAATTCATCAGATTAAGACAGCAGCTGTTAAAATGCCATTACAAAGTGGCAAACAGGTATTTGAAGCTGCTGGTGCCACTTGAGTCCCACAAATCTCAAGGTGTAGGATCCTCCAGAGGCTTGCAGATGCGCATAAACTTACTATTCGGCCACCCCTAACCAATGCTCACAAGCAGAAACAGTTGCAGTGGGCCCAGAAATGCATGAAAACTAATTTTCAAACAGTCTTGCTTACTGATGAGTGCCGTGCAACCCTGGATGGGCCAGACGGATGGAGTAGTGGATGGTTGGTGGATGGCCACCATGTCCCAACAAGGCTGCAACGTCAGCAAGAAGGTGGCGGAGTCATGTTTTGGACTGGAATCATGGGGAGAGACCTGGTAGGCCCCTTTAGGGTCCCTGAAGGTTTGAGAATGACCTCGGCAAAGTATACAGTTTCTGACTGACCACTTTCTTTCATGGCACAAAAAGAAGAACTGTGTCTTCTGTAGCAAAATTATCTTCGTGCATGATAATGCACCATCTCATGCTGTAAAGAATACTTCTGTGCCATTGGCTGCTATGGGCATAAAAGGAGAGAAACTCATGGTGTGCCCCCCATCCTCCCCTGACCTCAACCCTATTTAGAACCTCTGAAGCATCCTCAAACAAAAGATCTATGAGAGTGGGAGGCAGTTCACATCAAGACAGCAGCTGTGGGAGGCTATTCTGACATCTTGCAAAGAAATTCAAGCAGAAACTCTCCAAAAACTCAAAAGTTCAATGGATGCAAGAATTGTGAAGGCTATATCAAAGAAGGGGTCCTATGTTAACATGTAACTTGTCCTGTTAAGATGTTTCTGATTGAAATGGCTTTTGAGTTCAGTAAATAGGACCTCCTAATACTGCAAATTCAACAAAAGACCATTTTCAGTTCTTTACAACCAATAAAATGTCTTGAAACTCTGTTGTGCATAATAATTTGGAACAGTGCATTCTGAGTTTTTTGTTTTTGCAAAAAAATAGTTATCATTGGGAGGTTTGTTCAATAAAATCTGAATTATGCTCTAACGGTTGATGACTTGAAAATTATACTGACTGTCATTTGCATTGACTGTTTAGGAAAATCAGAGACAAATATCATTTGCATAAAAATTTGGAACGCAGTGTACAGACACTCCCTCTCAGCTGGTCCATCTGTCTCTGGTGAGTGGTGATCTCATTTTCAAACTAATTCATTCTCCATTGTTGATTCACTCCGGTGATGGCAGAATATCAATGCTGATCACAACCAGTTTGCTCAGACACGGATTTGCATGTATTCACGTGTTTACCTTGACTTTATATATAATTGCCCTGCATGAAAAATTTGCTTTGCCTTTGGTCTGAATGTAGCTTTAGAACCAAAAAGGATTTCAAGTCTAGTGCTAAGCTAGCAAAGGTTCTCCTGGACAGGTAAACAATGAACTTGTGCTTTGGCAAAATAACAATACCCTTTATAGTGTAGGAGTCCTCGTTACTTGCCATTAGGTGCTATATACAGTTGAAACCAGAAGTTTACATACACTGTATAAAAAGACCTTATATTTCTCATTGTCTGACATTAATGCAGACTAAGCTTTTCCTGTTTTAGGTTTATTTCTATTTATTTCTAAATAAATAAAATTATTTCTATTTGCTATTTGGAGACACTCGTCTCCACCCACAGGCAGGGTGGAGTGGGTGGAGACGAGTATCGGGGGTGATTTGTGACAGAAGGGTAGCAGCAAGAGTGAAAGGGAAGATTTACAAGATGGTAGTGAGACCTGCTATGATGTATGTGTGATGATGGTATTTACTATAATATGCGGCATGATGATGCAGCCAGCTGGTGACATCATCACGCTGGCATATCTATGGAAGAGACCGCCATTACAGGGTGCTCTTGCCTAGGCAACTGGGTACAGTACAGTGTGTGTAATGCCGTGTACATAGTTCTGTAATAAAGCTCAGTTCCAGTGCAGCATCCTCATCTGTCTCGTTACTGCCAGGTTTGTGGATATAACAGTATGGTTTGGAGACGGTGGGGCTGACAAAAAGACAGGAGATGGAGCTGGAGGTGGCAGAATTGAAGGTACAAAGATTTTCTTTGGGAGTGACTAGGAGGGACAAGATTAGAAATGAGTATATCAGAGGGACATCTCAGCTTGAGCAGTTTGAAGACAAAGTAAGAGAGGCAAGGCTGAGATGGTTTGGACATGTGCAAAGGAGGGATAGTGGATATATAGGACAAAGGATGTTAAAGATGGAGCTGCCAGACAGGAGGAAAAGAGGAAGACCACAGAGAAGATTCATGGATGCAGTGAAGGAGGACATGGAGAGGGTTGGTGTTACAGAGGAAGATGCAAGGGATAGAGTGAGATGGAGGCAGATGATTTGTTGTGGCGACCCCAAAAGGGAGCAGCCGAAAGAAAAGGAAGAATTTCTATTTGCTAAATGATTTTTTTATATTTGCTAAATAATTTTTGGTAACACTGCTATCTAATTTTTTTACAGAATTTTTTATTACTTTCTCCAAAGTTAGAAGTTTACATACATTTCCTTAGTATTTGGTAGCATTGCCTTTAAACTGTATGATTTGGGTCAAACGTTTTTGGTCTCCTTCCACAAGCTTCTCACAACAGTTTGCTGGAGTTTTGGTCCATTCCTCCTGACAGAACTGGTGTAACTGAGTCAGATTTGTAGGCCGCCTTGCCCACGTGTCCTTTCAGCTCTGCCCACAAATTTTCTTTGGGATTGAGATCAGGGCTTTGTGATGGTCACTCCAAAACATTAACTTTGTTGTCCTTAAGTCACTTTGTAAACTAATTTAGTGGTATGCTTAGGGTCATTGTCCATTTAGAAGATCCATTTGTGCCCAGGCTTTAACTTCCTAGCTGATGTCTTGATGTTGCTTCAATAGCTCTACATCATGTTCTTTCCTCATGATGCCATCTATTTTGTGAAGTGCACCAGTTCATCCTACTCCCACAACATCATGCTGCCACCCCCATACTTCATAGTTGGGATGGTGTTCTCCTGCTTGCAATCTTTCCCCTTTTAACTCCAAATGTAACATTGGTCATTATGGCCAAACACTTCAATTTATTTTCATCAGACTGCAGGCTATGTCTCCAGAAATTAAGGTCTTTGTCCCTTTGTGCATTTGCAAACTGTAATCTGGCTTTTTTGTGTTGCTTTTGGAGTAATTGCTTATACCTCGCTGAGTGACCTTTCAGCCTATGTCAATACAGGACTCGTTTCACTGTAGAAAATGACACACTTTTACCAGCTTCAACTAACTTAACTTTACCAGCTTCAGCCAGCATCTTTACAACGTCTTTTGGTTTTGTTCTGGGGTTGATACACACGTCACACCAAAGCACGTTCATCTCTGGGACACTGAACCCATCCCCTTCCTGAGCAGTATGATGGCTGGACATTCCCATGGTGTTTATGCTTGTGTATAATTTTGTGAACAGATGAATGTGGCACCTTCAGACACCTGGAAAATGTACCCAAGGAAGATCCAGACTTGTGGAGGTCCACAGTTCTCATCCTGATATCTTGGCTGATTTCTTTTGATTTTCCCATTATGTCATGTAAATGCATCCACAGGTGTGCCTCCAATAACTCAAATGTTGTCAATTAACCTTCAGAAGCTTCCAAAGCCATGACATCATCATCTGGGCTTTCCCAAAAAGTATGACGTTATTAAGTTAACATAAAGATAGTAATCTTAGTGTATGTAAACTTCTGACTTTGAAGAAAGTAGCAAATATAAAAATTATTTAGCAAATACAAATAATTTTGGTAATCCTAACTGACCTAAAACAGGAAAAGTTAAAAAAATGTTATGTCTTTTTATACAGTGTATGTAAATATCTGGTTTCAACTGTATGTGCGCCAGGTGATGGTTGTAATGGTGGGGGCAGGGGCAACACTTGACGCAGTTTTGAATGTAGACTGTAGTACCATTTTAAAACACTAGTTGTCAGGATTACTTTCAGTTCCCTTAACTACCTAAAAACAAGCATTTGATGGGTAAAAGGAAGTAATTGCCAAGCTTGAAGTTATTTCAGAGCAAAATTTTAAAGTAATGTATATCAACCTACTCTGATGAGAGGAACTTCTGATCATTTTTTAAATATTTATTAGCTGGCAAACTTGTTGAATGCAACACCTTCATTTGGTTCGGGCTCCTTTACACCGCACAGTGATCGTTGCAAGATTGGGCCATTTTTTTTTTTATCTTTGGGATTGTTTGGGAGATCCTGGTGTGTTCTCATCTGGGTCGGTGACCGTGGTGGTCACTGAAGGTCACTGAAAGATCAAAAATTGGCCAGATCTCTCAATGATCTCTCAATGATCTCCACCCCTGTGTAAAAAGAGTAGTAGTTTGAAGGAAGTGGACAAACAGATTTGTGTTTACCACCTCCATTCTGCACCACACAGCAGAATGGAGGCTGTCTGTCAACTCCATTCACTGTTGCTGGATGAGTTTCAACCTCTCCAAGGTCTCACAAGACAGAATTAGCCTCTCTATTATTTTGGCAAAGCTGTCCATCTGTTAGTATTACATGAGACTGCTTGGCCTGGCCTGTCAGCAGAAAATAAAAAAGGAAGACAGAAATAATCCATCAGTCATGTGAAGGAGCCTTCCTCTTCTTTCCAATTCTGAGCTATCCATCACATCACCACCATGTCCCATTACTTCCTATGTCATCAAGGGAATATAGTCAGTAATGATGGTAATGTGTGTGTTATGGCTGCACGATCCTCGGTGCCTACCTGCTTTGTCAACCAGCTTGGAGAGGAAATCAGTCATGTTCAGTGCAGGTCTGCAGGCAAACATGCTTCAAAGTACTGCCCTCCCTTCAGCATCATTTCTTTTTTTAGTTTTGACAATGTCAGGTTAAATATTGATGCCCTTAAGTCGCTTCAAAGGAGTGGTGGAGAGATGGGGAGAGTGCTACTTTGGAAACATACAAAAGGAATTTTAAGATTTTCTTAAATAGGTGTGGAATTTGTGTAAGATTATTGTTATTCATACCCACATTCTATCAAGTACTGATAAAGCAATTACATTCTTTTCATTTATCATTTGTTTTAGACACAGGAGGTTGGTAAATATCCCCCACTGTTCAAATGATGTGGACTGAATTTGCAACTACTAATACGTACCTGAGCTTATTCTTAAACGCCTTTTCACAAGGATCCTTTTCAAGGCTGAATGACATTATTTATGCACTGAGCAAATGTTTTAGTAGTTCAACAAAGTTTCATTTTGTTAAAATCGATAGCATGGTGCCTGGGCTTTAACCTCCATACATTAATAAACAACCTCTAACACATTTCCATCTACAGAACTGCATAATGAATATTTATTCATAGCTAATAGGACCTAAGAAACAAGATGTAATTTAAATGTACACTGTTCATGTTTCAGCAGAAAAATAAGGTTGCAGTGCTCTACTGTGATATGAATTCACTGTTTGGAAAGCTTTTCATACAAAGAATTGCAAAGGTAAAAGTTGTGCTATATGATTAGTGCTATGATGATGAGACTTGAAATGAAAGGAATGCCACTTACTTTATTATGTTATCGACACATACAGTCTTGTTAATAAGTGAAATCACCCGAACTGACACTTTGCCGGATTAACTATCAGTCCATGTGCTTCCAGCTGACGGAAAACTTGTTTCAGATGGGAGCGGTGCTCCTCCTCAGACGCGCTAGCCACCAGAATGTCATCTAGGTAGACGAACATGAATGGCAAGTCGCAGAGCACTGCGTCCATCATCCTCTGAAAAGTCTGAGCTGCACCCTTCAGCCCGAACGGCATGCGAAAAAACTCAAAAAGGCCAAAAGGTGTTATCATTGCCGTCTTTGGGACGTCTTCAGCGCAAACTGGGACCTGGTGGTAGCTGCGGACCAGATCCATCTTAGAAAAAAATGCACATTCCGGCCAGGTGCACCGAAAAATCTTGAATGTGTGGGATGGGGTAATGGTCGTGCTCAATGATGTTGTTCGAGCAACAGAAATCATCGCACGGCCGCCACGAACCATTGGACTTGGGCACCATGTGCAGCGGGATTGCCCAAGGGCTATTGGAGCGCCTAACAATCCCCAGATGTTCCAAGTTAGCAAACTTTTCCCACACGATGGCTAGCTTAGTTGTGTACAGGCAGCGCGGGCGGGCGAAAACAGGTGGGCCCTTTGTAGTGATAAAATGCTCAACCCCATGCTTGGTCACAGTAGCAGAAAAGGCAGGCATGGTGAGCACAGGAAAATCAGAAAGTACATGCTGATACACATCCCCTGAGGCTAAAAAAATTAGCATGTGTTAGTGGCCCAGCTCCCCAAGTCATACAAGGCAGTGAAGAGAAAGACAAAGCATCCACCAAACATCTATTAGCAACACGTACAAGGAGACTATAAGCACATAGAAAATCCGTACCTAAGATAGAAATCGAGTAGGCAGCTACCACAAAGTCCCACTTGTAGTTGCGTCCATGAAAACACACAGTCACTGACCTTTCTCCAAAAGTCTTGATATGGGAGCCATTACCGGCAGCTAATGACAGGCCGCAGCCTTCAGCCAGCCTATCAGCGCCGATTGGCAAAATAAGACTCTTGTGGGAACCAGAGTTGACCAAAAACCGTCTCCCGGAACGTGTGTCCTTGACAAAAAGCAGCTTCTCCCTGTTGCCAGTGGCCGCAGCTGCTCCTGACCGCTGGCTTGCCCGTTTCCCGACATCTTGAAACGGCATGGCGAGAGACAAAGCTGCGCATCAGTGCCAAAACACTGATGGTAGAAACACACCGTCCCGTTCCGGCGTCTTCAAGTGGCTGTCCTGGCTACAGCCTTCGGCTCCGCAACCTCAGTGGACTCTGCCGAAGATCCTGGTGTCACCACCTGGACACCGAAACTCCTATTCGCCAGGATAATGCTGTCTGCTTCTTCCGCCAGCACGTGGTAGTCCCTGGCAGCCAGCAGCAGTGAGTTGGCCAAAATTGTCCTTGCCGAAACCAGCAGTTTCCTCAGGAAGAGATGGGCGAAGAGAAAAGATCTGTCATCTGTGCCCAGCAAAGCCAGCACACTTTCCATTAACTCCACAGCCGAGCTGTCTCCTAACTCAGAGTGGGAGAGGAGCTTCTCCGCTCGCTCCCCGTTGGAGAGGGTGTAACACTGTAACAGCAGCTGTTTGAGCATGTCGTATTTCCCCCGGGGTGGGGGGTCTCGGAGCAGGCTCATGGCATGCTGAGTGGAGCGTGAGTCTAGCAAAGCCACCATGTAATGGTATCTCGTGCCATCTGCAGAAATTCCACGGAGAGCAAACTGAGCTTCCACGTGGATGAACCAACCAGCTGGGTCATGAAACCAGAAGTCCAGGAGCTTGATCGCCACGGCAAATGAGGCCGGGGTCTCGGGGGGGAAACCCTAGCATGGGTGTTCCTGAAGAGAAGCTCACTTCGTCTTCCAGCCGGAGCATTTTCACGTCGTAGGTCACCAGTGTGGAGGAATGATGTGACAAGACACAAGAGCTGCCAGTTCAGAACTTTATTCAACTCCAACAACAAGACTGACTCCCTGGCGCCAAGGAGCATACATTTATATCTCCTGCCTCCTCCCCCTTGGCTCCAAGGCACATACATTTACATCTCCTCCCCTTGACGCCAAGGCGCATACATTTACATCTCCTACCCCAGGCACATACATTTACATCTCCTGGCCCCTCCCCCTACTCCCCAAGTCACTGGGTGAGAGTGGAACCTCCTGGTGGTCCACCATACCATAATGTAATCCATTAATTAAATTATCTTGTTATGTGTGCAAGATGATTTAAGGATGCATTTAAAAGTAATGTGTAAGTTACTTTTCCAAGTAACTAGTTACTTTAATCATGCAGTAATTGGTAAAGTAACTCAATTACTTTTGAAAAGAAGTAACTAGTAACTGTGATTAGTTTTTTATCTTGCTCAACACTGGTCCCGACTGAGCTCCTTTTTAAAAGCGTGATCACTTTGTGTAGTGAAGCCCTCAGTTTTTGCCTGATTGAGGAGGTCGGCTTCAACTCAGGCTCGGTTACTCATGTAACACTCATGTTTACGCTATGTTTGTGTGATCAGTGTGACCGTTCTTGCCATCTTTACTCGCTGTATTAGAGTGCGCTACTGGAAAAAACAACAACTCAAAATAGATGGCAAGGTCCATGAAGTTGATGTTTTCACTGTGTAGTTCTTTACTGTGTCATCGCTGAGATGCACATGTAAACAAAAACAGCATTTACTGATGATATAAAGCCACATTTCTCGGCCGTCCATGGCAATGTCCAATCCACCAACCACAATGCTCCGCACTGTGTGTCTATATATATATATATATATATATATATATATATATATTTATAGTAACATGTACGTATACTAGCTGCTCTTGTTTTTTCTTGCCTTCTGATTGTTGCTCTGAGTGTTGCTATCCCTGTGCTGTTGCAATCCTGGAATTTCCCCATTGTGGGACTAATAAAGGCTTTTCTTATCTTATCTTATTTATTGTTTGGATTTATTTTATTAATGCTTTATTTATTTAGGATATTTTAAATATTTTTTTCCACATTTCTATTGTAGTGTTTAACACTTTTCATAAATAAAACTAAATCTCTTTGAAAAGTTGTACAGACTGTTAAGCTGGATTCATGCTGCACTTCTGCTGTCTGCACACGTGCAACCGGAAACCTCGTGTGAAGAAATCTACATCATCGTCTCCAGTCCGCTAGTGTACGCACAGCTCTACTGCGGACGACCGCATGCAGCCCAAATTTTATGACTGCGTGGCCTGCCCACAACCTCAATGTGTTGACAGCGCATGCGCAAGACTAAACGTCCCATTCATGAGGTGGCGCTACCAACACAGCATACAAAGACCAAGTAGATGAGGAAGAAAACGAGAACACAGAAGACGAGAATAAACATATTTGAATCCTTTTGCAGCAGCAACAGCTTGAGCAGAGAAGAGCACTGGAAAATGGTCCTTGAAACAACACCATTGTTGTTGCTACAAAAAAAATGTGCGTCACTCTCGTGTTTATAGCCGGTGAACAAACTGGCATGTTAGCGCATTTGTGCTACCCATAGGGCTGGGGCAAAACTACAAATAACAGTTGTGCACATGCATTAACCACTTGGCCTGGTAGATGAAAAAAGTGAGCATGTACAATGTCGCGTGCACGCCGGGCTCATCCAAAGCACATGCGGACCAAAGCAGATCAGAGGGGAAATGCAGCATGAATAAGGCTTTATCATTATATCACTATATCCTGGGCATAAAATGGTCTTCATGACATCAACGATAATATCAATTATAGCAATAATTTTGGGGAAAATTTTTTATCCACCAAAATTTGTTATCGTTACAGGCCTAATGGTGACATGGTCGGTGGCAGTTATGCCAGCGTGTGCTAGAAAATGTCCAGGCCGTTTGTGCCTGTCTTGCACGTGGAATGCTTTGTCCTTTTTGTCTCCAATCAGTCACCCTTTAGTTGCATCGGTCCCCAACCCCTCACAAAGTTGTCTAACTCACACTTTCGGACTCATGGAAACTAAATTGAGAAGGGTTTGAGACAGCCGCAATGACTCTGCAAATATTTGTTGACAAAAGCTGTTGCACAAATTTTCTGAACATGTTGAAACTTCCTGCGACAAGCAAGTGAGAGGAAACGCTCTCGTGAATGCCATTCTCCAGCTAGTTACAAGCTGTGGCAGCCCAGTCAAATACTACCTTTACAAAGTGCACCACATGTACAGATAGGAGTAGAAATGGCGCCTCCCAGGGGTTGTAAAAACAACTGGAGATAGAAAGAAAAGAGAATGCGGAAGAGTGAGAGGAAATGTTGGGAAGAGAGCCCCCCGCCCCCCACATTTTTATCCATAACAGTTAATAGAGTGAATACCTAACCCTAACAACCATAAAAATGTGTATCTAAATGTAAAAAGTGAAGGTAAAATGACAGACAGCAATGTGAACCCAGAACTGTTGAGTGGAAGCACATGGGCTTTTCTTTTTGTCCACCACCCCCACCCGCCTCAGGACAAGAATTTTCAGTGGCCTTGAAACAGTGAGAGGTATTGCGCAACTGCAGCGACCGCAATAGGAGTGGAAAATGTTTTTTGTAGCCTAAATGGCACATTTTTAATAGGGAAGAAAGTGTGCAAGTTATCCTATTACTGAGATCGGGTTGGAAAGATTGGCTAAAGGCTGACCATCTTCCATTCTTCTATGGCTCTGGAGTGTAAACTGTTGCCCTCAGGGCCGCACACAACATTTCAGGAGAGATATGCATCCTTTTCCAACATTTCACCACAGGAAGCGATGCTAGAAGGGTTCCACTTCATAGTAAACAGCTCTCACCAAACCAGTGACTGAAACAATGCAGAGATCCTTGCCTGTTGTAACGTGGAGTGTGATGACATTCACATGCTAATTAATTAGCCTTATCCTGTTAGCTCCTCTCAATATTGTACAACACCTCCATAAATCCATTTTTAACACATCAAAAGGTTCAATAACTTCCAGACACTTGTGTTATGATGGGCATAATCTGGAGAAGCTGCAGTAAAGGTCAGACTGAAAAGGCCCCAGTAAGCAGAAGCCATACACAATAAACAATCAGACATGGTTAAAACGGATGAAAAAGAAATATTCTTCCTACCTAAGGTTCTCTTAGCAGTTTTTAAATGCCTCAGTGGTCTTGGACCTTCTTATCTATCTGAGCTGCTCTTATCTTAGCAGCCCTCGCGAACCCTTAGGTCCTCTGGTACTGGCTTTTTAATGGTTCCCAAAGTCAAGACCAAGACCTCTGGTGAAGCTTCCTTTCACTATTATGGTCCTCGTCTGTGGAACAGCCTGCCAGAGAACCTCAGGGCTGCAGAGTCAATAGATGTTTTAAAGAACAGGCTCAAGACCCACCTTTTTAATTTGGCTTTTAATAAACCTGTTTAATTATTACTAAAGTAGTCATTTATGTTCCATTGTTTTATGTTCTTCTTGGCGCCATTTGTTCTTAGATTTTCTCATCTTCTTATTGATGTGTTTAGTTCAGTTTTTTTAAGTATGGGTTTTTTTAGTTCCTGTTTTTAAGTGTTCTTAGTTCTTTTTGTACCTTTTTAAATTTTGGCTTTTAACAAACTGTTTAACTATTATTGAAGTAGTTATTTATGTTCCATTGTTTTACATTCTTCTTAGCTCCATTTGCTTTTAGATTTTCTTATTTTGATGTGTCTTAGCTCAGTTTCTAAGTATGGGTCTTTAGTTCCCTTTGCTCTTTGTGTTCTTAGTTTTATTTTGTATTTATGTGTTTTAGCTCCGGTGTTTCCTCAGGATGGTTGCTCCTTCACGTGGTGCCTCGGTGCCGAGCAATGTCTCCTTTATTTTATATGTGTGTAAGAGAAGTAGGGGGTGATGTATGTGCCTTTGTGTGTTGTGTTTGTGGGTATGTTTATGGGAGGGTTGGAAGGGGTGGGGCTGTATCATGTAAAATATGTAATTAAATGTGTCTATTGTTTTTATCTACAGTATGTAAAGCACTTTGTGCAGCATCTAATGTTTTAAAAGTGCTATACAAATAAAGTTTGATTGATTGATTGACCTGTTGAAACTAGAAACGATTCTGTCTCCTTCCTAAAACTTCCTCATATCTGTTCCAGCAGCCTTCCAGTACCTGACAGCTGTTCCGTAGGCAGGCTTTTGAATCCTCCATAACTTTTAGTTCTAGCACACTGAGCAGTCTTCACTTGTTTCCCTTTGCTGAATCATATGCTGATTTGTATATGAGACAGGTGAATTTTAACGCTACAGTGTGAGGCATGTAGAAGTTTGAAATTACTACAGTTATGGATTTAACAACTTTTGCATGGATGATTCCGGTTAGCTCATTCTTACTCTGTTGAATTAATGCTGAATGAATTGGGCAGTTGTTCATCTCCCACTTTAAGCTTTCCCTATGTACTTTGCCCTCTTTTGACTAACTTTCCTCTGCTCATGCACTCGCAGGAGCGTGTGTATGCCGGAGTCGTGAGCTCAGCATAATAGTTACCAAAAAAGTATTGGTGTTTGTAATCAAAAGAGAATAGAAATTAGATTAGATCATGTAACTACCATTCTGGAATTGTTTGACTGCTCTCATTGACACAATTTTTTAAAATTTTTTAATTACTGATGGCTGTAGCCAGCAATAAAGACTGCTGCTGCTCCACCTCACCAACTGACGCCGTAACAGAGCACTTGATCCAGTGTGTGCCTTGGTGATGGGATGTTTACCTTTTCTTACAAAGCCATCGCCTTAATTTAGAGACATTTCTGTCCTGAGTGGACACATGCTTCCGTAATTTCTGCCCAGCGTAACACTGGCTGGTCATATCAGTAAAAGGGAGCGAAAGCTCTTCAGTTTGACCTGCTAAAGCTGAGTGCCCTGCAGCTGAAGAGGCTTCATTATTATTGTCATCCTGAGTGGATGAGTGCTGGTTCTTTTCTCGTTGATGAGATGGAAGAAAAACTCCCAGAACACTCCTGTCACACTTCAAAGACAGAAAAAGAAGAGAAGCAGATTCAGGGGGAGAAGAACCAGCTAAGGAGGACACAAACCCATAAAGAGTTTTGACTGTGTGAGAGAATTCTGCAATGCAGTCTTATTGAGAAAAGGGGAAAAAAATCACATGCATTTAATCCATTTGTTTGAAAGGCAGATTGAAGATGATGAAAGAAAATGTTTATTTATTTAAAATGATAACCATCATATTACAGGGGCCATCATATTACTCTGACTGAAAGTCACAATTTCTACATGCAGTTGTGCTGCAGTGTTTATGTGTGAATGTTTCCAAATTTTAATTCACCTTCTAGCCATGGTTTACAGGATATCATTGGTGCATGAGAGCAATAACTCCACTAATTTCTCTATGAAATGGATAGTATAATTCACATGGCTATGGTTAACATTATGCAGAAGACAGTATGATTTTATTCAATTGCTGTCAAAGTCAGAATTGTGAAGATGTTTGTCAAATAAATTACATCATTGTACTCACCAGTTTAGAACCAATAATGAGACCACACGCTCTAGAAAGATGTGGTTAAAACATGGAGATATGGCACTGTTAACAAAATCCTATTTTTCTTTGATCTAAACAGGAACTGGATAGAGATTTAGCTGATATGCATTTAACTGAAAATCCAAAACACATCTTCACATTCAGAAAACGCAGTAAGTGTGCAGCACTGTGTGGCTGGAGAAATAAGGCAACGCTTGTGCCCCACAGTGGCATCTTGTGAGCAGTTTGAGGTATTGCATGGCTTCTCCTATATCGATCATTGGTTATTAGTCAGTCACAGACAAACTGTGAAAACTTAAGAGTTGTTTCAGACATGCTGTCACTGTCTTGAACCATAACTCACAAACTGTGACTGATGTTCTAAAATGGGAGTAATCTGTTTGTTTGTTTTTTACATTGTAAAGCCCTGAGCTTCCTGCCAAGGTGAAACACAGTCAATATCTGAGGCCAAGGACTCTGTCACAGAGAAACAGAGAGAGTGGATCAATATGATGCTAAAGGAATTTTTGTGCAAATGTATGTTACCTTGTATTTGTTATAGTCATGGTCAGGTAGAGATGATTGTCTGAGGCTTCTCTGTTTGTGAGATCGAATCATTTAGCTGAGTAATTCCACCTAGTAACAGGGTCGGTGATGCTGGGGTGAAATGCACTACTGCAAAACTTTAGTGTGTGAGGCTGCATTCAGGATGCTTTTTGAAGTGTACAGTGACTATATAGTGTTCAAAAAAAGCATTCATGTTCTTCTCGTATTTCAAAGAACACACGTGGTCTTGAAATATTGAGCTTTGAACTTCTGCATGATTTATCTCCCTGTGCAGGGGCTTAAATATAAATCTTACCAACACTGTTGAGCACAGTTTATGTTCATTTCTGACAAAAACTTTGTGCACTTTTAACACAAATTCAGCCAAAGGTTGTGTAGGGCCTGTTAGACCTGTTTTGGTATATGAAAGGTCTTTCAGCTCTGAGACAGAACAATTGGAAGGATCCATTACCACTTTCCCACAGGAGTCGGTGCTGGTGCCAGAGCCAGGCTGAGCATTGCTGTCCATGTTTTTATCACAAGAACATGCTTGACCTGAAAAAACTGGTACTGTTTCCCATTGTTTTTTCTTTTTAGCTCCATTACAAGTTTTGTGTGGGCTCCTGGCACCAGTGATGTTACAGGCGGGACACTACCTTTTCCCAGAGCATGCCGCTGAATGAATGCATTCTTCTTGTTTTCCACTCATCTCCACTTCTTGAAAAGCAGACAGTATCTCCAGGACCTGAACTGAGCACTGCTTGAACTCTGGCACAGCACTCTTTGGTGGAAAAGAGGTACATGTGGGATGAGTCAGTGTCTACTGCATGAAAACAACTGTCTTTCCTCCCCTATCAACAAGTTGGCCAAATAATACATAAAAATGTAGTGCAATGTTCTCACATTAAAATAGTGTATTTCAACCTTTCTTTGAGCCACGGAACTTGTTTTACATTAAAAAAAAAATTCCAGCGGAGCCCCCCAAATCACAATTTTATAAAATGACACATTGTAACCAATTACAATATATCTATACTGACAATCTAGTCTTGTAATTTGTTTATTCTCAGTGTGAGACATGGCGTAATTACATACAAAGTCAGTGGAAAGACACATTTGCTCCAGGGGACACAAGTGCATGGGAGTTCATGTCTGTGCAAGTTGGACTGTGTTCAATTCGGGTCAGGAGTTTGCTTGATGCTTTCGGCATTGGTGTTGAAATTAGTCTGAAAATGAATATTTGCCAGACCAATGCTCCCATGAAGGAGATTGTTTTTACGGCAGATATGCTTTTCTCAGCTCAACATTGGCGAACCTCCATATTCACTGCTTCTCTGGTGCTGGTGGTGGCCGATGTTGGGATGTGGTTTCTGGGGGAGGTGGTGACATTTTCCCCATCCCAATAGTGTTGTGGGCTCAGCAATAGTAAATCTGAGGTTCATGAAACTGTCGCAGTCCTGAAACTGCTGCCTCAAGTTGTGCAGGAGTCCACAGTTACGGCTCAGCCTCCACTGAGAGGAGGAAGAAGAGAAAGAGGGATTGCGTTCGTGCTGCTGCCTGCTGACATGGAGGAGCCACTGCAGGTGTCAAAGCACAGCAACAATTTCCTGTGAGGCCCTGAACAGTCTTTTACGGATCCGCTGGGGTACCGAGGACCCCTAGCAGAAAAACACTGTCTTAGAGTATGTCCAAATGTAGCATATTGAAGACTGTAGCTCAATTTCACGCTGTTTCCCAGCACTAAAAATTGCACTCTCCTGTAGGTATTCAAACCTTTCTGCACCCTGTTCCTTATTCCAGCATTTGCAGTTCACTTCCAGCTTGCTGATTGACTTTTTTACTCATTAAACGCACATCTGTACATGCCTAAAAATACTGTACCAAGTAAGGGTTGAAGTAAGAGTGGGTGAGGAACTATTCTCAAAAGATTATACCCTTCACCCTCTCCTGTCTCATTGATTGTACAGGTAGTGTTGTAGTTAAGACCAGACCACAACCAGAGTCTCCCAAGACCAAAACCAAGTCAAAACCAAGACCACTGTGTATGTAGGACTTGGTGCCATACTACAACAGATGACTGCAACACGAGACAACATTTTCTAGTGTTGTAGTCGAGACTTTGTCAAGTCAAGTACAAGTCGAGACCAAGACAAGACCAAGACCTACACGCACAGTGGTCTTGGGAGACTCTGCTCTTGGCCTGGTCTCCACTACAACACTAATTATCCCACTTCTGAACCAGAGACAACTTCAGAAACATTTGAACTGGGATAAAGAGAAAAAGAACTGGACTATTGCTGTGGTCCAAAGTCCTCTCTTCTGGTGAAAGCAAATTTAGCGTTTCATATGGAGATCAGGGTCCTAGAGTTTGGAAGAAGAGTGGTGAAGCTCAGAATCTGAGGTGTTTAAAGTTCAGTGTCAAATATCCACAGTCTGTGTAGATTTGGGGAACCATGTCTTCTGCTGGTGTTTTTCTGCTGCATTTTAACAAGTTCATCGTCAACACTGCTGCCTAAAAGGAAATCTTAGAGCATTTCATGATTCGACCTGTTGAAAAGCTTCACGGTGGATGCCGATTTCCTTTTTCAGCATAATGTTACTGTGCTTGCCTGGGCCACCAGCAAGCCGGCCTGAACCCAATGTAGATTTTCTGTCATGAATTGCCTCTAAAGGCAGAAAATTGAGACCCACGCGCCAACTGTGAGTTTGGAGAATTTATTGGTAACAAAAATAACTAACACAAAGTTCAACAGAACATAATAAACACAAAGTATAACAAGAGAGAAAAATTTAGCCCTTAAATATGGCTCAAAACCCATTAACATGATAAGCAGCAGGCGTGGGTACCTGAATGGGCAGGTGAAAGTAGTGATGCATAATGTGAATCAGCTGTGGCAGTGAGAGGGAGGGGAACCCAACTGACAGCTGACAGGGCACGCCCACATAAGCTTCACGCCCCTGACAGCTGTCAACAGAAAGAAGAAACTAGAGAAATACAGAATAAAATAACATACTAAATAAATATAAATAAATACAGAATAAAAATATGACACTAACACAGACAGAAAAATGACAAGAAAAACCATTAAACCCAAAAGGCAGGAGATGCAACAAATGAGCAATAAGGCCGAAAAAGTCATGAGACCGAGTCCGGGGAAAAACTCCAGTACTCAGCTCATGACAGAGCCCCCCTCTGAAGGGGTGGATCCCAGACATCCCAGGGTAACATCAAAAGAAAAAGAAAAAAAGAACTGCCCCCCTTTCCCCAGCAAGGCACAAAAAACTCACCCAGGGTGGGTGGTGGGGGGAACAGACTAGGAGGAAACAAAACAAAACCCCGCTCAGGACCCACACCAGTTAGACCGTCAACCCCCCCCCCCCCCAAAGCCCTCTGGGTTGAGGAGCTGAACAAATCATGCGGGCAACCAGAGTCCCAGGCCCGCAAGATAGTGTGATAGAATGAGTCAGGTGGCCTCCCAGAGAACATGGGCCACCGACCTCTGCAGTACAGTCTGTCGGGTGGCCTGCCAGAGTTTTTCAGCCACCCGAACAGAAGAGGTGGCCAAGGAGGTGGCTGTCCGACGGGAAGGGCAAACAGGAAGCAGGAGAGAGGGGTCGAAGGAACCACAACGACGTCTGGCAGTGGAGGAGGAACCTCAACGGCATCTGGCAGTGGCGAGGGGATCACGTCGGTGTCAGATAAAGGAGGGAAGACCACGATGCCCCCGGATTGGCCAGCAGCACCCTTGGTGGTCCCGGATTAGGACAAGGTTGCACCCACGATGGCTCCGGACTGGAGTGAGGTTGCACCCCCTGTGGTCCCAGGCTGGGACATGGTTGCACCAGCGGTGGCTCTGGGCTGGAGTGGAGCTGCACACTCGGTGGCTCCAAACTGAAGCGGCACTGCACCCTCGGTGGCTCCGGACGAGAGCAATGCTGCACCCTCGGTGGTACCGGAGGGGAGCAATGCTGCACCCTCAGTGGCTCCGGATAGGAGCAACACTGCACCCTTGGTGGCTCTGGACGGGAGCAACGCTGCACCCTTGGTGGCTCCAGACTGGAGCAATGCTGCACCTTCGTCGGCTCTGGACTGGAGCAACGTTGGACCCTCGGCTTCTCCGGACTGGAGCAACGCTGCATCTTTGTGGGGCCCGGGCTGGGACGGAGCATTCATGATGACCTCAGCAGGGGGAGCTGGACCTAATGCAAACTCGGGCAACGAACCTGGATCCACGGAGACATCTGGCTCAGGTGTATCTTCCCCGGCGACCCTGGGAGAAGGCTCAGAAAAAAACAGGCAGAAGAACAGGGTCAGGGTCACCGGCAGCGGTGGAGCCCAGCGAGGTGAGCTCAGGTGCAGCTGACAGCTGCACTTGGCTGTCCTCCCCAAGAGCCAGACAAGACCTCTCCAATATAGAAACAATAGAAACAGAAGAGGGCACTTGCCTGAACTCGAGCTCCACCACTGTCCAGGACGCCATTGATCTGGGCAACGATTTTCCGGGTCCGGTCCTTTAGAAGTCCAGCTCTGGCCCCACTGCAGTGGCCCCTACAGCAGGCTTGGTGGTTGGTTCAGTCTTCAGACTCCCAGGCAAAGTGACCCACACGGGTGGCTCGGCCAGCATGGCAGCTGGGGGTCCACTTCCCGGAGGCACTGGATCCGATGTAGCTGAGTCCCGGGGAGGCTCCATAGTAGGCACTGACGTCAGCTCGGTAACAGCGCCCTCTTGCCGCCCAGACAGTGGCTGCGGGGCTGGGGTCAGGTCCTCAAGGGCCACAGGTTCCTCCATTGTCCGGTGGCTCGGCGGGCACTCGGAGAGATTGGGAAGAAACACGGAGAGAGTAGGTAAAAGGCTTACAGCTGCAGCAGGCGGTGATTGCTCAGGGGAGAGTGTAAACTGAGTCTCGCCACCAGGAATCAGGTTTAAGTGACTGAGAATGAAAAAACACTTGCCTTTTTCCCGGGGCATGGTGTTTTCTGCTGCAGCTAGTGTGGCATTGTCCCTCTCCGTGACTACAGTGGACGTTGGCCCCTCAGAGGATCGTGGAGGAACAGTCCCAGAGGACACGGAGGTGGGCGGGGTCAGAGGAAAAACAATTGTCCTCTCGGCAGTGGGAGAGAGCACCGGGGAGAAGCAGGGGACAGCAGCTGCTGACAATTCAGTTGAAGACGAAGGGCAGAGAATGGGCACTGCTGAGTGAGGCTTCTGGCTAAGCGCAAGAGGGGCTGCTGGCTGAGAGGTGGTGGTGTTCTTCCACTGGGATTTCCGAGATGAGCAGGAGGTGGAGGCGTAGGCTCACCATAGGGAGGAAGAGGCTCCGGAGTCGAGGAACGCCCAATCTCCGGTTCCCTTGGTGAAAACACCTCCATTTCAAGAGCTAAGTCAGGGAGGAGCCATGGTTTAACCTCCAGGAGGAGATCAGTCTCTGCCAACAAAACCTGCCTGTGCTCCTCCAGTTCCTTGGTTGATGGGGTGAGCCAAGGCTTGGGAGAAGGAGGTGGAGCCGCTGCCGGAGAGTGGCGAGAGGCTGGAGGCTTCTTTTTGTGCGAGTGCTTGCTCTTTGTTGGTGCAGGCGCAGGCAGTGGAGTGGTTCACTGCTTGATGGTGAAAGGAGGATTATGGGGAGAAGTGGGTTGGTGAGGTCCGGGGGGTCCCACAGGCTGGAGCATGCCTCAAGCACCTGCACTGCGTCATCCATGCAATCTTGGGCTGCCTCAAGAGGCACAAGAGGCTTGAGCCTGTAATAGGATGTCTTCCAGCACTCTCACTCTCCACCGCTCCACTTTATTCAATCCCTCAGTGAACTTTTCCGGGATCACAGATTTGGTGCTCACAGTTAAAGAGAGAAAAAACTGAACGGGAAAAAACAATTAGCTTCGCCGCCAATAAGTAACAAAAAATCAACAAACTAACAGCAGCTGGGCCTCTACTGGCCGCTGGATTCTGTCATGAATTGCCTCTAAAGGCAGAGAATTGAGATCCACATGCCAACTGTGAGTTTGGAGAATTTATTGAAAACAAAAATAACTAACACAAAGTTCAACAGAACACAATAAACACAAAGTATAACGAGAGAGAAAAACTTGCTTTCAGAATTACGCACCGGAGCAACACAGGGCTCTGGTGGAGAACGAGGAGAGGACAGGCAATCCAGCGGCAAAGGCAAAGTGAAAATGAAGCCCTTAAATATGGATCAAAACCCATTAACTAACTAACTAACTAACTAACTAACTAACCTGCACTTATATAGCGCTTTTCTAGTCACAAAGACCACTCAAAGCGCTTTCACTAGTACGAACCCTCTATTCTAAGGGCCTATAGGAAACAGATATCTAGGGACAATTTAGAACAGCCAATTAACCTAACATGTATGTCTTTGGATTGTGGGAGGAAACCGGAGCCCCCGGAGTAAACCCACGCAGCACAGGGAGAACGTGCAAACTCCACACAGAAAGGTTCCAAGCCCTGCCAGCCTGGGGATTCGAACCAGGAACCTTCTAGCTGTAAGGCAACAGTGCTACGTGATAAGCAGCAGGTGTGGGTACCTGAATGGACAGGAGAAAGCAGTGATGCATAATGGGAATCAGCTGTGGCAGTGAGAGGGAGGCAAACCCAACTGACAGCTGACAGGGCACGCCCACATAAGCTTCATGCCCCTGACAGCTGTCAACAGAAAAAAGAAACACTAGAGAAATACAGAATAAAATAACATACTAAATAAATATAAATAAATACAGAATAAAAATATGACACTAACACAAACAGAAAAATGACAAGCAAAACCATTAAACCCAAAAGGTATGAGACGCAACAAATGAAGCAATAAGGCAGAAAAAGTCATGAAACCGAGTCCGGGGAAAAACTACAGCACTTGGCTCATGACACTCTCTATGGAGCATAGTCAACAGAAAAATAAGAAACACCCGACACAACAGTACAGATGAGCTGAAAGCTGCAGTCAAAACAAGCTGGTCTTCAGTAAGACCTCAACAGTGCCACAAGCTAATCACCTCTGTGCCATGTCACATTAATGCAGTAATTTAGCATAGAAATGAACACAGTTTTCGAAAGCTGACTACTTGTGTTTTGTAAACCCTTATTTTGGACTGAGGGAATATTCTAATGATTTGAGATACTAGATTTCTGATTTTCATAAACTATAAATCATATTCTTTGAAATTAAAGCAAAAAAGGTGAAGTATTTCCTAAAATGTATGATCATTTACTTTTGTAATTAAATTACAGAAAATAAATAACATTTTTCATTACTGTATTTTTTTTTAGATACACCCATGGTTTTTCTCGCAACAGCTGCAAGACCCTCTTTTTCAAACACACATCCATAATGTGTGATTCCTGCTGGAACAGACGCTCTATGTGATCATTTTCTGCTGGAGGACAGCCTCCTGCAATGCACGGCATGCCCGTCAGACAAACACATTCACATACTTACAGCACATGGGTTACTTTCATGTTGAGTTATTGCCCTGACCATTGCATGGATCACTCTCCATAGCTCTTTATGCATCACTACATCAAAGTGTCACATGGCAGAGTTAAAGACAGGCTGCAGGGGTTAGACACCGAGTCATCAGCAAAACACCACCACAGAAATATGCTGAGCCAACACAAGCTAAGTGATTTCTCATGAGGCCCTTTCACATATCCCCCCACCCCTTTCAATGGCAGTTTCTCGGTTAGACCAACACTGCAGGGACTCCACAGGCTGTAGTTAACAACAAAGATTTGTGTTCAGTGACAGCTTTAATTTGAGAGTTCGGTACGACACAATGAGGCTGTAATGGAATTTGCAAACGTAAGGACATGGTTTACATTACTGACTTAATTCACTCCTAAATGTCTAGCTTTGGCACATTAAATGAAGTCTTCACATTATCTAATGTACACAAACGGAATTGTTGCTGCAGTTCAGAACGCACACCCTTGATCTCCACCACAGAGTGAACTGCAAGGAGTTCCACAGCATGCTAATGAGCCTGCAGCCTGCCAAGAAAAGCACGGATCCAATATTCATCTGTGATTTGACCTCTTCTAAGGGTTTAGAGCAGAATACAAAATAGAAGTAATGAAAGGTATGTTTGGAATAAACATTTCCACAAATGATAGATTTTGTGTGGTCCGATTATTGTCGGCATGCCTGAGGCGGAGGAGATCTGGAGTCTGTGAAACAATAGCTTTTTGCTCAATTGTGAGTCATAATGTGGCACCAAACAGTTTTTGAGCCCCTTTCTTTGTAGCTGTTGAATAAAGGCTGTTGGGTGCCTGAAAAAAGAAAGGCATCCTTTTGGTTTTCTGTAGTGGCTGTGAACTTCTTTCTGAAGGGTACTGAACCGTGGCAGTGGAGTGGCTGACCAGAAGAAAGCTGCAGCTTCTTTGGAGTGGGCAAGTAAAGGTGGTCATTGTAGAAACGGGGACATTAGAATACTAGATAAGGTTTTACAGCTGGAAGTGTCTAGTCATGCCTAAATAACTTTTGTTATGCAGCAATGAACTTGAGGACTCTTGAGGATATCTTTGTCTGATTTTAGGTTGCAGAACTCTATATTATTACTAGCGGTGTTGGACGATTAAAATTTTTAATCACGATTAATCTTTTGGAATGTTGAGTTAATCATGATTAATAACGCGTTAATCGCATGTTTTTCCATACAAATACAATGTACCTTAAGTCGGTAATTTTTCAAGTTTGTCATGTTATGAACATGGGAGTGGACAAATATGCTTGCTATCTTCACCTGCAGGTTTATTAAAGCGCTCAACATATCCAAAATGACAAAAACTATCCAGAATATTCTCCAGAGAATTCTCAAAAGTATTACTGCATGTGCAAACAACAGAATGCCAGGGCTCAATAACATCACTGAACAACAACCAGCAGCCACAAAAGGAACTTGCACTTTCTCCTATAGCAAATCAATCAATCATCTTTATTTATAAAGCACTTTAAAAAGCAACACTCGCTACACAAAGTGCTGTACAACAAGGACACACATAAAAACATAAAAGTAAGGAGCAGGACACTAGCACAAAAACAATATAAAACCAACAAGACAATATAAAACTCAGCACAAGTAGAAACCAAAGTCAATAAAATCAATAAAATAAAAGGTAGGAGAAGCAAACATCCACCACTTTTAAGGAGAACAGACAATTTCCCTTTTAGCAGAAAAACTGCAGACATAAACAACTATCTCACTCGTGATGACACCCCACCGTGCTGCAAAAACGGTGGGGGGGAAGTGAATGGACATTACGAACACAGCTTGAGAATTTTTTTAGACTCGTACTCACCAACAGTTGGACCTATGAGGATAAAAACAGGTGAATTTCTGTCCATATCAGTAACTGGAGGTCAGCTATAACCTAGCATGTAGCTAGTAGCTACTAGCTAGCGAGCTTCCACAGAAGAAGAACAACCCAACATCCAGGTGAAGTTTTGGAGGAGGCTGTAACAATTATGCAGGTGAGAGCGCCAATAGATAACATTGGCCACGGTTACATGGGCAAAATTTCTTCAATCTGATTACAATTCAGATCAGAATTTTACTGTTTACATGGATTCTGAAAAGCTGATCTGATTAGGACGTGCGTTTCCATGTGTCATACGTTTGAACGGAATAAATCATTTTGACATGCACACGTCGACATTTCGACATTCCGAAAATAGTAGAAGAAAAAGCAACTTCCGGTGTTAGCAAGTCCCGCTTCGTGTCAAAATTGACCTGTATTGTGTTATTCAGACTGTACTTTTGCTTCTGCTGGTCTCCGTAATGAAGCTACAAGTACATACTTCTGCATATGACGAACAGAGGGAGACAGCAGGACGATACAGACCAGTTTTGGCTTACTCCCGCTATGTTTTCCGCTAGCTGCTGCTAAGGCGGAAATACATCACATCGACATGCGACTGGTGTACAGACATGTACAGTAAACATTTTCTGCCCTACGTTCGGAATAAGTGTTTTCATGCGCACCATTCCGATTAACAATCGGCATAACCCACCCCTCTCAATCGGAATGAAATTTTGATCCGAATGAGCATGATCGGGTTAGAATATTCAGATTGCCGTGTTTACATGAAGCATTTTTATTCCGATCAGGCTTTTAATCCGGTTACTTGTGTCCATGTAAACATAATGATTGTAAACTTAAACATGACAGCACTTTGGGGATATCCATGGCTGTAATCCAGCTTGTTTGACTTAGTAATGTCTGCATAGGGCTGTCTACACATCCGGGTACTTCACACACACTCGCACATGGCGCCCGAGGTTACAAAGCCCGGCAGTTTACTATTGAAACAACATGGCATATCACTATTATGCTGAGCTTTCACCACAAGATTGGTACAGATATGATCAAAAACTACAAATTTGTGATCTCAAAAAGTGTCCCTACCGTCTACCAGCCAGTATGTGGAAGAATGATTCAACAGAGTGTCCAGAAACAATATTGACAATTGTAACGACAAATAAATGCGCCAGTTTGGCTGTACATTGGCGGAACACTTGGAGAAAATAAATTGCATCTGCTGTAGAAATCCCCAAAAAGCTGTGATGTTTAGGTTTGCAAAATTTAGCCACCGGAGCTCACAGGAAAAACAGCTTCCCTTACGGGAGACACACACACACGCACACACACACACACACACACACTCCACACTCGTTCGTCCTGTTAATCCCTACATTTTGTTTCAGCTCTACAGATCTTCGGTCCATTTGTCAGCAGGTGAGTGTCAGTCTTATTTTTAAACTAGTTTAATTGCAGTGTTGATATGTTTTTACTCTGAGGCTGATAAGCAGCTCAAATTGGAATTAATATTCTTACCGAGCCGACGCGTTTCTATGCTAATGCTATTTTAATTTTAACTCCCTCTGATGCAAATTCGGGTGTTTTTCACATGTTGGCATTAACTTTAAGAGTAGGCAAGTTACTTTTAATGATAAATAAGAGTCATAGTTTGGTAAATAGACATACCTGTAGCCGAAGCAAGCTCCACTTGGGCCAGACCCTCAGCCATCATCATAGCAGTCTGTTGTGGGCGACAATGACTGTTTCATTTAGGTCTGATCAGATTCCTCCACACAGCTCTGTCTTTAGCCTTCCGCTGCCAGGAACTCCTGTCTATGTCCAACTTCTTCAAGTTTCTTTTTACAGTGTCTTTAAATCTGAGCCTTGGTCTACCCTGATTGCGTTTGCCCTCGCATAATTGTGAGTAGAGTAACTGCCGAGGGAGACGATGGTGGTCCATCCTCTCAACATGTCCGAGCCATCTCAGGACCCTCAGCCAAATCATATGAAAACACAAAATCCTCCTTTGTTAATCTCTGTTGGCCGATAATGAATCTAAAAAACTTGTATTCTGATTGCTATCACCATCTTTCATTAGATGGTGATGGCTACATGAGGCAACTGCGCACAATTTTTGTCATATTAACTGGACAATCAGCCTAAGTGCAAGATGCATCACCAACAGAATAACACACAAGAAACTTTTGACCTTTTATTTAATTTCAAAAAACGCAAACTTGAAGAAAGCCAGTCACTTGCCAGAGGAGCAGTAAACCTGCAGAGGGAGAGACGAGGCTGATTAATGGTGGAATGAAGGGGGAAGTGGATATCCAAAATAATACCACTCACATGGGAGGAGAAGAGAGCCCGGCACAGAACCCAGTGAAGGAGATGAACCAGCAGGTTAGGACTGCTGGTGGGGGAATGAGGAGCGGAGTCTGACTGGGTGGACAGGATGACTGCAACGGGAATGAGCAACAGGCTGGCGAGCACTCCAATGCCCCTGAAGATGCATCACTTTGTTGGCAGCAACCTGTGGAGAAGTAGGAGGAGAAAGTGTGTCAGGTGAGGTTAACCACAAGTAGCCACTTATTAAGATAATTCTGCTTCACGGCAATATATCCAAACGAGCCAGCATTGAATCACTGTAGAGCGCTTCCTTATAAACGCTGGCTCAGCAGGAACAGCAGGTGTGTCGAATTACTTGATTAGGAGTGCAGGATGAAACGGGAAGGAGGGGCAAGCGCTCGCCAGGACATGACAATTTTGGCATTTTCCTTGTTGAAATTTAGCTAATATTGCCTTAGACATGTGTTAAAATCATTAGTTTTTGTAACCTTGGTACTTCGTATTGCATGCGCTTACGCGTAGACAGCCCTAGGGCGCGCATAGTGTCTGTGGCCAGAACAGCTTTGGTATGCAGAACCACTAGGTCAAAAAGTACTTTTTGCGCTTTCTGCCGTTCCCTGTGATTGCAAATTTTGTTGCCGTTAAGGGGGGCAAAGCATTAACGGACGATTAACGCGATAACGCTAACACCACTAATTATTACATGTCAGTGTAACAGTAACAATAAACAGAATGAAAATGTTCACCTGCCTGAAGCTCTTCTCACTTCCATTTTGACTTCTTTCACCTTACCCTTTTGTTGTTTTAGTTCGTCAGCTGTTTTCCAAAGGACCAAAGACCACTTGGCCTAAAAAGGATTTTCTAGCATCCTGCAACAGACAATCACAACAGCTGGTGAACAATGTAGTCATTAGCTGGTAGATACAGATGCTGTGAAAAAGTATCTGTCCTAATTTCTAATTTTTTTTTTCATATTTGTCACACTCGAATGTTTCAGATAATCATCAAGTTTTAACATTAGACAAAGATAACCCAAGTAAATACAAAATACAGTTTTTAAATCATGATTTCATTTATTAAGGGAAAAGCTATTCAAACCTACCCACTCTTCTTTGCAGAATTGTTTCACCATGTTTGACTGTTGGTATGATATTCTTTTTATGAAATGCCAGATTTGGATAACTTTTTTTCCCCGTCAACGCATGAAATCATCATTTTTTTAAAAACAGCATTTTGTATTTACTTGGGTTATCTTTGTCTTTAATATTGAAATTTGGTCAATGATCTGAAACATTTAAGTGTGACAAATATGCAAAACCTTTAAGAAATCAGGAATACTTTTTCACAGCACTGTATATTTTTTTAAGGGACATCCTGAGCCCAAGGTGGGAAAAGAAACCAAAAGACGCTTAGATGCAGCAACCTAAAGTAGTAGTTTTGTGTACATCATTTGGCATATATAACCATCCGACATTCAGTGAAGTGATCTGAAAGGGAGCTTCTGCACCTCATCCAGTCTTTTATTTCCTGCAGAAAAGGTGAGGCAATGCACCATTTTTTTTTTCATCAAGCCAATTCAAAACAAACAAGTAGCCCAGCCAGCATGCCCATGTGGGCCACACTTTAGGTTAAAACTGGGCTGTTTTGAGGGTTTGTTCACAGTCTTCATGTTGGTCCCATCTCTGTTTGCCCACATGGGTTTATTGCAGGGGAACAAGTTTCAGTGACACTGTGGGCAAACACAGATGGGGCCAACATGGAAACCACGGACAGAGCCACATGGAACCCATAAGACAGCCCAGATTTAACCAATAGTGAGGCTCACATGGTGATGCTAGCTGGGAGGCTATAAGAAGGATGACCTGTCAGACAGATGCCCGAGGTTCAGAGCATTGGCTCTTGTACTGGTAGCCTAAAGCGGACCTGTCAATTGGGCCATTTACCTGGACAAGCAACCTGCTAATGTTGGTCATGTATTTTAGATTGGGCATCATGATTTTCTGTTATGCTTTGATTAAGAATTGGGATATTTTGTACATTGCTAAATGTTGAGAATACACATTTTGATGGGAGGAGTTTGAAGAAAGAGCCACATGCTGAATATTTCATCCCAGGTCAATAGCTAATGGTACTGCGATCAGCGGGTGTCATCGGATTACGGCACTGCCTCTAAACTTAACTTTGTGACTAGGGTGATGTACAGCTATGCTAATACCATAATAATATCATCTTAAATTGGTGAGTAATATTTGTTATGTAGTAAAATTATCATTACAGCTATTAGTTCATTTGTGAGCTCCTATTAGTGTGTGGGTATTTCTCATATAGTTTTTTTCCGTTTAGTGGTGGGTGAATAGTTACACTTTTTCCTTCCTAACATATTAACTGAAAGGAATCCTTTCTTTTTTAGTTTTAAAGAAAAAAAGAACACTTGGGTCCTCAAGCATGAACAGATGAATGAAAGAGGTTTAGAGGTAAGACACTGCAGTGAACGGGCATTCCACATTAATCTCTCCTTCTTCTCTCCTATCTCTGGGACATCCTCAATCACTGTGATTTGTAGGGCCAGAGCTGCAAACAACAAAGTCTACCAGATTGCATCTCTTTGACAAACACCTTTGAATTCATGATACACTGTATTTGTACTCTACATATGATAACTACGAACAGCCTTTTAAACTGAAAAAGGAGGGGAAAAGACTATTTCTCTCATCAGATTAAAAAAAAAAAAAAAAGTGGGATTGTGATCACCCAAGTTCTCTTTAAAAAGACAAGACCCACCAGCCAGGAGAGCACTGAGAAAATCTTAACATACTGATTAGTTTAAGCCAGTTCTGTCACCTGAGGCTCCAGCAGGCACTGTGGTCTTCATATTACTAATCTTACACGGGAAATCCTTGCAGCATTGCAGTAATGCACACAGCGGGGGATGTGGGGATACAGCAGAGCAGATGAGAAAAGATACATATTGTGCCATATTCTTCTTTGGGGATTCAGTTTAGTCATTTCCACTGTTACTGGAGTGGAAGTGGAGATGTGTGGAATCTGAGATGTGTTAATACCCCAGAAGGAAAGGTGACTACTGTTAAAGAGGAGGGAAAACTAGAAAGAGGGACTTGGTTTGACCAGAAATGCAGTTGGGAAATACTAAAAACTTCATGAAGAACAAATGGGAGTGTTTCCTGCTTCTGTTAAGAACAAATTTTGCTGATTTGATATGAGTGAGTGTTTGGAAAGAGGAAGGGTCAGTGGGCTTTCTGTGTGTGTGTGTGTGTGTGTGTGTGTGTGAGTGAGTCTGTGTTCCTTCCATGAATTCTTCTCCGCTCCATGCTGCATCCTCTTTACTACAGTGTGACTAAGCACATGCATGTCCAGGATCTGACGTCCAGCAGCAGCAGAGGACGATGAAGATCTTGAGGGGTGTGTGCTGCTTCAGTGGGGGAAAGGCAACCAGTTGCACACCCACACCCCACCCTGAGTGGGGACAATGCAGGGCTGGTGATTAACAGGACGGAGCACGGTCTGTCTTGTACCGGCAACAGCCAGATGGGTTGTGGAAAAGGCCTGTGAACTCAAACACGTCCTTCCTCGTGACGTCGGACCGGGATGCATCCTGGAAGAAGTCACGGAGGCATAATTTGCTGAAGGAGTAAAAATAAGTAGAGAGAATGTTAATCATGACTCCAAAAATAGCCACAATTTTAATAAATTATGCAGAATTTTATCCTTTTAATGTGAAGCCATCAGCATGTTATGAAAAAGTAAGCAGCATGACCAGGGGGTTGGTATAGTTATAGTCATATAAAAATAACACTAGTTTACGATTCAATTCAATTCAACTTTATTTATATTGTGGTGGTACGGGTGGGGGATTCTCCACCCAGAGAAAGCAGATGGGGAAGGGGGGAACAATGGACCGAAGGAGGAAGTGTCACCAGGGGGTATCAGACGGAATAGTAAGGACTATGTGCCCCCTGGGGAGAGGAGGAACTGCCGGAGCCGCTGGAAGAGGAAAGGGTGTGAGAGCGGTGCCGGTGTTATGTCATGCTGAAGTGCTGATGACACGATTTTGACATTTTTTAGATGTTGTGTAAACCCAAAAGTCATTGTTGATGATCAATATGACATTTACAACCGCACCTGCATAAACTACTTATCATCAAAAAACAGCAGCTGCTGACAGGACTGTGGTGCCGCCCACCAAATTAAGGGCGGCACCCCCATGACGTAAGCGGTGTTGTTGACTGGAATGACAGCAGCTTTGTAGCTCACAGTTTCTCTGGTTTCTTGCTTTAATTTTATGGCTGTGCCTTTGCGTTGTGTTGCAGGCTTAGATAAACAGCAAACCGTGAAAGACCACATCACACGCTTCAGCTCCAACTGTTATAAGTCTCCTCGTGCGCTTTTATGCAGGAGGAGCATCTCGCCGGTCCGGTCACGTCATTATCACCAGCTGATTCAAACTCCCGCTGATCATGTTTCCCGGTCCTCGCCCAGATGCTTCTCATCACACCATCACCAGCAGCAGTGCATGTACTTCGCAGCCGTTTGCCAGTCATGCAGTAATGGTCCATAGTATTGTCATCTGTGCTGTTTGTCTGCCAGTATTTTCAGCACTCATGACGCGCTAGTCACTCCATGTTCGCCATGGCTCTCGTGCGTCCTTGAAGCGATGTCAGCTCTGGGTCACACCTATGGCAAACACGTCTTCTCTCATTCGTTCTCTGGGCGATGCCAGCCCCTGAACGCCATCAGCAAGTGTGTCTGTGTTTCTTGTACATCTTCACCTTTCAGGGAACTGTCTGTCTTTCTGTATTAAATGTGCTGTGGTGAACCCTGCACGCAAATCCTTGTTATTTCATCCTCTCTCTCCCTGCCCTGAGTAAGAGCGCATGGAGGGTCATGATGAATGGATTTAGGCGCAGAATTCACCACAGCACATGTATTGAACATAAGAATGATGACAACAGTTCCCAAAAAGGTGAATACCCACAAAAATTAACAGAAACACCAACAGTTGGCGTTCGGGGCTGACATCACCCAGCGAACATGGAGAGGAGATGTGTTAACCACGGTTGCACCCCAGGGCCGACATCGCTTCAAGGGGCGCAACAGAACCACAGCTGTGTGGAGCGGCCAACACGTCGTGATAGCACTGGCAACATTGGCTGGCTGACAACATGGCAGATGATGCACACAAACCATGAACAGCTGATTGTCAAAGAGAGAGGGCGCGTGTGTTCGGACTGGTGAATCTTGGACAGTGCCCACCTGAAAGTGGCTCAAAATGCACATGAAACACATGTACAAAACAAAAACAACAAGAACTCAAAATATAATCCATAATAAACCCGATGCCTGAGCCACAGAGAATACACTGCTATGATTTTATTGAAAAATTGGGTTTAAATAAATGATATTTATGAACAAATAATTTGTTGCAATATCTGCAACAAAAGAATAACACTGGTGTTCCCCTGCCGTGTGTTTGTCGCTGCTGCTGCAGTGGGCATGTGTGCCTCTCCCCCCGTCACTCTCTGAGTGTGACTGGCTTGGCACAATGCCCGCTTGGCACGGCTCAAACCTATACGGTCTGATGCCCCCAGATTCTTCATTATCATCATCCAATTCTTCGGAACTATAATCCTCTGAAGACTGGACAACACAAACCAATTCCAGACTACATGTGCTGGAACCATCGTGGATGTTTTCAACCACTTCCATCCTGTGTGTACAATGGGCAGCCAAGCGCTGTGTTCTCCCGATGACGTGACTACATGGCAGCGGGGTTTTCTAGCCACTGACATAATTGGTGACGTGGCGCTCATGAAAACGTTGGATATTTGCGTGAAAAAAAGCCTGTTTGACTTAGAACTGCACAGACCAACCTATTTTGTCATATTGTATTATGTGTTGAAAAATTAGAGGAAGTCAAAAACGTGTCATCAGCACTTTAATGTGCCACACAGGTTCCAAACAATGTATTATGGTCAGAAGTTCTGGGTCTCAATGCATGGAATTAAAGGTATAAAAGAGGAATGCACAAAGACCTGGGAGCTCTTCTACTATACTTGGTGTTGGAGAAAAAATAAAGTTCGTGTGTCGTCCAGTTCGCTGCCTCGCCCGTTTCCTTTCTTCACAATATAGTGCAATTTCACAACAAGTCATCTCATAGCACTATCACTAGCACTGTGTGTCTATATATATATTTATATACTGTTTATATATATATATTTATATTTATATGTATATATGTATACTTGCTGCTCTTGTTTTTTTTCTCTTGCCCTCTGATTGTTGCTCTGAGTGTTGCTATCCCTGTGCTGTTGCAATCCTGGAATTTCCCCATTGTGGGACTAATAAAGGCTTATCTTATCTTATCTTATCTTATCTTATCAAATTGTAGGGGGAAACTCCACCATTGCAGAAAGACCCTAGCAATCAGGCAATCCCCTGTGAGCAAGCACTTGGTGACAGTGGAGAGGAAAAACTCCCTTTTAGCAGGAAGAAACCTCCAGCAGAACCAGACTCAGGGAGGAGCAGTCATCTACTGCAACTGGCTGGGGGATGAGGGGCTAGAGAAGAAGAAGAAAAAAACAGACATGTAGAGAGCAAACAGCACGACAGGGACTCAGTCTATGGGAGAGAACAAACAGATGTTAATGACCAGCAAAAATACTACATTAAGAGTGAAGACAGGAGTGAAGCCCAGTGCATTGTTGGTGGTCCCCTGGCTGTCTAAACCTAATAGCAGGATAACTAAGGGAGGGTTCAGGGTGACCTGATCCCACCCTAACTATAGGCTTTGTCAAAAAGGAAGGTTTTAACCCTATTCTTAAAAAGAGAGCTCGAGTCTGACTCCTGAATCCTGATTGGCAGCTGGTTCCAAAGGAGAAGAGCTTGATAACTGAATGCTCTGCCTCCCATTGTACTTTTAGAGATTCTAGGTATTACAAGTAATTGTGCATTTGGGAGCACAGTGCTCTGTTAGGATGATAAGGTACAATCACATCTTTTAAATAACAAGGGGCCTGATTATTTAGAGCTTTGTAAGTGAAGGATTTTAAACTTAATTCTAAATTCTATGGGAATCCAATGAAGGGAGGCCAGAACAGGAGAGATGTGATCTCTCTAGTACCTGTTAAAACTCTAGCTGCAGCATTTTGGATCAACTGAAGAATTTTTAGAGATGTTTTAGGACAGCCTGATAATAAAGAATTATAATAATCTAATTCCCCTCATGGATCTTCACCTTATCGTGATGGGGGGTTTGTGTGCCCCAGTGATCCCAGGAGCCTCTGATAGGGTCACCCAAGACAAACTGGTCCTGGGTGAAGGGCCAGACTAAGAACGATCCAACTGACTCACATGATAAATTCTAGATCAAGGATTCAGTGTACCCCGCCCGGTATGGAGTTACCGGGGCCCCACCCTGGAGCCAGGCCTGGGGGAAGGGCTTGATGGCTAGTGTCTGGTGGCTGGGTTTCCACCCATGGGACCCGGACGAGCTCAGCCCGAAGGAGTTACATGGGTCCGCCCTCCAGTGGGCTCACCACCTGCAGGAGGGATCATGGGGGTCCGGTGCTATGTGGATTGGGTGGCGGTCAAAGGCGGAGACCTTGGCGGACTGATCCCAAGCTTTCTAAACTGGCTTTTGGTACGTGGAATGTCACCTCTCTGGTGGGGAAGGAGCCTGGTGTACGAGGTTGAGAGATACCGGCTAGATATAGTCGGCCTCACCTCAACACACAGCTCCGGTTCCAGAACCAGTCTCCTGGAGAGGGGCTGGAGCTTTGCCTTTTCTGGAGTTGCCCCTGGCGAGAGGCGACAAGCAGGGGTGGGTATTCTTGTATCCCCCCACCTTGCTGCCTCTATATTGGAGTTTTCCCCGGTGGACGAAAGGGTTGCTTCCCTGCGCCTTCGGGTTGGGAAACGGGTCCTGACCATCATTTGTGCCTATGCACCAAATGATGTTTCAGAGTACCCACCCTTTTTGGAGTCTCTGACTGGGATGCTGGAGGGTGCTCCCCTTGGAGACTCCATTGTCCTACTGGGGGACTTCAATGCGCACATGGGCAACGACAGTGAAACCTGGAGGGGGGTGATTGGGAGGAACGGCCTGCCCAATCTGAACCCGAGTGGTGTTCAGTTATTGGACTTCTGTGCTAACCACAGTTTGTCCATAATGAATACCATGTTCAAGCATAAGGGTGTCCATATGTGCACCTGGCACCAGGACACCCTAGGTCGCAGGTCGATGATCGATTTTGTTATTGTGTCATCAGACCTGTGATTGTATGTCTTGGACACTCGGGTAAAGAGAGGTGCAGAGCTGTCAACTGATCACCACTTGGTGGTGAGTTGGATCCGATGGCAGGGGAGGATGCCATTCAGACCTGGTAGACCCAAACGTATAGTGAGGGTGTGCTGGGAACGTCTGGCTGAGGCCCCTGTCCGGGAGGTCTTCAACTCCCACCTCCGGAAGAACTTCAACCACATTCCGAGGGAGTCTGGAGACATGGAGTCTGAATGGGCCATGTTCTCCACCTCTATTGTTGAAGCGGCAGCCCAGAGCTGCGGCCACAAGGTGGTCGGGGCATCTCGTGGTGGCAACCCCCGAACCAAGTGGTGGACACCAGTGGTGAGGGGGGCCATTAAGCTGAAGAAGGAGTCCTATCAGGCTTGGTTGGCTTGTGGGACTCCCGAAGCAGCTGGGGTGTACCGGCAGGCCAAGCGGAGTACAGCTCGGGTGGTTGCTGAAGCAAAAACCCTGTTATGGGAGGAGTTCGGTGAGGCCATGGAACAAGACTTTCGGTCGGCCTCGAAGAGATTCTGGCAAACTGTCCGGCGGCTCAGGAGGGGGAAGCAGCTCCCTGTCCACACTGTGTATGGTGCGGATGGGGTGCTGTTGACTTCGACTGGGGATATTATCGGGCGGTGGAAGGAATACTTTGAGGATCTCCTCAAACCCACTGATACGCCTTCCACAGAGGAAGCAGGGCTTGTGGATGAGGGGGATGACTCGCCTATCACAGGGGCTGAGGTCGGCAAGGTGGTTAAAAATCTCCTTGGTGGCTGGGCCCTGGGGGTGGATGAGATTCGCCCTGAGTACCTCAAGGCCATGGATGTTGTAGGGCTGTCATGGTTGACACACCTCTGCAACATTGCGTGGATGTCGGGGACAGTGTCTTTTGCATGGCAAACTGGAGTGGTGGTTCCTCTCTTCAAAAAAGGGGACCGGAGGGTGTGCTCCAACTTTAGAGGGATCACACTCCTCAGCCTCCCTGGGAAGGTCTATGCCAAGGTACTGGAGAGGAGAGTCCGGCCGTTGGTCAAACCTCGGATTCAGGAGGAGCAATGTGGTTTTCATCCTGGCCGTGGCACATCGGACCAGCTCTTTACCCTCTCGAGAATTCTCGAGGGTTCGTGGGAGTTTGCCCAACCAGTTTACATGTGTTTTGTGGACTTGGAGAAGGCATTTGACCGCATCTCTCATGGTTTTTTGTGTGTGTGTGGGGGGGGTGCTTCAGGAGAATGGGATATCAGGCTTGTTATTACGAGCTATTTGGTCTCTGTACGACCGTTGTGAGAGTTTGGTTCGTACTGCCAATACTCGGTCAGACTCATTCCCAGTGAGAGTTGGACTCCACCAGGGCTGCCCTTTGTCACCGATCCTGTTCATAATTTTCATGGACAGGATTTCTAGGCGCAGCCAGGGAATGGAGGGTGTCATGCTTGGTGACCACAGGATCTCATCTCTGTTGTTTGCAGATGATGTTGTCCTGTTGACTTCATCCAGCAATGACCTACAGTTTTTGCTGGGACAGTTTGCCGCTGAGTGTGAAGCGGCTGGGATGAGAATCAGCACCTCCAAGTCCAAGTCCATGGTCCTCAGCCGGAAAAAGGTGGATTGTCCTCTCCGGTTTGGGGACAGGCTCCTGCCCCAAGTGGAGGAGTTTAAGTATCTTGAGGTCTTATTCACAAGTGAGGGGAGAATGGAGCGAGAGATTGACAGATGGATCGGAGCAGCATCTGCAGTGATGCGGACATTGTACCGGTCTGTTGTGGTGAAGAGGGAGCTTAGTTCTAAGGCAAAGCTGTCGATTTACCAGTCAATCTACGTTCCTACTCTCAAATATGGTCACGAGCTTTGGGTAATGACCGAAAGAACGAGATCGTGGATACAAGCGGCTGAAATGAGCTTTTTCCGTAGGATTGCTGGACTCACCCTCAGAGATAGGGTGAGGAGCTCAGTCATCCGGGAGAGGCTCAGAGTAGAACCGCTGCTCCTCCACATTGAAAGAAATCAGTTGAGGTGGTATGGGCATCTGATTAGGATGCCTCCTGGATGCCTCCCACTTGAGGTATTTTGGGCACGTCCCACTGGGAGGAGACCCCGGAGCAGACACAGGACTCGCTGGAGAGACTATGTCTCCCAGCTGGTCTGGGAATGCCTTGGTATCCTCTCTGAAGAGCTGGAGCAGGTGGCTGGGGAGAGGGAAGTCTGGGCTTCTCTGCTTGAACTGCTGCCTCCGCGACCCGGTCCTCCGGAAAAGCGGTAGAAGATGGATGGATGGGTGGATAATAATCTAATCTAGAGCTAACAAAAGTGTGGATTAGTTTTTCAGCACCACTCTGAGACAAGATGTTCCTAATCTTGGCAATATTACACAAATGATAAAAAGCAGTCTTTGAAACGAGTTTAATATGCAAATTAAAGAACAGATCTTGATCAAAAATAATTCCAAGGTTCCTCACAGAACTGTTAGGAGCCAACTGTTGGGGCCAACTAGATTGGCTTTAATCTTATCTGAATTTAATAGCAACAAATTACAAGTCATCCATGCTCTGATTTCCTTAAGACATGCCTCTAATTTGGTTGATTGATTAGTATCATCTGGCTTCATTGACAAATATAATTGTGTGTCATCTGCATAACAATGGAAATTTATGCAGTGCTTTCTAATAATATTACCTCACGTAAATATATTTTCATGATACTGAGCACGGATGGAGAGCCGTGCTCAGGTCTCAAGTTTATTCTGATCATTTTCTGTATTTTCCTTATCTCAGTTTGTTATTGTATTTCAGTTTGGTTTTGGTTGTATGATTTGCTCTTTGTTTCTGTTTGTTTTGAGTTGCCTGGGTTTGTTTCTAGTTTGGTCATTATCATTGTGATTATTGTTATTATTATGTATTTTTGGATCTTCTTGTATTTCATATTATCTTTCGGTGTTTTATATGAGCCTCCCTCCTCCTCACTTTGTTTCCCTTTTGTAGTACATAGTTATTAGTTTTGTCATTTACTGTTATCTGGTCCTTGTCCTTGGTTTCTCTGCTCATCCTCCTCATTATGATTTATTAGTAGTTTCTGGTTGTGCTTTTAATTTGACAGTCACCGTTGTTTATTTCCTTCTGTCAAGCTATGTTTGCAGACTGTCACTTCTGTCACTAGTTGTGTCTGATTATGTCCTCGCTCTTGTACTCACACCTGTAATCACTTGTACCATTTCCTTGTGCCTATTTAAAGACTGCTGTGCTGCTTCTCGGCGCAGCATCGTCCTGGTTTATCCGACTGTTTATTCTTGTATGTTTTTACGGGTGAGCTCCGTCTTTCTGCTGTTGTTCCTGCCGTTTCCACACACCCTCTGCCTTGGTCTGGCCAGGCCATTCTCCTGTTTTTTTCTCAGACGTGAGGCCCGTTTCCTTTCAGGTGTGACTCTGTCTTTTCTCTAGACGTGAGTCCCATTCTCCTCTGGTGTTTCCGTACGCCATTCCTCCCGGTATCCTGCCTTTATCCTGTAAGTGTTGTGTTTGTTTTTTTTGTGTTTTTCTTTAATACATGTGCAAACTCACAGCCGGTGATTGGTGTCTTCAGTCTGCCCTTGCCAGGGTATTTTATGACACATACATAAACTAAAAAGAAAAAAAGCCTAGCTCAGATCCGTGTGGAACTCCGTGACTGAGCTTTGAATTTGAAGAAAACCCATTATTGCATGAACAAACTGGAACCTATGCAGATAAATAAGATTTAAACCACTGCAAAGAAGTTCTGTTAAGTTCAACAAAGTGTTCTAGTAAAGTAAAATAATATGATCGATAGTATCAATAATATGATCAATAGTATCAAAAGCTGCACTAAGGTCTAAAAGGACAGGCACAGAAACAAGTCCATTATCAAATGCTATAAGGAGAGCGTTAGTGACCTTCACTAAAGCTGTTTCAGTACTATGATGAATTCTGAACCCTGATTGAAACTCTTCAAATAAACCATTTCCCCGCAAGTGGTCAAATTATTGCGCAGCAATAACTAAGATTTTTGAAATAAAAAGCAGATTAGAGATTGGTCTGTAGTTAGCTAAAACTCCTGGATCCAGCCTTGGTTTTTTAAATAAGAGTTTATTTACAGCAGTTTTAAAAGCCTGTGGTACGTGGAATAATGTTAATGGAGAATGGATTATTTGAAGAATAGAACTACCAATAAATGGGAAGACTTCTTGAAATAACCTGGAAGGACTAGGGTCTAGTAGACAAGTTGAAGGCTTGGATAATGAAATTATTTTATCTAATTCTAAAAGGTCAGTTGGAGTAAACTCATCCAAATGAATGTCAGTTGGAGGAATTGTAGTTGTTACTGTATTTAAATTAATGGTGGGAAGGATATGACTAATTTTTATGTCTGATAGATGAAATTTTATTATTGGAGAAGTTCATAATGTCCTGACTAGTGAGCTCTTAAGGAACGCTAGATGTAACAGAGTCCTGACTCTTTGCCCTGTTCAGCAGTGAACCGATGAGCAATTCCTGCTGCAATGTTAAATCGATTCCCCATTGAGATTCTTTGCATAATCCTGTCCCCCAAACCAGAGCAGTGTGAGAAACTAGTGATGTCCCGTGAGCACAGCTGTGCTGAAGTCATTCAAAGCAAGGGCCTCTACACTTTAAATCTTCTCTTCTGACACAGTGGTCACTGTTCTCTAATTTTGCTCAGGTTTCTTTTTTTTCCCCAAAGGGACTATTTGTGTTGAAGTATTCTGTCAAATTTTAAACAATGAAGAATAACAACATTTCAGAATAAGTCAAGTATTAATACATTGTTCTCTAATTTTGATCTCCACTGTATAAAAAAAAAATCAGGTTTAATTCAGCTGATCAAAACCCAGCTTCAGTGAGAATAAGAGCATTTCAGTGTACTCTATGCACATATAATACTGCTTGTATTTCAAATCTGCAAAATAAAAATAGCTCAATGAGTATAATCCCAATGTGCTTTAAAACAAATATAATGTTTTTCTTCATAAATCTACTGAAATAAGAGTACAAGTTTTTTCTTCAGTAAAAACAACTGAGTAAAGTATCATTTTGTAACCAAAGTAGTTCATTTCTACCCAACTCTGAGCCTGACTTGGTATGAAGGGTCACACAGCAGAACTAAGAGCATAAGCCAGGATTCTTCTGTGGGAAAAAGCAGTCAGCATGCTCCATGACTTTCTGAGCAGCTCCTCCAGCCCTATGGGGATTTCTGAAAGAAGGGACCCAGAGGAATGACTCTCTGATGCATGCTGTGCAAGACAAAGAAAGAAAGAAAGAAGAAAGAAATACAACAGTATTTCTACAGTTGGGCTTCAGTTCTTGTAATAGTTACATAGTGTCCACATTTGTGCAACTTTGTGTATCAGCATCCAGACAGCTATGGACAAATGTTATCAGTACACTGTGGAGTGCAGTACACTGTGAAACTCCCAAGACTGAGAGGGCTTACAAACTACACTCACTTCTGAAAATGCCCAGCCCCATTTTTTTCCCCGCCAATGCTTCATCCTGCTGATGTAACAAGGCCACGAAAGCTCTCCAGGATTTGAGTGCTGTGACGTCTGCCGAGTACGAGAGTTTACAACTATGCTCTGGCTTTTCTCAAAGGAACAGTCAGACATTCGAACAGCATCAGGAAAATGCCAGTGCATTTCCAGTAGCTGTGTTGTGTATTACTGAAGTGGCTGCTTCGTGTGGGTGTTTATGTTATATAGCCTGTTTTTCACCTTAGATTTGACTGAAACAGTGAGTTGAATAATTGATTTCTTTACATTTCCTTTTGTGCTTTTGGGAATTTCAAATGGTTACCTTATGCATCTCTTTGTCTAGGAGTTTTCTATCCATTTGTGACAAACATGAACAGAGAAAACACCCCCAAAAAAGGATAAAAAGTTTTAAACCTTTAAATGTTGACGATGTAAATATTTTCCATCTTTGCCCACACTTGCACACATCCATATCCGCTTTCAGGATCACTTCAGGTCAATTTCTCCGGTACCCAACCAGCCCTGATGATGTCAGACAATGAGGTCATCAGAAGTTATCGTGACCATCTACCAGAGTTTTTTGGGGGCCTTGAGTAATTGAACGCTCCCATGAGACTGATGGAGGTCAGATAAGCCATTCCATGCTGACTCGGCATCCCCTTTCTCTCTCTCACATACACTCACATGCATGGGATGGAGTGGCCCTTGAGCTCTACCAGACCTCCTGGTTCTGTCTCGCTAAACTCAACCCCAGATGTGTGTGTGTGTGTGTGTGTGTGTGTGCGCGCGCGTGTTTGTGGTGATTTCACTAAGCTGCTTTACTCCTACTTATTTTCGTCTGACCTTTGATCTTAATGGTCCGTGACTGCAACAAGAAGGACCTGATGCATGTGAGGTCTCTGTAGAGCCGAGTATGCTTGCCAGAAGCCTTTAGATACTTAACACCCGTGCAGCTTGGTAAACCTGGAGAGTGTCAGGTGGATGATGAGTCAAACTTCTCAGGGTCACCTGGTTTAGTTGAGGTGGTTCTTTGAAGTTTGGAACACCATTGTGCAGTAGAGAACTACCCACCTTTTCAGCATTATTTTATCTTTGCAAGTTGCTGAGGAAGAGGATCTTTTTGTTGGGTAAAATTTCTTATGTAAATATAAATATATTTTTATGTATATTATTATTAACCACTTGCACTCCGGGCAATTTTCCTAAAAATTCCAAAAAATAACGTGCCCAAAGTAAATCAAAAGCTGTTCAACCCTTTGCAGCATCTTCATGGGGTTGGTCTCATTTAAAAGAAAACACTTTGAATTTTTTGGCAAAAAAAACATAATCTCTCTACGTGCTCCGGCCACTGAGTTACAGTCATCTAAACATACTGAACTTGAAGAAAAAAAATTTGGACACAGTGTTTTTTTGGATACAAATGCTTGTAAATAACACACAGCTGTCCGATCCGGCTGGAAAATGCAACAGAAATGTAGAACCAAGTGTTATCCAGCTGAGATCCAAATTTGGTAACAATACCACAAAAAATGAATATTTTACACAGCTTTGCTCTCAGGCTGTTCCCAGGCGTTTTGGAACTGTGCCAAATTGTGCCAAATGGCACAGTTTGGAAAAACGTCTGTAACTTTTGAATAATTCAATGTAGAAGCTTCATTTTAGGCTAAAAGGAAAGGTCACACTCAGGGCTGTGTCTGTGTGTGTGTGTGTGGGGGGGGGGGGGTCGTCCCGCCCCCGCTATCAAGGACAGAGTTCGGCCCTCGCTACATGACAGATTACACTCGTTGCATGTTTCCACAGCAACGCTGTCACCGCGGCTCCCCCCCCCCCCGCTACTGTGTGTGTGTGTGTGTGGGGGGGGGGGTTGTCCCCCCCCCCGCTCACTAGGGAGGATGGACTTTAGCCATCACTACACAACGGATTAGCCTTATGTGGTGATGTAGGACAGCAGTGCAGTCACCGCGGCTCCCCCCCCCCTCGCTGCAGAAGAATAGCGGGGGTGGGGGGCGTTCACAGCCTGTACACTGCAAGCAACCCCTTGTACCGCGGCGCACGAACTTCAGACTTCGTGAACTGCACAGCTGTAATTTACTGATCGGTCAAAAGTCATTTTGGATTACAATTTTCAGGGATAAAGAATAATTTAGCTTATAACACCTTACCTCTTCGCAGCGGAGTCTGAGCGAACTTGTCTCCTCATTGTCAGACGAACACGACGCTGGTTCGCTCTGGTTCTGGTCTCGCGACTCGATCAAAACATAATTCCATTATTGCAGTTTTGTGCTTCCATGATTGCGGTTTTTGGCGAACGATTTTTCAAAACAAATAACAGTAGTAATTAAAAAAAGACTGGCGAAGGCGTGTGTGTCACTCAGCCTTCGTCGTCAGCCTCCGTCGGTCTATAATGACCATGGAAGAAATCATAACGTCTACTCTGCTGGAACCAAAACAAAATAAGCACCGCCTGGGGCCGAACATGCCGATCCACAAATGGCACTCCCTGTCACACAGGTTGCATTTGTGGATGGTCTCCATGCTGCTGGGTCTGTGGAGCTCTTCCTGTGTCCTTTTTTGATCCGCTCCAGCAGTCAGTCTTCACCCAGCCTTAAAAAAAAAAAACAGCTCACGAACTTCTCTGCTTCAATTGGCTCACTGCATTCAAAGCGTTGGGAGGCGGGTCCTCCTTCCTAGGTTTTCATTCATTGGTTCGTCAAGGTTTCAGAAACCCAATTCAAGGCTCTTATTAGTCGAATGAGAGGTCAATCAGATGAACTAATCTGTTCGCGGCTGTGTTTGCAGATTTTTTTTTTTCAGTGGCGCTTGGAGGGCACACCACCTACACCATCACCATCAATATCCTTATCATGCGTCATGCGCACGAGGGCGCACAAGCGCGCTCTCGTGCGCCCTCGTGCGCCTTAGGACGCAGAGACTTGCCCGCCCGCGGAACAACGGAGTGCAAGTGGTTAAGCCAGCACTTCTTCACATCAATACAGTTGCCAGGTATAGTTCTACCAAGAAAGTGGGTCCTACATAAACTACATAAAACTGCTTATTATAAGCTTTGTAGATGTTGATTCAACAAAAGTCGGACATGTCTAAAAACATAATTGAAAGCAAAGACAATCTTTAGCATGGAAAAGGACATTTTGAATGTTTTTTTTTGTCCAAGAACTCTGCATAGAGTCACAAAATGTATTTGAGCCGATACATGTACTATATTTTATATTCTATATTTTTTGGGCAGCATTTTTTTCTACTAACATTTGACATTTTCATCATAAACTTAGTAGTATCAGCAACAGTGTCTAATCTTCTGTGATATGACTTTCATTGTTGTGTTAAAGGTTATTAGCTCACAAATAAGAAAGTATGAGTAGTAAAAGGGGCAGCACGGTGGCGGAGTGGTTAGCACTGCGGCAGCACAGCAGCTCACCCTTGGCCGGGGGATCCCGGGTTTGATCCCAGCCCCCGATCAACAGTGATCTATGTGGAGTTTGCATGTTCTCCCCGTGTCTGCGTGGGTTTACTCCGGGATTTCTCCGGTTTCCTCCCACATGCCAAAAACATGCAAGTTAGATTAATTGACATCAACTGGGGATTCTAAATTGTCCTTAGGTATGGATGTGAGAGTGAATGGTTGTCTGTCTCTTTGTGTTGGCCCTGTGATGGACTGGCAATCTGTCCAGGGTGTACCCTGCCTCTCACCCAAAGATGCTGGGATAGGCTCCAGCCCCCCGCGACCCGAAAAGGATTAAGCGAAAGAAGATGGATGGATGGATGGAGTAGCAACAGCAAGATGATTGAATCTCTATTCACCAAAACATGTCTGAAGCTTTCTTTGAGATCCAGCACTCCATTTTTCTTGCATTTTGTCTTCCTCAAGGACAGAAAGGTAGATGAAGAAGAGTGCAGGAGAGGAATGTTTTTTTCTTTCATCCAGCTATCAGGGCTTTTTAATTAGATTGGAGAGATGTTTTCATGAAGGTGCATTCCCTGGTTGTTCAAACTATCAGTCGTATAAAACAGTGTGAAGAGCACATGCTACAGAGACTGAGTGGGAGGCCGCGTGTCTGTATGCATATAAGGGGATCGGAAGCCCCATGAGATTGAAGGCAGAAACACCGAGAGGCAGAATGTGATTAGATAAAGAATTCTGGATGAATTTGCAGTAATGTTGTTTTATTCTCTTACAATTTTCCACTGTTCTTCTTCTGTGGTTCTGTTATTTTCCATCTGTGTTCATTGCATCTCAGTATTTCTGTTATGACATGCATTTGATTTTGAAAAATGGTGGACTATTTCTCTACATGTACACAATTGCTCTCTCATTTCTTTTTACCTTCTTAAAATGGTAACACATATGATCTGTCTATATACAGTAAGGTAAGACAATCTAAAATAATAACAGTCTTTGAAGGTTTAGATCTATATCTTTTGTTGTCGCAAGCTAGTTAAATATTTCTAATTGGCTCCCAAGGGAAAAGATTAAGATACATTTTCAGAAGTGCATGTTGACTTGAGATGAATAAACAAATATTTTGCTATTTACTGCCAGGTTCATACACAGGAACAGTTTTGACCATGATTTGATGCATGAGGTGTGGACAGTAGGTGATACTAGCGATGAAGAAATTGCATTTAGGAAATGACATGTGGATGGATGCCCCTGACGGACAGTTTTGATGAACTTGGGGTTGTTGTTTCTGTGGAGGGGATAGAAATTCCACCCTGAGGTTTGGAAGTGATAAGGGTTTGCTTTGCACATTTTACAGCTGTAACCCCTTTCCTTTCAAATTCTCTAGTAATGCCAAAGTCTGGTGCCTCAGTATCTGAAGCAAAAGTGGCCACTCCTGGTCAGTCCTGTGATGCAGAAGGATTCTGAACAAATAGCGACTGTGAAAAAAATATTTGCCCCCTTCCTGATTTCTTAGATTTTTGCATACTTGTCTCACTTAAATGTTTCAGATCATCAAATAAATTTTATTATTAGACAAAGATGTCATGAGTCTGAGCTCCAATTTTCCCTCTGAGCTCCGACTCAATTTGTTTTCCGAGTTCTGGATGTCTGTTATTATTATGCTGTCAGCTCTTTGTATTTATTTTGGTTTGTTTCCTCTCAGAGCCCTTCCTCTTGCCCAGACACTACCACCAACTACTCACCTGTCTCCCTGCCATCTCAAGCTGTGGGTAGTTGATTAATCAGGTCACCTACTCACTCAGCCCACACCTGCTGATCATCTGCCTGCCGTTATCTGCTGCCCACTATTTAAGGACTGCTGTTTTGTCTCTCAGTGTGGCAGCATTGTTTATTGAAGTATGTCTTGTGTCTTAAAGTGACTGTTCTCCTCTAGAGCCCTGCTTGCTCTGGAGTGTCACTCTAGTAAGTTACTTTGTCTATATTTTTATGTTAGTGTACTGTTCAAGATCTTTTGGTAATGAATGTCACAATGCAATTCAGCGTGTGGGTTTGCCTTTCTGCCCCATAGGGGCAAACATGACAAAAGATAATCCAAGTAAATATAAAATGCAGTTTTTACATGATTTCATTTATTAAGGGAAAAAGCTCTCCACCCCACCCCCCATTACATTGTGAATTAGCTGTGATTAACCACATTTTTTGAACACTGACTTCAATTTGACGAGCTACACCTAGGCCTGATTACTGCCAGACCTGTTGAATCAAGAAATCACTTAAATAGAGCCTGTCTGACAAAGTGAAGTAGGCTAAGAGATCTCAAAAGCCAATACTTCATGCCATTATATAAAGAAATTCAAGAACAGATGAGAAATAAAAACCCAGAACATCTAAAGAACTGCAGGCGTCACTTGTCTCAGTTTGAACTCTGGTTCATGATTCAACAATAAGAAAGAGAATGAGTAAAAATGGCATCCATGGGAGAGTTACAAGGCGAAAATTGCCACTGACCAAAAAGAGCACAAAGGCTCATCTCACATTTGCCACAAACCATCCTGAACATCAAGATGTTTTTTGGCAAATGGCTCAGGAGGTAAAAGCAAGTTGTCCAATAACCGGAGGGTTGACGGCCACCCTGCTGTGTCATGTACGCCTCTATGAGGCAGGAGAGACAGACCCAGGTGCTGAATCATAGTCAAGACATTTATTAATGAAAAGAACATAAAAGTCCAAAAAACTGTGCAGGCATGCAAAAATAAAAATAAGGAAGAACTTACTATTCACGTTCCTGAGCCGGCCTCGCTCAGCAAATGCTGGATGAAAACAGGAGAGCATACGAGGTACATTCAATAGTGTAGCAATGAAAGAACAGACAGGCAGTGCTTAAATAATAGTAAAAATAATCAACATGAAGTGATCACTGCTGTGGGTTCACATGAGCAGGCAAACGGGAACACTAATGATAAATGAGACCAGCTGGAAGAAGTGAGGGAGGAGCGGCTGGACTGACAGCTTTAACAGGCGACGCCCATACTGAGCACAAACCCAGAAGCATCGTCTGATAGCTGTCAGCCCACAGAATAAATATGAGAACACAAAATGCTGACTAGATAATAATTACAAATAAAGCGAGGCATGGCCCAGACAACTGAAAACATAAATAGAGAAGTACAAGGCAGGATAACAACAAAAAAGGCACAGGAATACAATAACACACATGAATACAACACAAGAGCCATGAGACTCGGTCTGGCAGAAATCCAGAGCCCAGTTCATGACATGCTGTTGTGTCCCTGAGCAAGACACTTTACCCACCTTGCCTCCAGTGTCCATGGCACAGGGGAAGAATATGTGTAAATGTTCGGTAGTGGTCGAAGAGGTCATTGGCGTGGACTGGCAGCCATGTTTCTGTTAGTCTGCACAAGGGCAGCTGCGGCTACAGCAGTAGCTTACCACTTACCACTACCATTGCTTTGGGTATCTTGAAAGGCACTATATAAAATGCAATTCATTATTATTATTATTATTATTATTAAAATATTCTGTGGAAAACTAACAGAGCACTTCATAAAAACAATATCATACCTGTAATGTAGTAATGTGGTCTGCCACTAGGGGCGCTGTTAAGTGTTGTATGCAGATTAAGAAAGAGAGTAAAAAAACGGTTGTTGTTGACGTTACTGAAGACCTCGCTGTCCTGTCTGTTTATTCCACTTGCTCTCCTTAAAAACACACTAAAATACATTACATGGTGTCAGAAGTGTCACTCATAAGAAGATGGACCAACTAAAGCCGCCGAACAGTCTGTCACTGGAAGGAAACCTCGCAGAAAACTGGCGTTCGTGGATCCAGAAGTTTGAGCTGTACCTGATTGCTAGCGGCATAGCTGAAAAATCAGAGAAAATAAAATGTGCTACATTTCTTCATGTGGCAGGTGACGAAGCTATTAAGGTATTTAATACCATGGACTTTGATGATGATGATGTGGATGATTTTGACATCCTAAAAGAAAGATTTCGGCAATATTGTGAGCCAAGAAAAAATATAACCTACCTGAGGCACATATTTTTCACAAGAGTACAAGGCAAGAGTGAACCTATCGATGCATATGTGACAGACCTGAAAAACAAGGCCAAAGACTGTGAATTTGGACTGTTAACTGATTCACTCATAAGAGATCGTATTGTGTGTGGAGTCACTAATGACCAGGTGAGAGCAAGATTGCTTAGAGAACCAGACTTATCCCTCAGTAAAGCTGTGGATATATGCAGAGCTAATGAAGCCACACAAAGCCATATGAAAGCTTTACAAGAAGAAACAGAAGTTTCAGTAAACAAGCTAAGCAAAATAAAGCTAACTAAGAGGCCTAAAGAAAGTAACGTCCACGCAAAAAGAGAATGTAATAAATGTGGGTATAAACATGAGCCTCGCAAGTGTCCTGCGTATGGGCAAACATGTAAAGTCTGCTCACGAAAAAACCATTTTGCTCGCATGTGCCACACAAGGATGCACAAAGAAAGCAGAGAAAGTTCACACAGACTGGAGAAAAATGTGAATGAGATAGAACAAGAGGAAAAAGAAATGTTTATTGGAACCATTGAGCCAAAAAGAAGAGAAAATAAAAAGCCAGCTCATGTTGATACGATGAATATCGAAGAAGCTGGAAAATCAAGATGGACAGAAGTTCTGACAATGAATGGTGAACAGGTCGTCTTCAGATTAGATACGGGTGCATGTTGCAATGTGCTCCCTCTCAAAATCTTAAAGAAAGTGACCAAAGGAGATATGCTACTGTTTGAATCCAGAACAAAGTTAGTATCATATTCTCGCCACAAGATGGAACCAGTGGGCATGGCAAAGCTGAAATGTGAATACAAAACTCAAGAACGGGAGCTTGAATTTCAAGTTACAAAAGCTGATTTGCCAGCGATCCTCGGAGGGGATTCATGTGAACAACTGGGACTGATAACCAGAGTCCACAAGGTGGATAGAGAAGAGGAAACTGACATTCTGACAGAATACAAAGATGTGTTTACAGGACTGGGGTGTGTACCGGGACTACATCACATTCAGGTCGACCCAGCTGTAACCCCAGTGATTCACCCACCCAGAAAGGTGCCTTTAGCACTGAAGGATGATATAAAAAAAGAACTAGAAAGAATGGAGACTCTGGGTGTGATTGAGAAGCAAACAGAGCCAACTGATTGGGTCAACAGCATGGTCATTGTCAAGAAAGCAAATAACAGAATAAGAATATGCATAGATCCTCAAGATCTTAACAAAGCTATAAAAAGAGAGCACTATCCCCTACGAACAGTGGAAGAAGTTGTTGCAGAGATGCCGAATGCAAAGGTGTTTTCAGTGCTAGACGCAAACCATGGCTTCTGGCAAATACAGCTTGATGAAGAAAGCTCCAAGTTATGTACCTTTAACACACCATTTGGTAGATACCGATTTAAGAGGCTTCCCTTTGGTGTGTCATCAGCCCCAGAAGTCTTCCAAAAGTACATCGCCCAGAGACTGGAGGACCTGGAAGGAGTTGAGAATGTTATGGATGACATCCTGGTGTGGGGTGTAAATAAAGAACAACATGACAAAAGGCTGAGACAACTACTGGAAAGAGTGAAAAGCATTAATCTGAAACTGAACGAGGACAAATGTAAGATTGGCATGACTGAAATACGATATATTGGACACATTTTGAGTGCAGAAGGCCTGAAGCCAGACCAAGAAAAAGTCAGAGCAATAGTTAACATGCCTCAACCAGAAGATGTGGCTGCACTCAGAAGATTTCTCGGTATGGTGCAGTACCTTGCAAAGTTCATACCAAACCTGTCAGAGGCAAGTGCACCACTCAGAAAACTTCTGGAAGGAGAAGTTGCATGGCACTGGGAGTCACAGCAACAAAAGAGCTTTGAACAGCTGAAGTCACTTGTCAGTGAAACCCCTGTGCTGAGATTTTATGACATAAATAAACCAGTTACATTGTCTGTGGATGCAAGCTCTGAAGGACTGGGAGCTGTGATATTGCAAGAGGGTCAGCCAGTGGCTTATGGTTCAAGATCGCTAACAGACACACAGAAAAGATATGCACAAATTGAAAAGGAACTTTTGGCTATTGTGTATGGCTGTGAGAAATTCAAGCAGTATCTGTATGGAAGACCAGTACAGGTTGAGTCAGACCATAAACCACTGGAAGCTGTGTTCAAAAAAGGGTTGCATAAAGCACCACCCAGACTACAACGTATGCTGATGAGTCTGCAGCCTTCCAACCTGCAGGTTACATATAAACCAGGCAAAGACTTGTACATTGCAGACACTCTGAGCAGAGCTTTTCTTAAAGACCAGACAGAAAAACTATTGGAGGAGGAACTTGAAGTTAATCTCCTTACAGCACACCTACCTGTCTCAGAGGAAAAGCTGAAGTTATTCCAGAAAGCAACAGCAGCAGATGAGGAACTGCAAATGTTAATGAAAGCAGTTCAGTCAGGATGGCCAGCACAAGTCAGTCAAGTTCCAGCTGAGATAAGGAAGTATTGGACATTCAGAGAGGAACTCACATGCTCAGAAGGACTAATATTCAAGAACTCCAGACTTGTGGTGCCTCAAAGTCTGAGAAAGGAAATGCTTCAGAAAATCCATGAAGCACATCTTGGCGTTGTTAAATGCAAAGAAAGAGCAAGAGATGTTTTGTTTTGGCCCAGTATGTCTAAACAAATAGAAGAAACAGTGCTAAGGTGTTCTATCTGTAACACACACAAGAGGAACAATGTCAAAGAACCACTTCAGAGTCATGACATTCCCAGCAGAGCTTGGGCAAAAGTTGGTGTTGATCTTTTCCATTTTGACCAAGGTGATTATCTACTGTGTGTAGATTATTACTCAAAATATCCTGAAATTGCCAAATTGCCACAAACAACAAGCAAACATGTCATTGTAGCTCTTAAATCTATGTTTGCCAGACATGGAATTCCAGACGAGCTCATGTCAGACAATGGACCACAGTTTTCAAGTGCAGAGTTCAGACAGTTTGCAGAAACATGGGAGTTTAAACACACCACATCGAGCCCGGGATACCCACAATCAAATGGGCAAAGTGAACGTGCAATTCAAACAATAAAAAACCTACTGAAGAAGGCACAAGAGAGCCAAGGAGATCCTTATATTCTTCTTCTTGAATACAGAAATTCGCCCTTGGATGGAGTCAAATTGTCTCCAGCACAATTGTTGATGAATCTGAGACTGAAAACAAAATTGTCAACATCAGGTCAGCTGTTAATGCCACAGCTGAACAAGAATAAGCAAAAACAACTGAAGGAGAGACAGATGAGACAGAAACATTACTTTGACCGTGGAGCCAGAGCCTTACCTGCTCTACAAGAGGGAGAGACAGTTAGATTCAGAGCTGAGAATACATGGCAACCAGCTATTGTGGTAAAGAGCCACAACACACCAAGATCATTTGTGATTCAGACCCCTGGGGGATGTAAATTCAGGAGAAACAGGCGCCATCTACTGAAGTGCAGAGAAGAAAGTGTTCCTAAAACCACAAACACTGATCAGGAGGATTTCCCGACCCCTGCTTGTAAGCCAACAGAGACCATCTCATCGGAGCAAGCACCTGTTCATTCTCCTGTAAAGGAAACTGAGAATTCCAAAGCAGTTACTGAAGAGCCAAGGAAAACTTCACGCTTTGGCAGACTGATTAAACCCCCACAACGTTATACAATGTGAAACAACATAAAGAAATGTTCAAGTGTATCTTAAGGGATGTTAGCCCTGTAAGGAAAAGAAAAGCAGTTGTTCAGGTTAAAACCATACTTTTTAACTTGTGAGTCATATTAGGATTTATTGTTTTTCCTGTAACAATATAGTATGATATTCTACTTCTAAAGAAGGGAGATGTAATGTAGTAATGTGGTTTGCCACTAGGGGCGCTGTTAAGTGTTGTATGCAGATTAAGAAAGAGAGTAAAAAACGGTTGTTGTTGACGTTACTGAAGACCTCGCTGTCCTGTCTGTTTATTCCACTTGCTCTCCTTAAAAACACACTAAAATACATTACAATACCAACAGTCAAAAATGGTGGTAGTAGTGTGATGGCCTGGGGCTGCTTTGCTGCTTCAGGACCTGGACGACTTGCCGTAATTGACAGAACCATGGATTCTACTCTCTACTAGAATATCCTGAAGAAGAATGTCCAGCCATCAGTTTGTGACCTCAAGCTCAAGCCCTCCGATGTGGCTGAATTAAAACAATCCAAAGAAGAAAACAATGCAAAGAAGAGTGGGCCAACATTCCCCAAGAGTGATTTAAAAGACTCATTGCCAGTTACTGCAAACGACCGATTGCAGTTGTTGCCGCCAAGGGTGGCACAATCAGTTATTAGGTTGAGGGGCAATTACTTTTTCACATAGGGCCAGGTAGGTTTGGATAGCTTTTTATCCTTAATAAAGGAAATCATTATTTAAAAACTGCATTTTGTATTTACTCGGTTATCTTTGTCCAATATTAAAATTTGTTTGATGATCTGAAACATTTAAGTGTGACAAATACACCAAAATGTGAGAAATCAGGAAGAGGGCAAATACTTTTCACAGCACTCTATGTGCCTTGAGTGAAAAAGAATTATATAATTAATAAAGGTAAGGTAATAAAGGTAAAAATAATAACTTTTTTTCTATCATAGATGCAAAGACTTTACTTTTTAACAGCCATATTGACAATATTTTCATGAAAACAAACATTTTTGGTACACAAGGTGAAAATGAAACTAATGGTATGGACAGTGGCAATATTTTACACACCCACAATAAAAATATGTTGCTTCTTTATATACAGAATCAGGCTGGGAGAACCTAAGCTCAAGAACTGTAAATTTGAACAAAATAAACATCTCAATGTCTCAGTGATGCTAAAAGGTAAATGGTATTCACTTATATATCGCTTTTTACTCATCTCTGGATGACCAAAGCACTTTAGAGATCCTACTTGTTATGTCCACAAACCTGGTGATAAACGAGGCCAACAGAGATGTAGCAATGAACACTGCTTTATTGAATGTAGAGAACACGGTACACAGTATGCATCCAGCGGAGTCATCCAGCACAAGAGGAAGTCCTCATGGTGGCTGCCCCATAATATAGGGTGGCGTGATGACGCAACAGGAAGGCAGCGTCATCACATCGCACTTCACACTAAAAGCCTCCATAACATCCCCCCCTTTACAAGGTCCAAAGACACTCACTCAAATCGAACTCACCCTAATTTAGAACTTCATTCACACTCTAAACTAAAATAAGCTAAGGCCTAACACATTCGCACAAATAGAAACCTACAATATTTCACAAAAGTGAGTACACCCCTCACATTTTTGTAAATATTTTATTATATCTTTTCATGGGACAGTACTGAAGATATGACACTTTGATAGTGTAAAGTAGTCAGTGTACAGCTTGTGTAAGAGTGTAAATTTGCTGTCCCCTCAAAATAACTCAACACACAGCCATTAATGTCTAAACCGCTGGCAACAAAAGTGAGTACATCCCTAAGTGAAGATGTCCAAATTGTGCCCAATTAGTCATTTTCCCTCCCCAGTGTCATGTGACTCGTTAGTGTTACAAGGTCTCAGATGTGAATGGGGAGCAGGGTGTTAAATTTGGTGGTATTGCTCTCACACGCTCTCATACTGGTCACTGGAAGTTCAACATGGCACCTCATGGCAAAGAACTCTCTGAGGATCGGAAAAAAAGAGTTGTTGCTCTATATAAAGATGGCCTAGGCTATAAGAAGATTGCCAACACCCTGAAACTGAGCTGCAGCACGGTGGCCAAGCCCATACAGCGGTTTAACAGGACAGGTTCCACTCAGAAGAGGCCTCACCATGATTGACCAAAGAAGTTGAGTGCACGTGCTCAGTGTCATATCCAGAGGTTGTCTTTTGAAAATAGACTTATGAGTGCTGCCAGCATTGCTGCAGAGGTTGAAGGGGTGGGGGGTCAGCCTGTCAGTGCTCATACAGCGCACACTATATCAAATTTGTCTGCATGGCTGTCGTCCCAGAAGGAAGCCCCTTTTAAAGATGATGCACAAGAAAGCCGACAAACAGTTTGCTGAAGACAAGCAGACTAAGGACACAGATTACTGGAAACATGTCCTGTGGTCTGATGAGACCAAGGTAAACTTATTTGGTTCAGATGGTGCCAAGCAGATAAGGAGTACAAATACAAGTGTGTCTTGCCTACAGTCCTGCATGGTGGTGGGAGTGTCATGGTTTGGGGCTGCATGAGTGCTGCCGGCACTGGGGAGCTACAGTTCATTGAGGGAACCATGAATACCAACATGTACTGTGACATACTGAAGCAGAGCATGAGCCCCTTCCTTTGGAAACTGGGCCGCAGGGCAGTATTCCAACATGATAATGACCCCAAACACACCTCCAAGATGGCCACTGCCTTGCTAAAGAAACTGAGGGTAAAGGTGATGGACTGGCCAAGCATGTCTCCCAGCCTAAACCCTATTTAGCATCTGTGGGGCATCCTCAAGCAGAAGATGGAGGAGCGCAAGGCCTCTAACATCCACCAGCTCCGTGATGTCATCATGGAGTAGTGGAAGAGGATTCCAGTGGCAACCTGTGAAGCTCTAGTGAACTCCATGCCCAAGAGAGTTAAGGCAGTGCTGGAAAATAATGGTGGCCACACAAAATATTGACATTTTGGGCACAATTTGGACATTTTCATTAGGGGTGTACTCATTTTTGTTGTGAGCAGTTTAGACATTAATGGCTGTGGTTATTGTGGTTGGCGACTTTAACCAGAGCAACCTGTGCCACGATCTCCCCCGATACAAACAGTTTATTAAATGCCCCACCAGAGGAAAGAGCACGCTGGATCATTGTTACACTACAGTGAAGGACGTGTATCGCGCTGTTCCCCGCGCTGCGCTCGGACTATCTGATCACGTGATGGTCCACCTCATTCCCACATACAGACAGTGACTAAAGCTCACTAAACCTGTTGTGAGCACTATGAGAAAATTGACCAGTGAAGCTGGGGAGAAGCTGAGCACGTGCATGGAAATAACTGACTGGGGCATGTTTAAAGGAGCCACGCATGATCTGGATGAGTACACGGACACTGTGAACTCATATATCCACTTTTGTGAGGAGAGCATTCTTCCACCGCGCACAAGGGTGAGGTACTCAAATGACAAGCCCTGGTTCACTGCTAAGCTCAGACAGACCAGGAAGGAGAAGGAAGCAGCGTTGAAAAGTGGAGACAGGGACTGCTACAGGGAGGTCAAATATCAGTTTAGCAGAGAGCTGAGGAGAGCTAAATCTGCGTATTCTGAGAGACTCCAGCAGCAGTTCACTGCTAATGACTCTGCTTCTGTGTGGAGAGGACTGAGGCAAATCACCAACTATCGGCCTCAGGCTTCTAAAGGTCAGGATGACAAAGCCCTTTGTCAAAGACTGTCCCAACATTATGCCCGTTTTGAGACCTCGTCAGCTGTGTCCAACTCCCCCCCTCCCCCCAGTGCCACTGCCTTCACGGTCCCCACTTCATCAAAGGCACCCCCCCCTCCTCCCCCCCTGCCCTTGTCATCAGTGAGCAGGACGTGCACAGACAGTTCTCCAGACTGGACCCGCGCAAGGCCCCCGGTCCGGACGGCGTGTCTCCCTCCACTCTGAGACACTGTGCGGATGAGCTGACTCCTGTCTTCACAGACATTTTTAACACCTCCCTGAAGTTATGCCACGTGCCGACCTGCCTCAAAACCTCCACCATCATCCCTGTCCCCAAGAAGTCACAGATCACTGGACTTAACGACTACAGACCTGTAGCGCTCACCTCTGTAGTCATGAAGTCCTTTGAGCGCCTGGTCCTGCCCCGCCTCAAGTCCATCACCACTCCCCTCCTGGACCCGCTGCAGTTTGCCTACCGAGCCAACAGGTCTGTGGACGACGCAGTCAACCTGGCCCTCCAGTCCATCCTGCAGCACCTGGACTCCCCGGGAACCTACGCCAGGATCCTGTTTGTGGACTTCAGCTCTGCATTCAACACCATCCGCCCCGCTCTGCTCCGGGACAAGCTGTCCCTGCTCAACGTGCCTGACTCCCTCTGCAGGTGGATCACCGACTTCCTGACGGACCGGAGGCAGCATGTGCGGCTGGGAAAGACTGTCTCAGACTCTGTTAGCATCAGCACTGGATCACCCCAGGGCTATGTACTTCCCCCCTACTCTTCTCCCTTTATACCAACTCCTGCATCTCCAGCCACCAGTCTGTCAAGCTGATCAAGTTTGCGGATGACACCACCCTCATCGGGCTCATCTCCAACGGCGACGAGTCCGTCTACAGGAAAGAGGTGGCCCAGCTGGCGTCCTGGTGCAGCCACAACAACCTGCAGCTGAACGCTCTGAAGACAGTGGAGATGATCGTGGACTTCAGGAAAGTCACAACCCCTCTGCCCCCCCTCACCCTCACAGGCTCTCCCATCACCACTGCAGATTCCTTCCGCTTCCTGGGCACCACCATCACCCGGGACCTCAAGTGGGAGGCTCAGCTGAAGAAGCTCAAGCTACCCACCAAGATGTTGGTGCAGTTCTACACGGCCATCATCGAGTCCATCCTCACCACCTCCATAACCGTGTGGTACGCAGGAGCCACTGCCAGGGACAGACTAAGGCTGCAGCGCGTCGTGCGCGCTGCTGAGAAGGTGATCGGCTGCAAGCTCCCATCTCTCCAGGATCTGTACATCTCCAGGACCCGAAGGCGTGCAAGCCGGATCATAGCCGATCCTTCACACCCTGGTCACGTACTGTTTGCCCCCCTCCCCTCAGGTAGAAGACTTCGGTCCATTCAGACTAAAACCTCCCGTCACATGAACAGCTTCTTCCCCTCTGCCATCAGACTGCTGAACACTAAGTGACTTATTAGACTCTCGTGCACTATGTACAGCAGCTCAACCAGACTCATGTCAATCGTCACTGTTTTCTTTTTGCATTACCGACTGCACTATGGGGTACTCCACAATATCTGCTGCTCGCCAATATATTTAAAAATTGCTTTGTCTAGTATTACTCATTCATATTCTACATTTTATTGCATGTATAGTTTTTTATTTCTATCTTTTATTTTTATCATGTTTAATGTTGCAGCATTGCACCGAGACAAATTCCTAGTTTGTGTACTACATGAACAATGGCAATAAATCTGATTCTGATTCTGTGTGTTGTTATTTTGACGGAACAGCAAATTTACACTGTTATACAAGCTGTACCCTGACTACTTTACATTGTATACAAAGTGTCATATCTTCAGCGTTGTCACATGAAAAGATATAATAAAATATTTACAAAAATGTGAGGGGTGTATTCACTTTTGTGAGATACTGTAAAATCGGACCAGTGGGTGGGCTACCACACGGCCCACATGGCACAGTGAGTTATTCTGCCACTGGTAAAACTAAAAGTCTTTATTTCAACTAAAATTAGCCGTGCTCCTACACTAAACACAAAACTTTAACTAGAACTATAAACATAATGAACTGTCACATCACAGTCACTTGGGGAAAAGTGGGGCAGGCAGGGGGGGCCCTGGGCAGCCCCGCAGCAGGTGCACCCCTGGAAGCAACAGGCCCCCGGAACGATGGCTGATCTTCTGAATGCTGGAGCCCGGATCCCAAACCGCCTTCACCAACTCCTGTCCAGCCTCGCCACCTGGAGCATCCTCCTGGACACGCCACAGCTGGTTAGCGTGCCTCATTGAGCCATCAGACAATCGGAAGGATGCCGCTCCCAACTTTGCCACTTCACACTTCGTCGCTCAAATCAGCGACATACTGGTGGATAGGCTCACCGACACGTGGATGTCTCTGGCGAAAGCGAATTATTCGAACAGTCATGCTGTCTGGGGTGGTGAAATGGTTAGCTAGCAGCTCCATGACGTCCTCGAATGAGTCCGGCGTGCTGAGTGTCCGTAGGACCCGCTGGCCTTCAATACCCAGGTTGTGGACAAGGAGCTCACATGCCCTCACTTTATCGAGCTTCTGGAGGTCCATTGCCGTGATGTATGTTTGAAAGGCCTCGAACCATTGGCGCCATGGCACCGGTGGCTCACCCGGGAGCTCAAGGAAGAGACGGAGTGATGTAGCACACATCTCCATACATGGTGATGAACGAGGCCGACAGAGATGTAGCACTGAACACTGCTTTACTGAATGTAGAGAACACCGTACACAGTATGCACCCAGCGGAGTCATCTGGCACAAGAGGAAGTCCTCATGGCGGCTGCCCCGTAATATAGGGCAGTGTGATGATGCAACAGAAAGGCGGCGTCATCACACCGCACTTCACACTAAAAGCCTCCATAACACTAATATCTACCCATTCACACACACAGTCACATACTGATGGTAGCGGAGCTGCCATGCAAGGTGCTGCCTCGACCCACCAGGAGCAACTGGGAGTTCAGCGTCTTGCTCAAGGGCACTTCGACATGCAGACTGCAGGAAGATGTGTCCGGTGATCAGAAAATTTGTTTCCTTTTCTTCCTCTTTTTGTCTCTTTCTGACTACAGCTTATCTAGACAGCCCCTTCCCCAGATTCTGTCTCTCTTTAGGTGGCCTCTTGCTGTCACTTAAACCTACCACACGCGTGCGCACACACACACACGCACACACAGACCCACTAAAATACCAATACTCCATTACAGGGCAGGTTTCTGGTTTTTCATCATCCCGTCTGCTGGGCTTCCTTATCAGCCCACAGAGCATTTCATCTGCCTCCCCGGTTCTCTGTCACACCACCAGTTTCCCGTTTAGCTTCCTACCTCTGGACTGAAGCTATTTAGAGAAAATATCTTTGTGGGTGGACGTTTAGATCCAGATGGAAACAATGTGTAGGTTAGATTAGCTTGGGAATTATACTGGAATTTTTGTGCTGAATGTTTTGTGGGATGCTTTAGTTTGAATTTCTGAATGTCAAGTCGAATCTTGTTTGAAGGCTGCAGGTTTCTCCATCCGGTATTTTATAGGATTAGCTGAATGTAAACAACCTGACAGCCCTTTAAACAGGGGTACACATGGTGTGTTTGTGTTGAGGTTAGCTTAACTGTGTTTCACCCACTCCACTAATTCCTAGTAGGGAGGTATTTAGGTTCTTATGAGAGAACATAAAACCTGGACAATTGCACTGGCACAGGAGCAAACCAGCAATGATTGGAGCTCCACAGTTCCCTTTAGTGGTTGGACCTTATGACTGGGACCTGCTGGTGGAGACAAAAGGCCACAGCTTTGGTCCTCATCTGTCCCCAGCTGACTGAATCCACAGGGCTAATTCTCCTCTGTTAAACCCCGTCAACCCTTGCTCATTACACCACTTACTGGGAAATCTCTGGTGTATACCTCGGTGCAAAAATGGGACAAAACCTTTGTGGAATGCGAAATAACAACAATGTGCTGTGGGAATATCACTCAAGGGCTGAGAGTGGGAAACTGTTCTTTACAAATAACTGCCCTGCCTTTACAGCACTAAAAACATGCTGACTTTTCCCCCCTGCTTTCTTTAAGGATTTGTCAAGCAACTACTCAAGCCTGGGTTGTTTTACAACACATTACAACAGCATTATTACACTTTCCCCCCTAGTCTACTGCATTAATTTTTCATGTCCCTGCCCCAGTTTGCTCTCACCCCAGCATGTTGATGACTCACAGCTCTTTAGCCTGACACAAACTATTGCCTCCACAATTCTCTTTCTGTTGCATTCAACACTGTATTTGGCAAACTGCTAGTTGAACCATGCCACTGAGTGCTTCCATGCAGCTATGAAAGCTTATGATTGATCACTTTACAGCATAGTATCCAAAGTAGGCTGTCCTTCCATTCCTCACCCACACCTTCTTCAACTGCAAAACCAGATTTCTCATCTCAAAGGCTCTTGTTCTGATGTGTTTGAGGTCTGTTATCGCCAGTTGAGCCTGCATGCTCATATATTTGCATATGCATAAGGGTGCGTTTGTGTGAGCTGGCACCAGGTGCACATGCAATACTGTAGTTGTCATGTACTGCTGTCTATGGCTAAATTTGGAGGCCATAAAAGCAGTTTCCTCCCTGCTCTGTTTGCAGGAGAGAGTCTGGGAAATGAGGGATGATCTCTGATCCCATTCCTCAGCCTCCATCGCAATTCTCCCCTTGTTCTTTTACTCCTGATCTGCTGCTCCCCATGCAGCAGCTCTGTTTGCTCATCCCTGCACCAGAGAACTGTAAATAAATTGCCTCCATATTCTCCCTCACTCCTGAGCTCCATCTTTCAAAACTCTTTTTTCCTCCACTCCTCTTATCAGTCCAACTTTTTCCTCAAGGAACACGTCTTTCTCCCTTTGTTGCTAATTTATTTGACAAGCTGTCAGCAGACCTTGAAAATACAATCTTACAGTACACACTTTAGAACCATCTGTCGCTGGGATGAAGTAAAATAATGATGTGAGGTAGGCTTCGCTTCACTAATGCAACAATACTGGAGTTGCATATTGGTAGTGTGTACAGTAACTATCAAAAATTACTTCTGGATGACACCAATGACAAACCCAGTTCCAATGAAGTTGGGGCATTGTGTGAAACATAAAACAAAATACAATCCTTTTCAACCTATATTCAATTGAATACACGACAGAAAGACAAGATATTTAATGTTAAAGCTGATAAACTGTTGTTTGGCAAATATTCATTCATTTTGAATTTGATGGCTGTAAACACGTTCCAGAAAAAGCTAGGACAGGGCAAGGAAAGACTGGGAAAGTTGAGGAACGCTCAAAAAACACCTTTTTGGAACATTCCACAGGTGAACAGGTTAATTGGAAACACTTTAGTGTCTTAATGGGATATCAGTTGTTAGGGTTAACTGAGGTTTAACACCTTGAACAACTGTGTAGGCAAATAGTCCAACCGTTTAAGGACGTTTCTCAACATACAGTTGCAAGGAATTTAGGGGTTTCATCATCGAGAGTCCATAATATCATCAACAGATTCAGAGACTCTGGAGAAATTTCTGCACATAAGCGGCAAGCCCAAAAACCAACATTGAATGCCTGTGACCTTCAATCCCTCACTGCATAAAAAACTGACATTATTCTGTCAAGGATATTCCCACGTAGGCTCAGGAACAGTTTGGAAAACCATTGTCAGTTAACACAGTTCATTGCTACATCTACAAGTTCAAGTTAAAACTCTACCATGCAAAGTGAAAGCCATATATCAACAACACCCAAAAAGGCCTCCGGTTGCTCTGGGAGCAAGCTCATCTGAGATGGACCGATGTAAAGTGGAAAAGTGTGCTGTGGTCTGACGAGTCCACATTTCATATTGTTTTTGAAAATCATGGATGGTGTGTTCTCTGGGCTAAAGAGGAAAATGACCATCCAGATTGTTATCTGTGTTAAGCTCAAAAGCCAGCATCTGTGATGGTATGGGGGAGTGTTAGTGCCCATGGCATGGGTGACTTGCACATCTGTAAGACACCATTAACGCTGAATGGTACATACAGGTTTTGGACCAATATATTCTGCCATCCAAGCAACATCTTTTTCAGGGACGTCCCTGATTATTTCAGCAAGACAATGCCAAGCCACTGTAGTGGATTTATGGGTTTTATAGGTGTTTATTGTTGGTACAAGTATTAATGTAAATATGAATGTGAGTAGGGATGAAAATTTCCTCTCCTTACACAAACATATCCTCGTAAGGCACCAGTCCAGATAATGGACAATTTTATTAACAATTCTTTATTTGTACCAATTATGAATCAGTCTAACAAAAAAAACAAAACCCTTGTGAGTTCTTGTCTGATGATAATCAAGAAGATGGACATGAAATCAAACAATAATTCCCATATGTCTTTCAGTGGTTTAATAAGAAATGTCAGAATAGGTTAACATATATGGATAACTTTAAAACAGAATTCAACATGTATTATGGGCATTATAGACTATTACTGAGTTACTTATGAATCAAGCATTTGTGGAACCAAATAAAGCACAGTTTAACTTGTCAGTATACTGGAAATTGGAAAACCATAAAATAGCATTGGTCAAGAAAAGTGGCTGGAATTTTATGAAGAAAATGATGAGTAAACAATCTAGAAAAATGGAAAATTGGTGTTACTCTGGAAAAAAAAATATAAATTAATGAAAGGACAAATGCATTTTGAAATTCTGATGGAGGTTTGTATGAAATTAAGTTTAAAGAACTTATACCAGGAATATTCTGAAGAATTAAGTTTAAATTAAACAACAGACCGTCAGCCAAGCAGAATCATTGCATCCCAGTAGGTAGCAAGCGGTCCACTGGATTCTGTTTCAACAGGACCAGCGTGGGCTCTGTTGGAAGACTGGCAGACAGGCTCTTTACCATGGCTATGGCCTACTCCTGAGATCACAAAGGCTGGTTCTTCAGCAGGCTGGCTGTGGCCTTCTCTTATGCACTGAAGAAGGAATTAGTTTATTGTACAAAGTCCCATCAGAAATTCAGTCTGAGGCAAAAACACATCACAAATCCATTTCTTCCGATGCTGGTGGTTTAAATGAGTTGGTTTAAGCTTAAACCTCTTACACTTGGGTCAATTTCCCTAAAAACGCCTAAAAATAACACCCAAAGTTAATCAAAAGCTGTTCTTCAACCCTTAGCAGTATCTTCATGGGGTTGGTCTCATTTAAAAGAAAACACTCTGAATTTTTTGGCAAAACAGTCATAATCTCTCTAAGTGCTCCTGCCACTGAGTAACAATCATCTAAACAAACTGAATTTGAAGAAAATAAAGTTCATCTGGGTGTTTTTTTTTTAGATACAAATGCTTGCAAATTCAATTCAATTCAGTTCAATTCAGCTTTATTTATATAGCGCCATATCACAACAGAAGTCATTTCATAGCACTATCAAAAGTAGGGAAAACCCCACAATTGCAGAAAGACCCAGCAATCAGACGATCCCCTGTGAGCAAGCACTTAGCGACGGTGGAGAGGAAAAACTCCCATTTAACAAGAAGAAACCTCTAGCAGAACCGGGCTCAGGGAGGGGCAGTCATCTGGTGCAACTGGCTGGGGGTGAGGGGATAGAGAAGAAGAAAAGAACATACATAAAGAGAGCAAACATTAACGGTGAGAAGCCAAGTACATTATTGGAGGTCACCCAGCAGTCTGAATCTATTAACAGCAAAATAAAAGGGGGGGTTAAGAGACACAAGATCCCTCCCTAACCATAGGCTATATTGAAAAGGAAGGTTTTTACCCTATTCTTAAAACAGAGATCGAGTCTGACTCCCGGACCCAGAGTGGTAACTGGTTCCACAGGAAAGGAGCTTGATAGCAGAAGGCTCTGCCTCTCAATGTACTTTTGGAGATTCTAGGTATTACAAGTAATCCAGCATTTTGGGAGTGTAGTGCTCTGTTAGGATGATAGGGTAATATCAGATCTTTTATATATAAGGGGGCCTGATTGTTTAGAGCTTTGTAAGTGAGAAGAAGGATTTTAAACTTAATTCTAAACTCTATGGGAAGCCAGTGAAGGGAGGCCAGAACCGGAGAGATATGATCTCTCTTTCTGGAACCCGTTAAAACTCTTGCAGCAGCATTTTGGATCAACTGAAGACTTTTTAAAGATATTTTAGGACAACCTGATAATAACGAATTACAATAATCTAATATAGAACTAACAAAAGCGTGGATCAGTTTCTCAGCATCATTCAGAGACAAGATACTCCTAATCTTGGCAATATTGCGCAGATGATAGAAGGCAGTCTTAGAAACAAATTTAATATGTGAATTAAAGAACAGATCTTGACCAAAAATAACTCCAAGGTTCCTCACAGAACTATTCAGAGTGAGAGTAGCGGCATCCAAATTAAGAGTTTGATTTGGAAAGGTATTTCTAAGGTTTTTTGAACCAACAAGAATGACTTCAGTCTTATCTGGGTTTAATAGCAGAAAATTGCAAGTCATCCAAACTTTGATTTCCTTAAGACAGGCATCTAATGCCGCTTTTGCACTAGCCCAGCACACTTCGGTACATCATGATTCACTTCAACATGTTTTGGTACGCTTTTGTCCGCACTACAACTGCATTACAACCGTGTTAAGCTGGGGTGGGTGGGATTTCTATAACAGCAGGTGGCGCCACACTCCCGTGACGTAGAACATGCGACCCAACCAAAACATAACACATACAGCTGTACAAGGCGACTCCTCGGTCTGTGGCTTTTTTCACCATAAACGCCAAAAAGGACCGCTAGACAAGGGTACAGACAGCGAGATGAAACACTCTGGAAATAGTTCTGCAGCTTCTGGGAGAGCCAAAGGCGTGAGGATACAAACTAGGTCATATATGACGGTAAGCTAATTTTGCTAATGCTAGTTTGCTACAAGTACGTCGTACTACACTTTAATGTCTGCAATTTATCGCTGTTAGGTACTAAAATATGTACGCTGTGTGTGTTTCAGATGGCTCTGTTATGGGGAAATTACTGCTTCATTCGCTCTGGGCGTTCTGCACAGCCTGTCACAGATTTCATCAGCCTGTCACTATTGTCAGCACAGCTTCGCAAACGATCAGTGGTTATAGAGCTTAAGAATGTCTGTAGAAACGTTTATTTCCTGTGCAACAAATTGCTCTGATCTGCTTGAAAATCATGGAGACTGTTGACAGTTTGAGACATCATGCACGTACCTGCTTCTGCAGCACTGAGTGAGGTGGTGTCATAGAAAAAAATGATCAACTGACACAACTTGATCGCCATGTTAATAACTATATTAGCCACAAAATATATATTTAAAAAGTAAACTTTAATGAGTTAGGTATAATAAGATATATTTGACAGTTATCATGCATTTTATGCCAAAACAAACTTGATCTAGGATTAAAAGCAATTAAAATAATGCAGTCACAAGGTTACATGGAAAATACTTACTAGATACATGTACTGTAGAAATATATATTCTCTGCATCAACAATGTACTATACATGCATTCATGTCGTATTGCACTGGGAATTGCACTGACAATAAACCTCTGAAGTTGTTGCAGATGTCTCTTTTTTTATATGTGAAGGTTACCACCATGTGGCATAAATTAAATACTGAAATATTGGAAAAGCTAAGAATATCTGCAATCTTAAGCACATATCTTAAGCAGTATCTGCTGCTGGCTAATATATATTTTAACTGTTGACCAGTATCACTTAATCTTATCCTACACTTTATTACATGTATAGTTTATTTCTCTTATCTTATCATGTTTAATGTTGCAGCATTGTACCGAGACAAATTCCTAGTTTGTGTACTACATGAACAATGGCAATAAACCTGATTCTGATTCTGATTCTGATTCTGATTCTGATTCTGATTCTGAATAATCCAGCAGTTTGAGAAATCATTTTGGTTTGGTGTAAGTCTGTCAACAGAATTATGAACCATAAAGCAGTTTGTGTTAAAATGTTAAATCCCATTAAACCTAATCCTGGGGCTTTCAATCATGTATCATGGGGGGCCAAGACCCTGCAGGTTCTCTCTTCTACCCAGTCTCTTCAGCAGGTGATCTCACTGATCAGTCAGTGGAAGAAGTTCAGTGGAATCTGCTGTTGAAGATACTGGTTGGAGGTAAAGCCTGCAGGGTCTTGGCCCTCCATGGCACATGATTAGACACCCCCGCCCAAACCCATTATGATGAAGAGCAGATGCTAATATGACCAAGAATTCCTCCATATACTGGTACTGTCACTAAAGTATGCAGGGTCTTCTGTACAGTCTTCTAATAATATAGTCTTCAGTTAATATAATTGTTTTGGTTACTTTTTCTTAAAAATGAGCCATTATTTTCAAGGTCACCAATTAATCCTTTGTACAGTTGACTCTTTTCCCACCGGTGTCTTAACAGACAAAATAGAAAATAAAGATAGAAAATCATGATGCAAACACATAATTCACTAAATTGTTTATTGCAATCAGCAGCAAATTCCAGATTATTCAGAATGTACAAAATTCAAACTGTAAAAAAAAAAACTGGAATGGTCACACGCTGCCTCACTGAGAAGCAACTGGATCGGTCCGTACTGGTCCTGGTTCGACAGATCTACAGCCTGCATCTCTGTAAATAGTGAGGCAAGGTCCAGTTGGGATGACAGTTTCCCTCTTGCCTAGACAAAAGACAAATGGGTGGTGGTTAATTAAAGCAAGTTTAAAACTTATTTGGGAAATACACTTGTTGCTAAAAGCCAGCGGTGGAATGTGAATTAATGAATGAATCTTTATTTCGGATTGATTAAAAGTAAAGATTAAAAGAAAATAGAATAATATACCAAAGGGGAAAAAATCTAACAAGGTCAAATTAAACAATAACTCCTCTAACCACAATTTTCATGTAGCTGCACTTCAGTAGATTTTACAAGGGCTGAGTTACATTTAAAATCATCTCTTTTTACTGTGGCCTCAGCAATCAGAATGAATTAATACATTCACTTGAATGGAATCTAGTACTTTAACTGAAGTTGTGCATCACCGAGTATGGAGTCGGTCAGTCAAAATATGAAGTTTTTATCAATAAAAGTTTGTCTTGTCTGTAAAAGTGTCTCTTCTTGCCCTGGCTTCATGTGTGGGCGGTGTTTTGTACTAGCATTGCTAAAATATAAAAGGAAGCACTACAATTGGTCTCAAATATTTGTAACGTGTCCTGTTACTGCATGAGTTTATTGATGATAGACTATAAACTACACATATAAAGTAAATTATATTGATAACTGAACATCTCTCATTTGCCAAAACATACAGTTATGAACATAACTCACAGAGGATCACAAAAGTGATCTGACAAAAAAATAAATACATTAACAAGTGGTTTATTTTACAGTTGATGCGCCACATTCACACAATCAAATAAATCTCAGTTCAGTCCCTTTTATATTAAGTGGTAATTGTGCTACTTTGGTTCTGACACTTTTACCTATAAAAGCAAAGGATTTCAGTACTTTCCACAGTGGCGACGTCCGTTGTTGAGCGGCCGATTCCCTCCTCCCTAGACGAACGGCAGAAATGGATGGTAGTTAGTTTCAAGCAAGTTCAACACTTATACAGGCACATCTCAAAAATTAGAATATCATGAAAAAGTTCAATATTTTTGTCACTCATTTCAGAAAGTGAAACCCATATATAGATTCATTACAGGGACAGTGATATATTGAAAGTGTTTATTTTAATATTGATGATTATGGCTACAGCCCATATTAACCAACACCTCAGCGGCCAACATTTCTATTTAATAACAAAGGGAAAAAAAATCTAACAAGGTCAAATTAAACAATAACTCCTCTGATTATACAGTTCAACATAGGTTATCTGAAATGGGTGATGGCTGAAGCTGCAGCTTATATTGCCCACCATATTTCATCCAAGAATTCAAAAGAATAACAAAACAGGAGGGATTACAATTCCAATGTGACAATAAAGTACTTTGTTGTTGTATTTAACCACAATTTTCATGTAGCTGCGCTTCAGTAGATTTTACAAGGGCTGCGTTACATTTAAAATCATCTGCTTTTACTTTGGCCTCAGCAATCAGAATGAATTAATACATTCATGAGTTTACTGATGATAGACTATAAACTACACATATAAAGTAAATTATATTGACGACTGAACATCTCACATTCGCCAAAACATACAGTTATGAACATAACTCACAAAGGATCACACAAGTGATCTGACAAAAAAATAAATACATAAACAAGTGGTTTATTTTACAGTTGATGTGCCATATTCACACAATCAAATAAATCTCAGTTCAGTCCCTTTTATATTAAGTGGAAATTGTGCTTTTGACACTTTACCTATAAAAGCAAAGGATTTCAGTACGTTCTACAGTGGCGAGGTAGGTTGTGGGGCGGCTGATTTCGTCTTGCCTAGACGAACGACAGAAATGGATGGTGGTTAGTTTCAAGCAAGTTCAATACATATACAGGCACATCTCAAAAATTAGAATACCATGAAAAAATTCAATATTTTTGTCACTCATTTCAGAAAGTGAAACCCATATATAGATTCATTACAGGAACAGTGATATATTGAAAGTGTTTATTTTAATATTGATGATTATGGCTACAGCCCATATTAACCAACACCTCAACGGCCAACATTTATATTTAAAAACTATTTTTTTAAAGTTAATTTTATGTAATATTCCAATTTTTTGCAAAATAGAATTTGGGGTTTTCAGGGGCAGTAAGCCGTAATCAGCAAAATTAAAATAAATAAACGCTTCAAATATATCACTGTCTGTGTAATGAAGCTATACAATATACGGATTTCTCTTTCTGAAATGAGTGAAAAGCACTGCAGGATCCACAGAATAGGTGTGTGGGTCTATTCTGACGCTTTAGAAAATTATATGAATGACTTTATAAATCACTGGTTTGAAAAAGCAATTTTAATATGACGAGATTTCGGCTCCTGTGGTCCATTTCACCAGTATCCACAATATAAACAGGGAGGCTAACCCTGGCATGTGGAAACACATTCTAGCATTAAATTGCACACACACAATTTAATGCGCAGGACCAAAGTGCAATACAAAACACAAACCAGGACTTTATCCAGGATTAACATATTTCATCGTTTTGCTCTCACAAGCGAATATTTAGGAAAAAACAAGCGCAATTCAGCAGTTGGTACTAGCTAGCGCTAGCACTAGCTACTAGCAAAAAAACGTTAGCCAGCACAGAACAGCACTGTATAACGGCTCAAAAAAAGTGAGCTTACCACCAACAGGGTAAATAAGCAAACAGATGCACATTATTACAAATCACTCACCATCGATGGTTCTCTCACGATCGTCTTCAGCTTGTCTATAGTCCAGTTGTATGCTGGCCAGCCATCGGGTCACTCCTCACTGTGTAACTGCCACCAAGCAGAGAAAACTCTGCACCTCTTCGTTGGACCACGGTGTAGAGTTCCGCAAAACCTACAACGCTGTCTGTATTAATAGCGTATTTACTCCGTGACCGAGTTAGTCTGTGATTGCAAATGGCGGTCGTACAGATTTCAACGAAGACGGGCGCTTTTGTGACGTTAAGACCTAACCAATCAGCGGCAACCAGTCTTTTAGCGTCACAACACGGTACAGCTCAGCACGGCTGGACCCTGCCCTTGAGCGAGGCTGAGAATCGCTGCTGTTAAACCGTGTTGAGGCTAGTGCAAAGACTTACGAAGCGTGATGAGCTGTACCATGACGTGCTAAGCTGTGCTAGTGCAAAAGGGGCTTAACTCGGCTAATTGATTACAATCATCGGGCTTCATTGACAGGTGTAATTGTGTGTCATCTGCATAACAATGAAAATGTATACATGGACGCATATACGTATAAACTAAAAAGAGTAGGGCCTAACACAGATCCCTGTGGAACTTCGTGACTGAGCTTAGAGTTGGAAGAAAACTGCAAATGGTCAAACAATTGCGCAGCAACAACTCTTTTTAAGATTTTTGAAATGAAAAGCAGATTAGAGATTGGTCGATAGTTAGCCAGAACTCCTGGATCAAGCGCTGGCTTTTTGAGTAGGGGTTTAATTACAGCAATTTAAAAGCCTGTGGTACATAACCCAAAGTTAAAGAAGAATTAATTATATGAAGAAAAGGGTCTAAAAAATAGGATGAAGGCTTGGATAAGGAGATAATTTTATCTAACTCTAAAAGGTCAACTGGAGTAAACTTATCTAAACAGATATCAATTGAAGGAGTTGTGGTAGTTGCTGTACTTAAGTTTACAGTGGGGAGAATCTGACTGATTTTATCTCTAATAGATAAAATTTTATGATTGAAAAAGTTCAAAAAGTCCTGACTAGAAAGCTCTGGGGGATTCGAGGATTGATCGAGTCCTGACTCTTTGTCAGCCTGGCTATAGTGTTGAAAAGAAACCTGGGATTATTGTTATTCTTGTCACAACTCGCCGCTCCCAGTCATCTACCTCAGCTGTGTGCACACCTGCGCCTCGTCAGTCATGGGCTATTTAACCCACTCGGTCCAGAGCATCGGTCTGGAGCCGTCTGTGTTTCTACGCGCTCAAACTCTCCGCAGGATTGTCTCTTCCCGTCCTGCAGCTCTTCACTTCAGCACGTAAGCTGTATTGCCACTCACCTGTCTACCAGTCTCTCCCCTGTGCACAGGTGGATTCCCTGGCGGCAGATTCCCCCCGTCTTCGCCATCTCCGTTCCCCTCTTCTTCACTCCACGTCGTGTGCGCAGCAGGGCGCTGTCTCCCAGGCAGGAGATCCTTTGCCAACGCCAGCCACCTTCCCACCTGCAAGTAAGCAATACTCAGTATATCTCTCCCGTATGGTCAAGCCCAGCTCATATCTGTCTCTACTCTTCCCATAGGGTTGCCTGGCTGCACGGCGTGCTGTTCTGTTCCCGACACTCCTCGTTCACTCACAGTCCATACACATACCTCATACACGCACTCAATCACCCCTTGCTGTTGAATAAAGCTGTTAAATCTTACCTGAGCCTGCGTGCGTGTTTCCTGGGCTGATAATTATGTCAGTACGGCTCCAGCAGGGCGGCCCAGCGGACAGCGGGCTCGCACACCGTCTTTCCACCCTCGAGGCTCAGGTGGATTTGATAGCTCATCAACAGCAAGTGATATTAAATCAATTGACCACAATTACTCACCGGTTGGACCGTCTTGATCCCCAGCAGGCGTTCCCCCCAGCTCATCATGGCGGATCAGCTCCGGCTATTTCCGCGGCTGGCCAGCCTAGCTCGGGAGCGCCAACCCGGCTCACTCCGATCCCCACTCCCGCTCGCTTCAACGGGAAGCTCAGTGAAGCGCGGGGGTTTATCCTACAATATGAGTTGGTGTTTCAGCGCGTTCCCGGGGATTTTCCCTGAGACCACAGCTGAATTGGGTTCATGGCTAATCTCTTGGAGGGGCGAGCGTTAGCTTGGGCTTACGCCATCATGGCGAAGCCCAGCTACGCAAACCTCTCCTATGACCAGTTCGTGCAGGACTTTCTCGAGGTGTTTGACCACTCGCGTCGTGACAGTGTTCTCGCCGACCGGCTCCTTAGCCTTCAACAGGGTAGCCAGTCGGCGGCCGATTACGCTGTTGACTTCCGGGTGGCAGCGGAGGAGGTTGGCTGGGGCGAGGCGTCTCTCTGCTGCGTCTTCCTTCGCAGCCTCAGTTCTGGTCTGCGGGATGAGTTGGCCAGCCGGGACCTTCCAGGGCGGCTGTCCGAGTTAATCTCCCTGACCATTAGTTTAGATAATAGGCTGCGGTAGCGGGCCGCCGAGCGGAAGTCTATCAGCCACCTGCGCAGATTCTCCGCCCGCGCCTCTCAGTCTTGCCCCCTGGCGTTACCCGCTCTGGAGTCCGCCAATGAGCCAGAGGCGATGTTGGTCGGGCGAACCAGGCTCCCCCTAGCAGAGAGACAACGCCGCTGGGAGCTGGGCCTCTGCATGTATTGCAGAGGCGATCAGCATACCGTGGAGCAATGCCGGATCAAGCCAAACGGGGGGGTCCGCGAGTCACTGTAGGGGGCCTCGCGGACACCAACCGGCCAAATCCCCTCTCCAATTGCTCCTTGCCCATTAGGTTTTGCCACAACTCCACCGGGCACCTCACTCACGCACTGGTGGACTCGGGGGCAGAACAAAGCTTCATTTCCACGAGCCTGGCAACCCGTTTGGGCATCACCTGTCAACCGTTGTCAGCTCCCCTTAACCTCGTCACCCCCTCTCGTTCGCCCCTGGGAGTAGTGACACATCGCACCAGGCCGGTGTCAATTATTGTCTCAGGCAACCACCGAGAGGACCTTAGCCTGTACGTCCTGTCATCCTCAGCGGCCCCCGTCATCCTGGATTACCCGTGGCTGCGCCTTCACAATCCCATGCTTGACTGGCAATCTGGAAGTGTCCTCTCATGGAGTTCGTTCTGCATGGGCACCTGTCTTCAGTCTGTGGCTTGCGCCCCATCCTCTCCTCTGCCTGCTCCTGTCTCCTCTCCTCCGGACCTCACCCTGGTGCCTCCGGAGTTCCATGACTTGGGGCTCGTGTTCAGCAAGTCCAAGGCGATGTCTCTTCCTCCTCACCGCCCGTATGACTGTGCCATAAACCTCCGCCCGGGGGCGCCGTTACCATCTGGCCGCCTCTACAGCCTTTCTGCCCCGGAACGTGAGGCCATGGACACTTACATCAGGGAGTCGCTCAGCGATGGGATTATTCGCCCCTCCTCGTCCCCACTCGGTGCCGGCTTCTTTTTCGTCTCGAAGAAGGATGGGTCCCTGCGTCCGTGCTTCAACTTCAGAGCCCTCAACGACATCACGGTGAAGGATAGATACACCCTGCCTCTCATGGACACCGCCTTCCACTCCCTCCAGGGGGCCACCTGGTTCACCAAGCTAGACCTCCACAGCGCATACCATCTCGTTCGTATCCGGGAGGGCGATGAGTGGAAGACGGCCTTTCGGACGCCCTGCGGCCACTTTGAATACCTAGTTATGCCGTTTGGGCTCACCAACGCCCCCGCCGTCTTCCAGCGGCTCATTAACAATGTCCTGCGAGATTTCCTAGGGGTCTTCGTCTTCGTGTACCTAGACGACATTCTCATCTTCTCCAGGTCTCGGGAGGAGCACCAGGCCGACGTGAGGCAGGTTTTGCAGTGGCTGTTGGAGAACAGACTTTATATCAAAGCGGAGAAATGTGAGTTCTTTGCCAAGACTACCTCTTTCCTGGGTTTTGTTATCTCCCATAACCAGATCCTCCCCGACCCCGCCAAGGTTAAAGCAGTGGTCAAGTGGCCCACTCCTACCTCCAGGAAACAGGTGCAGCAGTTCATCGGCTTTGCCAATTTCTACCGCCACTTTGTACCCAACTTCGGCGCCATCGTCACTCCTCTGACCCGCCTCACCTCACCCAAAGTGCCCTTCCAGTGGACCGAGGAGGCAGCGGCCGCGTTTGAGACCCTGAAGACAGAGTTCTCTTCCTCCCGAGTCCTGACCCAGGTTGACCCCGTGCTGCAGTGCCTGGTAGAGGTGGACGCGTCTGATACGGGGGTGGGGGCGGTGCTTTCTCAGCGTTCACCGGTGGATGGAGTCAAGCGGCCCTGCGCCTTCTTCTCCCGGCGCCTGTTGGCAGCTGAGCGAAACTATGATGTCGGCAACAGGGAGCTTCTGGCTGTTAAGCTTGTGCTGCAGGAGTGGCGTCACTGGCTGGAGGGGGCAGCTCAGCCTTTCGTGGTCTGGACGGACCACAAGAACCTGGAGTATTTGAGGTCAGCCAGACGTCTGAATGCCCGCCAGGCACGCTGGTCTCTGTTCTTTGCTCGGTTCCGGTTTACGATCACCTACCGTCCAGGCTCCAAGAATGGGTTGCCCGACGCCCTGTCCAGACAATTTGCCCCGAGACCCCGGAGGAGCAGGATCACTCTATCCTGCCCAGCTCGTGTGTTGTGGGGGCGGTTTCCTGGTCCATCAGGGACAAGGTCCGTAGGGCGCAGGAGACCAAACCGGACCCTGGCAGCGGCCCGGATGGGAGGCTCTTCATTCTATCGGCGGTTCGGGGGGATGTCATTCACTGGGCCCACACGTCCAAGCTCGCCTGTCACCCTGGCGTCTCCCAACTGGTGGACCTCCTTCAGCACTCTTTCTGGTGGCCTGGTCTACAGAAGGACGTCGCCAATTATGTCCGGGCCTGCCCCCAGTGTGCTACTAGCAAGACCCCGAATTCCCTCCCCCCCCTTCCCGTGGGTCTACTCCAGCCCCTGCCAATCCCGGGCAGGCCCTGGTCACACATCGCTCTGGACTTCGTTACTGGTCTCCCTGTTTCCGATTCCTACGACACTGTTCTGACTATTGTGGACCGGTTCTCCAAGGCCGCCCACTTTGTGCCACTCCGGGGTCTCCCTTCGGCACGGGAGACGGCCAATCTCCTTGCCCAACATGTGGTCAGGCTGCACGGGATCCCAGTGGACATCGTATCTGATTGGGGGCCCCAGTTCATGTCCCAAGTGTGGAAGTCCTTTTGCAATGCCCTGGGGGCCACGGTGAGTCTCTCCTCCAGTCACCACCCCCAATCCAACAGGCAGTGTGAGTGCGCCAATCAGCAGCTGGAAGCTGCCCTGCGCTGCGTCACCTCCTCCAACCCATCCTCTTGGAGCTCTTACCTGGCCTGGGTGGAATATGCCCACAACACGACACTGTCATCGGCTATCGGGATGTCCCCCTTCCGGGCGTCGTTGGGCTACGACCCCCCCTTGTTCCCCGAGCAGGAGAGTGAGTTGGCCATCCCTTCCATCCAGGCGCATCTGAGACACTGCTGGAGCCTGTGGACCAGGGCGCGCGAGGCGCTTTTACGCATGGCAGTGCGCAACAGCACCACGGCTAATCGCCATAGGAGGCCGGCCCCCGGTTACCAGGTGGGCCAACAGGTCTGGCTGTCGGCCCGGGATGTTAATCTTAAGGCCGAGAAGAAGAAGCTGGCACCATGCTTCATCGGTCCCTTCACCATCTCCAAGATTATCAACCCGGTGGCTGTGCGTTTGGCCCTCCCCCCCTCCCTCCGTGTTTGCCCCACGTTTCACGTGTCCAAAATCAAACCCGTGATGTCTGACCCACTCTGTCCTCCTCCTAGGGCGCCGCCCCCTCCCATGATGATCGACGGCCACCCGGCATGGGGGGTTTCATCCATCCTGGATTCCCAGCGTCGAGATCGTGGGCTGCAGTACCTGGTGGATTGGGAGGGGTATGGCCCGGAGTGGAGATCATGGGGGCGCTCTTCTTTTGTGCTGGATGACGATCTCATCACGGAGTTCCACCGGGCGCACCCGGATAAGCCATCGCCAGGAGGCGCTGCTGGGGGGGGAGTACTGTCACAACTCGCCGCTCCCATTCATCTACCTCAGCTGCATGCACACCTGTGCCTCATCAGTCACGGGCTATTTAACCCACTCGGCCCACAGCATCGGTCTGGAGCCGTCTGTGTTTCTACGCGCTCAAACTCTCCGCAGGATTGTCTCTTCCCGTCCTGCAGCTCTTCACTTCAGCACGTAAGCTGTATTGCCACTCACCTGTCTACCAGTCTCTCCCCTGTGCACAGGTGGATTCCCTGGTGGCAGATTCCCCCCGTCTTCGCCATCTCCGTTCCCCTCTTGAGATGAGATGAGATTCAACTTTATTGTCATTACACATGTATGAATACAAGGTAACGAAATGTGACTTGGCATTTGGGCACGCTCTGCAGAGCGCATCCAAGGCCGGGGCAGCCGCTAGGCGCCAGTCATAAAGAAGAAAGGAAAAAAAAGAAAAAGAAAATGGATATGACACAGTAGGCGAGAGAAAAAAAATATGTTTTATCAGAATGACGCTTGGCAAGTGAGCGAAATTTTGATTGCAGGCAAAAAAAAACCCTCAATGCACATTTAGCAGACATTTAGCAGGAGATCACACACAAAAGTTGAGAGGCAGTGTATTGTATGCATGTAATGTTGTATGCATTGTGTAGTGTAAATGTAACAGTTGTTAGTGAGCAGCAGAGGGCGCCTCCTGACAGTGGATAGATGTTATAATCATGTGACTTATAAACAAGTCCAGAGTCCAGAGTCTATCTCTCTTGCTCTCTCTCTTGCTTGCAGAAGGCACATGGGCATTGTCCTTGAGGGTCCAATCCGCTGATACGACAACAACTGATTATCGATTGTTTGGGTAGACATAAGAGCCGGTCCTTCCGCTTATCTCAATCAGGAGGAATGTAAACACGGGGCAAACAAGGTCAAATCAAATCAAATCAGCACAGTGCACTCAGAGAATAGAATTTGTCCTCACCCGTGTAATTCTGTGCTTCCATTATATGTGCAGGCTTAAACTGTTTTTCCATGGAGAGCACAGGGCTCCAGATGTATTCCTCCACTGAATCGTCATGCAGTTCACCGTTTGCCGCTACTCGTGCCCTCCCCAACTGGTCGAATTTGATGAAGGAGCTTGCCGGGTCCGCTTTGATCAGCTCTCTCACCTTCCTTCAATTTCTGATGCATCAGGGAACTCCACAGCCAAAAATAGAAGTCCTGAGATCATAACCAATAATGTTTCCACAGACGCATGAATTCCACTGTCCATGAGTCTCCTCGTAGGTTCCAATTCTTGGGCTCCCCCTTGGCCCAATTCTTGTTGAAAAATAGTGACAATAGCACATTTAAGCCGCTTCCAAATCCATAATTTCCGTTTAGATTAAGATTCAGCAGAAGAAGAGCAACTAAACACAGACAAAAACGCAACATTGCAAAAGCTGGGAATAGATCAGGAAGGCAGGAGAGGAGGGAAGAAAAATGCGACTGCTCTCTCTCAAGGCAAGAAGGAAGATAAAGAGTCTTCTTCACTCCACGTCGTGTGCGCAGCAGGGCGCTGTCTCCCAGGCAGGAGATCCTTTGCCAACGCCAGCCACCTTCCCACCTGCAAATAAGCAATACTCAGTATATCTCTCCCGTATGGTCAAGCCCAGCTCATATCTCTGTCTCTGCTCTTCCTATAGGGTTGCCTGGCTGCACGGCGTGCTGTTCTGTTCCCGACACTCCTCGTTCACCCACAGTCCATACACATACCTCATACACGCACTCAATCACCCCTTGCTGTTGAATAAAGCTGTTAAATCTTACCTGAGCCTGCGTGCATGTTTCCTGGGCCGATAATTATGTCACTTCTCTTCTATTAATGCAGAGTAATAACTTGTTCTAGCTTCTAAGAGATTTTTTGTAAATTAAGAGATGATTTCTCCACGCTAAATAGAATTCATCTAAATTAGTAGAACGCCATTTTGTTTCTAATTGACGAGTCTTCTGTTTTAAGCTACGAGTTTCTGTGTTGAACCAAGGGGTTAGAAATTTCTGGTTAGACTTTTTCTTTTTTAAAGGGGCCATCAAATCTAGAGTCTGATGCAGAGAGGCTGTAACACTATCTACCATGCTATCAATTACGGAAGGAGCAGGCTCTCCATCTTTTATTTCGATTGTGTTGACCCATGGTATAGAGGAGACAATCTGCAAAAGTTTAGTAACAACGTCATCTGAAAGACATCTGCTGTAGTAATATTTTTCTTTAGGAGTCACATAATCAGAAATAGTGAAATCAAAGGTTAACAGACAATGGTCTGACAGTACAGGATTATGAGGAGACACTACCAGATTTTCTATTTCTATACCATAAGTCAGAACAAGGTCCAATGTGTGGTGGAGATAATGGGTAGAATTTTCTACTTTCTGGGAAAACCCCATTGAGTCTAAAATTGAATGGAATGCCTTATTGAGACAGTCACTATCTACATCAACATGTATATTAACATCCCCTAAGGAGGGACACACAGCTAACACACGTCGGGGATGGAGCCATAGCGTTCCAGGTGAGAGATGGATAGCCAGCCAGCCAAAAACAACTAAAAACAGGTTAGCTAAAAACAGCTAAAAACAAGTTAGCCTAGCCCTGTAAACAGCCCAGCTGGGGATCCGATCCACCCATGTGTATGATTGGGTGGATCAATGATACACAGCTGTCAGATACTGGCTGGAAAACAAAACAGGAATGTAGAACCAAAATGCAATTTTAGTAAATACGGGCGTATTGCCATTTCTGTATGCCAAAAAGAAAAATATACAGGGAAAAAAAAATTATTGAGAGAACCTAAAATCAACTGAACAGTAATTCGATGCCTGGCGAAATTGAGCGCACCTAAGCAGTCTTTTTGTGATTTTCAAAATGGCTTCATGTAGCGCGCTGCCGGCGAAGAAAACAAACCTTGAAGAAAAGGGAAATCGAGGGACTGGACGTCACCGAAAAGAATGGGAGAGTCCGAGCTTCGAGAAGGGAAAATACGCTGGATGGATAAAGGCTCCTCCAGAGGGCCCTACACACTCCTTCTGTGTTCCATGTAGGAAGAGGATAAAAGTGACTGCATTGGGGATTTTCGACCTGAAGTCGCACTTCGCGCTTGCAAAAGAACCAAAACGACCATGATCATCAAAGAGAGCCTGGCGCCTGCCTACACAGAACAAGTCATAGAAGCATGCAGGAAGGGGCCTTTCTCAATCATGGTCGATGAGAGCAACAACAAGAACACCGAAAAGCATCTCGTCATCCTTGCAAGAATTTTCAATGGGGAGATGTCCCAGACCAGGCTGCTGGACATGCCCATTCCAGCATCGGGAAAAGCCACCGACATTTTTGCAGAAATTGACAACTTCATGAGGTACGAAATGGATTTTTTTTTTTTTTTTTTGCTTGCATACAGACCACTTTTGACCAAATTCTTTTATTTTTTATTTATTTATTTTTAGATTGCACAATATTCCATGGGAGAATGTTGTGGGCTTTGCTTCGGACAATTGCAACACGATGGTGGGTCGAGACAATTCTGTCCTTTCCAGACTGAAGGAGAAATCTCCAAATGTTTTCAGGTATGGGCAGTATTATTCACCTTCAAATATTACCTAAATATAACAAAAAAAATGCTTTAAAATCTTAACAAACATGCTTAGAGGTAGCCCAAATCCCCTATAGTGTACTGTTATTTTGTATCTTGGAACTTTGCTTTACATCTGAATGTATAGCATTATATTGAAAGAGCTGAATAAGATTGATATTTTCATTGTTATTATTATTAACACAATTTCAAAGAGAATTATTTCTGATACTTAACTTATGAAACAAAAATCCATTCTGCTTTTGTTTCAGCATTGGCTGCATATGTCATCTGGCTAACCTGTGCATGAAAGCTGGAGTGAAAGCGCTGCCCATGAAGCTGGATGATTTCCTAGTTGATATCTTCTATTTTTTCCACAACAGCTCCAAGAGACTGACGGACTTCAAGGAATTCCAAGCAATTCACTGAGGTAAGTCAGATGTTAAATCCAAGGTATTTGTTCCATAAAGTAAAACTGAGTTTAATGAGAAACCTGCATTTCATGATAACAGGCAACATTATAACAGTGCTGTTAATATTCTTTCATTATTTGTCAAACACGTAGTGCTAAGGTAGACTTACAATATTTCTTTATAATATGTTTCAGGTAGAAGAAGAGAAAATACTCAAGCATTGCCCGACTCGCTGGCTGTCACTGGAGAAAGTTGGCAACAGAACACTATCACAGCTTTCTGCCCTCAAGTCATACTTTGCCAGCCATGAGGATGTTGAGAAGCCAGGCAAAGTCAAGTCCATCAACAAGAGGCTACATGACCCCCTCACAGAACTTCTTCTGCTCTTCATGAAGTTCATCCTGCCTATCATCAACAACTTCAACACCATCTTTCAAGCAGACGAGAGCAAGATAGGCAGTCTCCTCCCTGAAATGGATCGTCTCTTGAGAAAACTATTGGTCAAATTTGTTCAAATGAAGTATGTAAAGGCGACCAATGACCTAAGAAGGCTGGATTTCCTGGGCAGTGGCCTGCAGCACTCTAATGAGTTTATTGCCATTGGACTGGAAACCAGAGAAGCCCTACAAACCCATGAACTTGACTCAGGCACAGAGCAGAAGTTCTTTGAAGCAGTAAGAGGCTTCTATGAAGCTGTAGTGAGAAAGATGCTCAACAAGTTCCCCTTTGACGACAAAATTCTGCCACACCTCTCTGTCCTCGACCCCAGGAAAACAGAGTCCCTGACCTATGGCCCCATTGTAGAGCTTGCTGCTGCATTTTGCCCCACTGTTGATACAGAAGAGCTGAAAGAAGAATGGGAGGACCTGCAACTGCTGCCAGAAAACACAGTGCCTCTACAAGACAAGGATGGCAAGCCTGTCCGTGTTGATGTCTACTGGGGTCAGGTGATGGCCTTGAAGACAGCCCTTGATGTGCCCCGCTTCCCCCAGCTCCTCAAAGTGTACTCAGCACTGCTTTGCCTTCCTCACAGCAATGCTGACAGTGAAAGGGCTTTCAGCATGGTCAGGAAAATTCACACCGACTTCAGAAAAAGTATGCTCCCAGAAACTCTGACTTCTTTCATGCAAGTGAAAATGAATTGTGACACTCCATGCTTCAAGATCAAGCCTTCAAAAGAAATGCTAGTCAGCAAAGGCTGCTACTTGGAACTATAACAAGCAGCATCAGTGAACATTTTCTTGTTTCAAGTTCATCCAAGTGCATTAGTGTAACAAAGCTGACAATTAAAAACTCTTTAATTCCAAGTGTATATATCTAGCTGACAATTAAGAACTATATTCAGAATTATTCTTATTGTGTACTTTCAAATTAAGCAATCTACCTTGTGCTAATGTAAATTTGAAAAATATTGTTTTTTTAATTTATTTATTATTAATATTATCATTTAATATTTTTTAAATTAATTTATTAATTAATTAATTTATTTTGTGCTACTTGGCTTATTATTTTCACATTACCAAAAAGTTATGGCTCAAGACTGTGTCCATATAAGTGTTCATTTGAATAAATATGTTTGAAATAGTTCATGTTGCAATTGTTGTTGTTTGTTTGGTTTCTGTTTGGTTTTTTTGCTTCAGTTTTCTTTCATCTGCCGATAAATACAGTTTTTAAGTACTCAGTACAGGTGTGAAAGCCCCCCCAATAAGGGAGGCATGAGGTATGCCTTGACAGGTATGTGAATGGAATAAATCATTTTGACATGCGCACGTCGACGTTTTGACATTCCAAAAATAGTAGTAGAAGAAGCAACTTCCGGTGTTAGCAAGCCCCGCTTCGTGTCAAAATGGACCTGTATTGTGTTATTCAGACTGTACTTTTGCTTCTGCTGGTCTCTGTAATGACGCTACAAGTGCATACTTCTGCATATGGCGAACAGAGGGAGACAGCAGGACGATACAGACCAGTTTTGTTTTACTCCCGCTGTTTTCCACAAGCTGCTGCTAAGGCGGAAATACGTCACGTCGACGTGTGGCTGGTGTACAGACATGCGCAGTAAACATATTTTCTGCCCTACGTTCGGAATAAGTGTTTTCATGCGCACCATTCCAATTAACAATCGGCAGAACCCACCCCTCTCAATCGGAATGAAATTTTGATCCGAATGAGCGTGATCGGGTTAGAATATTCAGATTGCCATGTTTACATGAAGCATTTTTATTCCAATCAGGCTTTTAATCCGGTTACTTGTGTCCATGTAAACATAGCTGAGTTTAACAGTTGGGCGATTTCGGCATCAAGCATGCCTGGGTCCCTCTCGTCATTATCCGAGTCAGTCTCGCTGCTGTTATTTAGCTGTTCAGTGATGATTCCGGCCTTCATGAAAGCTCAGACGACACTTGAGACTGATACCTTAACCCAGGCATCCACGATCCATTGGCAGATAGTGGCATAACTTTGAACAACCTGTTGACACCAATATCTAGCGGTTGGAGTTCTTTGGTTAATCCACCCGGAATGATGGCAAGCTCTGAATTAGTTTGCTTCACTTGGGTTTTGACAGTATCAGTGAGATGGGCGCGCATGGAGTCGCAGATCAATAGGGACGGAGATTCGTGGAAAAAGCCATCCGGCCATTATGTTGAAGCACATACAGTATTACTCCGCGAGGCTCCTGACTACCGTAATGCTCCGACAATCCATCAAGCGGTGCGGCTTCGTAGCTTACCAAAGAAGTACTAAAACATTTTTGACAGATTTTTGAGCGCTGTGTACCACATAAAATCGGTTTGAGGTCAGTAAGCACAACCAGAATTACAGTAATACATAAGGCGCACCGGATTATAAAGAGCACTGTCAATTTTTGAGAAATTTAAATGATTTTAAGTGTGCCTTATAGTCTGAAAAATACGGTACTTGTACGGATTGGATACCAGGGTCCACTTGGGGTGCTCACATTAGTGTGCTCACTTGGTCAGGGGTCCATTTCACCAGATCCCGTTTACACAGTAAAACAAAGGCATAATAACCCAGACATACACAGCACAGTTCCTTTTTTGACAGGGAAAAAAATAGCAGTGCAATAAAAACTAGAAAAGCACTCGGAGAGCGCAGACCTCCGCCAAGCGCCACAATTCCCCCCATACAGTGTTTGTGTGTACGTTTTCAGATTCCTTGAGCATGTAAACATATGACTAGCAATTGGATTCACAATGATTATTTGTTTATTTGACAGGGACAGTGCAATAAACACACAATTAATCAATGACAATCAATCTGATAGTGATAGGATTAGTGGTTCAGTAGTAAAAGCATTGCGTCCTTGGCGGAGGTAATAAACTGAAGTGTTGCTGTTGTGTCCATCTCCTCCACTGACGGATGCAAATTGGGTAGACAGGTTGCCGTGGGTTTTATATTATATTATTTTGGGGTTGCGCTCCGCGGCAAACGAGAATTTAGAAGCTTCGCCGGCAGAGAGCTCGTTTTTGCGCAGTGCCTATGGCTGGCCGGTGAATTTCTGCCAAATGCGCAGCTCCTATGGCTGGCCGGGGAATTTCTGCCAAAGAATCCGTCGGCGGACAGCTGCCCGTGTGAGGTTTTGCAGTTGCGCGCAAACACAGGCACGCTGGCGGGCCCAGGCCAGCAGTGTTTTCCGCGTGCTTTTGTGCCTAAAACGTTGAAGAACGCAGAGTTTGTGTTGCAGACACGACGACCAGCGCCTGTCACGCCGCGCCGCTCATCAACGGCGCCACCTGCTCACACACCTGTCAGTCATCAGCGGCGAGGAATATAGGCTGCCTCGCCCTGAGCTTCGGTCTGAAGCCGTAGACTTCATTTCCCTTTCATGGGCTTCTACCACATTCTCTTCAGCATCCTCGTCACCGGTAAGAAGATCACTTACCTCATCTCTCCAGTTTGCTCCCCTGTGCACAGGTGGATTCCTCGGCGGCGGACAACCCCGTCCCTCGTCTCTCCTCGCTGCTGCACCGAGCCCTGCAGGTGGCTGTCTCCCGGGCTTCCATCCTTGAAGCGCCAGTCATCTGTCCAAACAAGTAAGCTTCTCTCCCTCGCCTATTCTCCTCCTGTGTTGGTGTGCGCTCATCACCCTGTGTCTGATTTCTCCCATAGGGTTGCCGGCTGAACGGTCTCCTGCCTCTGGGTCCGAAGCAGACACCACCACCAACACATTAACATTCCGCAGACACGCACCCAAACATCCCTGCTGTTAATAAACAGTTTGAACTACTCTGAGCCTGTGTGTGTGCGTCTCCTGAGCCGAACGTTATGTCAGTACGGCTTCAGCAGAGCGGCTCGGCAGACGGCGGGCTCGCACACCGGTTTACCATCCTCGAGGCTCGGGTGGATCAGATTGTTTATCAGCAACAGGTGGTTTTCAATCAATTATTAGAATTAACTAACCGATTGAACCGCTTGGACCCCCAACAGCCGTTCCTCCCGACTCGCCAGGGTGGCGCGGCTCCTGCTGTTCCAGCGGCCGTCCAGCCGGCTCCAGTGGCACCGGTTCGGCTCACACCGATTCCGACCCCCGCCCGCTTTAGCGGTAAGCTCGGCGGAGCGCGGGGGTTCATTATGCAGTGTGAGTCCGTGTTCCACCGTGTGCCCGGAGATTTTCCCTCGGATCACAGTCGAATTGGTTACATAGGGAATCTTCTGGAGGGGCGTGCGTTAACTTGGACCTACGCCGTAATGGCGAGGCCCAGTTATGCCACCCTCACCTATGACCAATTCGTGAGGCGCTTTCTGGAGGTCTTTGACCATTCTCAAACCGAGACGGTCCAGGTCGATCGGCTTCTCGCTCTCCAGCAGGGAAGCCGGTCGGCAGCGGACCACTCGGTCGACTTCCGGGTAGCGGCGGAGGAACTGGGCTGGGAGGAACGCTCCCTCTGTGGCCTGTTCCTCCGCAGCCTCAATAGTGATCTGAGGGATGAACTGGCTGGTCGGGATATCCCTGGGACGCTAGCGGAGCTGACGTCCTTAGCGGTAAGTTTGGATAACAGGCTGCGCGAGCGCTCCTCGGGGCGGAGGTCTTCTTCTTCTCGCCCTCGTGGAGCCTCGCCGTACCTGTTCCAAGCTCGCCCCCTGGCGGCGCCGCCAGCATCGCGCCCCGAGGAGTCGGAGCCGATGGTGACGGGCTGGATTAAACTTTCCCCTGTGGAGAAACAACACCGTCGTGAGTTGGGCCTCTGCATGTATTGCGGAGGCGACCAACACACCGTGGAGCGTTGTCCACGGAAGGCCAGTCGGTGGGGTCCGCGAGTCACTGTTGGAAGTCTCGCGGACATCAATCGGTTAGGATCACTTACTCAATTGAAGCTGCCCATCCGTTTCTGCCATAACCCCACTGGGCACCTCACCCACGCACTGGTGGATTCGGGCGCAGAAGGCAGCTTCATTTCACAAAGCCTGGCAACCCGATTGGGCATCCGCTGCCAGGCACTCAACACTCCCATCTCCCTAGTCCATCTCTCCCGTGCCACCCTTGGGAGAGTGACACATCAAACTGTCCCCCTACCGGTCATCATCTCGGGAAACCACCGGGAGGAGATGACCTTTTATGTCCTTCCCAACTCTGTGTCGCCCGTCATCCTGGGGTATCCCTGGCTCCGCCTTCACAATCCGGTCCTGGATTGGAGATCAGCTGGGGTATCGGCTTGGAGTACATTTTGCCTGGGCACCTGCCTCCAGTCCGCTGCCTGCTCGCCGTCCGCTCCTCCTCCAGCAACGGACGCTGCACCCCCGGACCTGTCCCTGGTGCCTCCGGAGTTTCACGACCTGGGTATGGTGTTCAGTAAAGCGAAAGCTATGTCTCTTCCCCCTCATCGGCCCTACGACTGTGCCATCAACCTCCGCCAGGGGGCGCCGTTACCTTCTGGTCGGCTCTACAGCCTGTCTGCGCCGGAGAAGGAGACGATGAACACATATCTGAAGGAGTCATTAAACGCCGGGATAATCCGCCCATCATCGTCACCCGTGGGGGCGGGGTTCTTCTTCGTGGGAAAAAAGGATGGGTCCCTCCGCCCTTGTATCGACTACCGGGCCCTCAATAATATCACGGAGAAGGACCGTTACACCCTGCCTCTCATGGACACTGCTTTCCACTCCCTCCAGGGGGCGACCTGGTTCACCAAGCTGGACCTACGCAGCGCTTACCACCTCGTCCGGATCCGGGAGGGAGATGAGTGGAAAACGGCCTTCCGTACCCCGAACGGCCACTTTGAATACCTGGTGATGCCGTTCGGGTTGACCAACGCTCCTGCAGTCTTCCAGCGCCTCATTAATGACGTCCTCCGGGATTTCATTGGCCTTTTCGTGTTCGTCTACCTGGACGATATCCTCATCTTCTCCAAGTCCAGGGATGAGCACCAGGTCCACGTGAGGCGGGTCCTCCAAAGGCTGCTGGAGAATCGTCTGTACGTAAAGGCAGAAAAGTGTGAATTTTACGCCAGGAGTACGTCCTTCCTGGGGTTCATCATCGCCCACGATAAGGTGCTCCCTGACCCAGAGAAGGTAAAGGCGGTGGTGGAATGGCCTACACCTGCATCCCGGAAGCAGGTGCAGCAATTTGTTGGCTTCGCCAATTTCTACCGCCGCTTTGTCCCCAACTTCAGTACCATCGTTGGACCACTGACCCGCCTCACGTCCCCGAAGGTCCCGTTCCGGTGGACCGAAGAGGTCGCTGCCGCCTTTGAGGCGCTGAAGGTGGAATTCTCCTCCTCCCGGGTCCTTCGCCAGGTCGACCCCGCGCTGCAGTGCATCGTCGAGGTAGACGCTTCGGACACGGGAGTGGGGGCAGTGCTGTCCCAGCGGTCACCGGACGATGGCGCCAAACGACCGTGCGCCTTCTTCTCCCGGCGCTTGTCCCCGGCGGAGAGGAACTACGATGTGGGGGACAGAGAGCTCTTGGCCATCAAGCTCGCCCTGCAGGAGTGGCGCCACTGGCTAGAGGGGGCGAACCTGCCGTTTGTGGTCCTTACGGACCACAAGAACTTGGAGTATTTACGGTCTGCCAAGCGCCTGAATGCCCGCCAGGCGCGCTGGTCTCTGTTCTTCGCCAGGTTCCAATTTTCTATCACCTTCAGGCCTGGCTCTAAGAACGGCCTGCCTGACGCCCTCTCTAGGCAGTTCACTCCCGTGGAATCGGAGGAGACGCCTCACTCCATCCTGCCCAGGTCGTGCGTCGTGGGGGCCATCTCGTGGGATATCGAGGCAAAGATCCGGAAGGCACAGGAGGTGGAACCTGATCCTGGCGGCGGACCGGAGGGAAGACTGTTCGTCCCATCTGCGGTCCGAGGAGAGGTCATCCACTGGCTCCACACCTCCCGGCTCACCTGTCATCCCGGCACCTCCCGGATGATCAGCCTCCTCCAGCGGTCTTTTTGGTGGCCGGGCCTGCGGAGGGATGCAGCCCGCTACGCCCGGGCTTGCCCAGTCTGTGCCACCAGCAAGTCAGGAAATGCCCCTCCAGCGGGTCTGCTCCAGCCTCTGCCCGTCCCCGGCAGGCCCTGGTCGCATATCGCACTGGATTTCGTCACCGGACTCCCCGTTTCCAGCTCCTTTAACACCATCCTGACCATCGTGGACCGTTTCTCCAAGGCGGCACACTTCGTCCCCCTGCGAGGTCTCCCTACCGCCCTGGAGACGGCGGGCCTCCTCATCCAACACGTGGTCAGGCTGCACGGGATTCCGGTGGACGTGGTCGCGGACCGGGGTCCCCAATTTTCATCCGAGGTTTGGAGGTCCTTTTGCAACGCCATCGGAGCCAAGGTGAGCCTCTCCTCCGGCCATCACCCCCAGTCTAACGGGCAGTGTGAGAGGACCAATCAGGAGCTGGAGGCTGCGCTCCGCTGTGTTGCAAGATCCAAGCCGACGTCATGGAGCAACCATCTCGCCTGGGTGGAGTACGCCCACAATACCGCCCGCTCTTCTGCAACGGGGATGTCCCCCTTCAAGGCGTCCCTGGGTTACGACCCCCCGCTGCTTCCAGCACAGGAGAGCGAGGTAACTGTCCCGTCAGTTAGGGCGCACGTGAGGCAGTTCCGCTCCACCTGGGCCACCGCGCGTCATGCGCTTTTACGCACAGCGGAGCGCAACAGGACCGTGGCGGACCGGCGTAGAAGACCTGCCCCGGCGTACAGAGTTGGGCAACTTGTCTACGTTTCCACCCAGGACGTCACCCTAAAAGGCGAGAGGAGAAAGCTGGCACAGCGCTTCATGGGTCCCTTTCCCATCACCCGGATCATCAACCCGGTGGCTGTGCGCGTGGCTATTCCCCCCTCCCTCCGCATCCATTCCACTTTCCACGTGTCGAAGGTGAAGCTGGCAGTTACCGACCCCCTTTGCCCTCCTCCTGCAGCGCAACCCGCACCCCGGATGGTTGGTGGCCACCCGGCCTGGTCCGTCTCCTACCATCCTGGACTCCCGGCGCCGGGGTCGTGGGTTGCAATACTTGGTGGACTGGGAGGGCTATGGGCCCGAGCATCGACAGTGGGTGCCCCCGCCGTTTGTGTTGGACCCATCGCTCATCGCGGACTTCCACCGAGCGCACCCGGATAAGCCATCGCCAGGAGGCGCTGCTAGAGGGGGGAGTACTGTCACGCCGCGCCGCTCATCAACGGCGCCACCTGCTCACACACCTGTCAGTCATCAGCGGCGAGGAATATAGGCTGCCTCGCCCTGAGCTTCGGTCTGAAGCCGTAGACTTCATTTCCCTTTCATGGGCTTCTACCACATTCTCTTCAGCATCCTCGTCACCGGTAAGAAGATCACTTACCTCATCTCTCCAGTTTGCTCCCCTGTGCACAGGTGGATTCCTCGGCGGCGGACAACCCCGTCCCTCGTCTCTCCTCGCTGCTGCACCGAGCCCTGCAGGTGGCTGTCTCCCGGGCTTCCATCCTTGAAGCGCCAGTCATCTGTCCAAACAAGTAAGCTTCTCTCCCTCGCCTATTCTCCTCCTGTGTTGGTGTGCGCTCATCACCCTGTGTCTGATTTCTCCCATAGGGTTGCCGGCTGAACGGTCTCCTGCCTCTGGGTCCGAAGCAGACACCACCACCAACACATTAACATTCCGCAGACACGCACCCAAACATCCCTGCTGTTAATAAACAGTTTGAACTACTCTGAGCCTGTGTGTGTGCGTCTCCTGAGCCGAACGTTATGTCAGCGCCCTCCATTGCGCCTGCGCACATGTTGAAAATGGCCCTATGTCACAGTGTTGAAAAATGCTTGAAAAAATTCCTGTATCCAGACGGTGAACCGGATCACTCCCAAAATTTAATCAGTTCTTCCTTGTACCATTACCAACAACGCCTGAAAGTTTCATGGAAATCCGTCCAAGACTTTTTGAGTTATCTTGCTAACCAACAGACAAACAGACAGACAGACAGACAGACAAACAGACAAACACACAGACAAACCCCGGCAAAAACATAACCTCCTCCTTTTTTTTTTTTTTTTCTCTCGGCGCCACACGAGTCGGCTGCCTTTTGCAACAGCGGCTCGATTCCGAGTCTTTTTCCCTTCCTCTCTCTTTTGATCCGTCTTTTTTTTTCACCCCACTTATATCACGGACACACAGATCGTCCTAAATGTCTCCTGAGCCGGTGGACGGAGCCACTGTCTATAGCAGGATACGATACAGCAGAGAACAGCTGCTAGCATTCAACCGCCACCCGGTCCCATTGGAAAAACTCGACATACCGAGAGAACTGAGGCGAAAACGCCGCGGCTGCCGGGCTGGAGTAAGGCGGAGGACAAAAAATATAAGGTACAGACCCTCCCTTCCATCTGTTGTCATGGGAAATGTACGGTCGATACTGGGAAAGTTAGATGAGCTAGCGGCTATCTCCCGTTATGATAGCACATACCGGGAGTGCTCTCTCCTTTTGTTTACTGAGACGTGGCTAACTGAACTAGCAGCAGATGCTAACATTGAGCTGGAGGGTTTTCACATGATACGAGCTGACCGAACACCAGACAGTGGCAAGGCTAGGGGCGGTGGAGTGATAATGTATGTTAACAACAACTGGTGCAGACCGGGACATATCACTGTTAAACAACGACACTGCAGCAAAGACATTGAGTTGCTAGCTGTTAGCATGAGGCCTACATATCTCCCGAGAGAACACTCACACGTGATCTGCATTGTTGTTTATGCAAATCCGACGGCGAACGCTGGGACAGCACGTGACGTCATCCATTCAGTAACCAGCAGGCTGCAGACAGAACACCCAGATGCTCTTCTCCTCATCTCAGGCGATTTCAACCATGTTTCACTGTCTCCCATTCTACCCACGTTCACCCAGTATGTCACATGCCACACTAGAGACAATAAAACACTGGATTTATTCTACGCAAACACTAAGGAGGCGTACACCTCATCACAACTCCCCCCACTCGGGAGATCGGATCACAACTTGGTTCATCTCCGGCCGGTGTACAAACCCCTAGTGCACAGACAACCTCCGGCCATGCACACTGTGGAGTTATGGTCTGAGGAGACAATGGACACCCTAAAGGGCTGTTTTGAAGCCACCGCCTGGAAGCAGCTCTGCGATCCACATGGTGAGGACATCGATGGCCTCATTCACACCTTCACGGGCTACCTCAGCTTCTGTGTGGACAAATCCGTTCCCACCAAGACCATACGGCGTCACTCAAACAACAAACCCTGGATCAACCCTGAGATAAAAACACTTCTGAGAGAGAAGAAGAGGATCTTCAGGTCAGGGAACAGGGAGATGCTGAAGTCCGTACAGAGGGAGCTGAGGAGAAAGATCAGAGAAGGCAAGGACAGCTTCAGGAAGAAGATGGAGGACAAGCTGCAACAGAGCGACATCAGCGGGGTCTGGAGAAACCTCAAAACCATCTCGGGGCTCCAGAATACCTCCCCCCAGGCCACAGGGGGCAGGGAGTGGGCGAACAGCCTGAATCTGTTTTTCAATAGATTTGACCAACCGCCCTCCCCCCTGACTGCACAACAACCACTGCTGCCTCTAAAGAAATCAAGTCCTGCTGCCCACTCCCCACTCCACCAACACCCCCCCACTCCCAACACACAGCCCCCCATCCTGACCCTGACCAGGACCCAGGTGAGGACGGAGCTGAGGAAGATCAAGGCGAGGAAGGCGCCGGGACCGGACGGCATCAGCGCAAAGCTCCTCAAGTCCTGTGCAGACCAGCTGTGTGGGATTGTGACGTATATCTTCAACATGAGCCTGAAACTGGGGAGGGTACCACAGCTGTGGAAAACATCTTGTGTGGTACCTGTACCAAAAACTTCCCACCCCAAAGACCTGAACAGCTACAGACCGGTGGCCTTGACGTCCCACTTGATGAAGACCCTGGAGAGACTGCTCCTTGCTCACCTCCGCCCCCTGGTGGAACCAGCGATGGATCCACTCCAGTTCGCCTACCAGCATGGCATTGGGGTGGAGGATGCGGTGATCTTCCTCCTTCACCGTTCTCTGTCCCACCTGGAGAAGCCCGGGAATATGGTGAGGATCATGTTCTTTGACTTCTCCAGTGCTTTCAACACCATCCAACCGATGATCCTGAAGGACAAGCTGCTGCGCGCAGGGGTGGACCAGCACCTGTCATCATGGATCCTGGACTACCTCACGAACCGGCCTCAGTTTGTGAGAACCCTGGACTGTGTGTCCGACACGATCATCAGTAGCACGGGGGCCCCCCAGGGAACGGTGCTGGCTCCCTTCCTGTTCACTCTTTATACTGCGGACTTCTCACACAACACAACACACTGCCATCTACAGAAGTTCTCTGATGACTCTGCGATCGTTGGCCTCATCTCCAATGGAGATGAAGCTGAGTACAGAGGGCTTATCCAGGACTTCGTGGACTGGTGCCATCGGAACTGCCTCCAGATCAACGCGAGGAAAACTAAGGAGCTGGTGGTGGACTGCCGCAGGCATGGGCAGCCCCTCACAGTACCAGTAAATATACAGGGAACAGACATCGAGATGGTGACATCCTATAAGTACCTGGGTATTCATCTGAACAATAAACTAGACTGGTCACACAATACTGATGCACTCTACAAGAAGGGACAGCGCAGGCTGTTCCTGCTGAGGAGACTCAGGTCTTTTGGTGTACAAGGGGCGCTGCTGAAGTCATTCTATGACACGGTGGTGGCATCAGCCATCACTTTTGGAGTGGTCTGCTGGGGCAGTGGCATTACTGCAGCCGATAGGAAGAGACTGAACAAACTGATTAAGAAAGCTAGCTCTGTCCTGGGGCAGCGCCTTGATCCGATGGAGGAGATAGGAGAGAGAAGGACGGTGGCTAAACTGTCATCTCTGCTGGAGTCCGAGTTCCACCCTATGCAGGACATACTGAATGCACTGAGGAGCTCATTTAGCAGCAGACTACATCATCCCAGGTGCACAACCGAGAGGTTTCGTAGGTCCTTCCTACCAACGGCTGTCAGACTGTACAACCTAAGCAGGGCTGCTCGCAGAGATAGCAAAAAGACGTAACAAACTAATAGTTTTTTGAATGCAAAAGATGCAATAGACTTACACAATGGTCCCCTCCGGCATACAACTAGGAACATACCGGTCGCTATGGAGGGTGAGAATATGTATGGGCACATAATCATACCATGTAGGATAACTAAGTAGACGGTTATGCTGTTTCATTCCATCTAGCAACAATGCTCTGCACTGTGTGTGTTTATATATTTGCATATTTATTCCATCTAGCTACAATGCTCAGCACTGGGTGTGTTTATATATTTATATATCTACATATTATTCCATCTAGCTACATTGCTCCGCACTGTGTGTGTTTATATACTTGCATATTTATTCCACCTAGCTGCAATGCTCCGTACTGTGGGTGTTTATATATTTACATATTTATTCCATCTAGCTACAATGCTCTGCACTGTGTGTTCATATATTCATATATTTATTCCATCCAGCTACAATGCTCTGCACTGTGTGTCTGTGTGTGTGTGTATATATATATATATTTTATAGTAATACGTACATATGTTTATTAGCTGCTCTTGCTTGCTTGTTTTTTTTCTTGCCTTCTGATTGTTGCTCTGAGTGTTGCTATCCCTGTGCTGTTGCAATCCTGGAATTTCCCCGTTGTGGGACTAATAAAGGCTTATCTTATCTTATCTTATCCTCCTGGCCTTTTCGGCCTGGCGGAGGTAACTAGAAAAGCACTCGGAGAGCGCAGACCTCCGCCAAGCGCCACAATTCCCCCCATACAGTGTTTGTGTGTACGTTTTCAGATTCCTTGAGCATGTAAACATATGACTAGCAATTGGATTCACAATGATTATTTGTTTATTTGACAGGGACAGTGCAATAAACACACAATTAATCAATGACAATCAATCTGATAGTGATAGGATTAGTGGTTCAGTAGTAAAAGCATTGCCTCCTTGGCGGAGGTAATAAACTGAAGTGTTGCTGTTGTGTCCATGTCCTCCACTGACGGATGCAAATTGGGTAGACAGGTTGCCGTGGGTTTTATATTATATTATTTTGGGGTTGCGCTCCGCGGCAAACGAGAATTTAGAAGCTTCGCCGGCAGAGAGCTCGTTTTTGCGCAGCGCCTATGGCTGGCCGGTGAATTTCTGCCAAATGCACAGCTCCTATGGCTGGCCGGGGAATTTCTGCCAAAGAATCCGTCGGCAGACAGCTGCCCGTGTGAGGTTTTGCAGTTGCGCGCAAACACAGGCACGCTGGCGGGCCCAGGCCAGCAGTGTTTTCCGCGTGCTTTTGTGCCTAAAACGTTGAAGAACGCAGAGTTTGTGTTGCAGACACGACGACCAGCGCCCTCCATTGCGTCTGCGCACATGTTGAAAATGGCCCTATGTCACAGTGTTGGAAAATGCTTTAAAAAATTGCTGTATCCAGACGGTGAACCGGATCACCCCCAAAATTTAATCAGTTCTTCCTTGTACCATTTCCAACAACGCCTGAAAGTTTCATGGAAATCCGTCCAAGACTTTTTGAGTTATCTTGCTAACCAACAGACAAACAGACAGACAGACAGACAGACAAACCCCGGCAAAAACATAACCTCCTCCTGGCCTTTTCGGCCTGGCGGAGGCCTTTTCGGCCTGGCGGAGGTAATTATACTAAAACATTATTATTACATTTCTCTGAAATATACACGGTAACAAACAACCCCCCGCTACAGAGGAACATGGCACACAAAAAAACTTGTGGCCATGCGGAACCCTTGTAATTACCGAGTGGTCAAAAGTTATTTTTATTACTATTTTTATATTTTTATCGATAAAAAATAATTTAGATTATAACACTTACCTGTCCACAACCGCACTGTTGTTGGCGAACATCTCTGCTCAAGGTTCCTCATCGTCAAACGAGCTAGAAATTTCTAATTGTTCCGTTGTTCCAACCTCCAATTGTTCCTTTACTGACTCGTAGTCCCGGTCACCCGACCCGGTCAAGCCATGTACGCTTTCATGCATAAGCTTTCGGTTTACTTTGCGAACCATTTTTCAAAACAAATAAGTAATAATAAGTAAGATAGTAATAAGTAAAATAGTGGCTAATGTTACCCTTACGCACAGGTTGGACTGCATGTCACCCAGCGGCTCAGGCAAAAGAAATTTTACACACGGGAACGCGTGGCTTTTTACCAGAAATATAAACACGTAACATGCGCATGTAGGGTATTACTGAATTCAGAAATCGATTGGCTAAACGACACGTCCATTATCAGATTACTCAGCTTCAATTGGCTCGTTGTATTCGCGGTCGTTGGTGGGCAGGTCCTTCTGGCTAGGTTTTCAGTCTTTGGTTATTGAAGGTTTTAAAACCCAAATCAAGGCTCTTACGGGTCGAATGAGATGTCAATCAAATCTAAACCAATACAACACTCCTTTGCCTTTCTGTTTACGGCTGTATCTGTACAGGAAGACCAGAAATACAGCTTTTTTTTTCACTGCACACTGAGACATTTAAAATATGCCCGCCTGCAGTATCGCAGAGTTTAAAAGGTTAAAAAAAAAAATCAACCAAAATCTTCTTACACAGTAATTTAAAGAAAAGGATTAAAATAAAGGAAAAGCGAACTTTAAAGAAAAGAAAAAGAATTTTCGCAGAGCATTGGCAGCTCTGGGCCTACTTGAAGATAGAAAAAAAATGAGAGAGCAGAGATGTCTGCTCCTTACAGCTTGACCACTGCCCCAAAAACTGAAACAAAGGAAAAAATTTTTAGGGTGTGGCAGAATCTCACCGAATTTCATGACAACTGGGCTGAACCAATTACATTTGAGCTTCTTTGTTTGGCAGATGTCATAAACTGACTAAAAGGACAATGAAAATAGGTTTGGGAGCCCATTGGTCAATTCAAATTTCTGAGGTAGGGGTCTTCCATAGACAGAGAAGAGAGCGAAATTTGATATGAAAAGTGAAACCCTCTTAAAACACACATGTTGCTGAATAAAGCATAAATTCCTTAAACTTTAGTGATTAAGATATTCTGCTCAATAATAAGGGAACATACAATGCATCCGGAAAGTATTCACAGTGCTTCACTTTTTCCACATTTTGTTATGTTACAGCCTTATTTCAAAAGGGATTAAATTCATTTTTTCCCCTCAAAATTCTACACACAATACCCCATAATGACAATGTGAAAAAAGTTTTTTTGAGATTTTTGCAAATTTATTAAAAATAAAAAACTAAGAAATCACATGTACATAAGTATTCACAGCCTTTGCCATGGAGCTCAAAATTGAGCTCAGGTGCATCCTTTTTCCACTGATCATCCTTGAGATGTTTCTACAGCTTAATTGGAGTCCACCAGTGGTAAATTCAGTTGACTGGCTGTAACATAAAATGTGAAAAAAGTGAAGCGCTGTGAATAGTTTCCGGATGCACTGTACAATGTCTCTACATTGTAACTGTAATTAATTTGTGATAGTAAGTGTGCAAAAATGAATTTATTCCTGAAAATAAAGCAACACATAGCAAATCATATCAATAAAAACATTTGAAACCACATTGTCCATCCCAAGAGTTCAACCATGTCTTCAGTCGCGGATACTGTCCTGAGAGAAAGAATATGAATTAATTTATTTGTCCATAATGCATAAATTCCACTGCAAAGAAAAAAATTAAATATTCCTGATTCGTCCAACAGATGGCACTGTGAAACTGTTTGGTTGTTTACTGGAGAATTTTGACTCCCAAGTCTTGATTATTCATTCATTCATTCATCTTCTTCCGCTTAATCCTTTTCGGGTCGCAGGGGCGCTGGAGCCTATCCCAGCATCTTTGGGCGAAAGGCAGGGTACACCCTGGACAGATCGCCAGTCCATCGCAGGGCTAACACAGAGAGACAGACAACCATTCACTCTCATAGTCATACCTAAGGACAATTTAGAATCCCCAGTTTGATGCCAATTGCCAATGTGCACACCAATGCTTGCCAATACTTCCGGTTCCGGCGCCACACGAGTTGGCTGCCTTTTGCAACAGCGGCTCAATTCTGAGTCTTTTTATCTTCCTTCTTCTTTCTGATCCGGTGATGGCTTCCTGATCCGGCACACCTTTCACTCTATGTGTATCACGGACACACAGATCGCACCCGGGGGTCTCCCGAGTCGGCGGACGGAGCCTCTGTTTACAGCGGGAGACGATGCAGTGGGGAGGAGCTAGCTAGCACTCGGCCGCCACCCGGTGCTAACGGAGAGGCTCGACATACCGGGAGAGCTGAAGCAGGAGCGACGCAGGTGCCGGGCTGGAGTTTGGGCGGCTTGCAGGAAATATAAGACAGAATAATAAAAAGCGATGGCAAGAACCAAGCAGACCGCCCGTAAATCTACTGGAGGAAAAGCCCCCAGGATGCAGCTGGCCACCAAGGCTGCTCGAAAAGGCGCTCCGGCCGCCGGCGGAGTGAGGAGGCCTCATCGTTGCAGGCCGGTGCCGTGGTCTGGGAGAGATCCGTCGCTGCCGGAGGTCCACGGAGCTGCTCATCCGTGGGCTGCCCTTCCAGCGCCTGGTGAGGGAGATCGCTCAGGACTTCAAGATCGACCTGCGCTTCCAGAGCTCCGCTGTCATGGCTCTGCAGGAGGCCAGCGAGGCCTACCTGGTGGGTCTCTTCGAGGACACCAACCTGTGCGCCATCCACGCCAAGAGGGTCACCATCGTGCCCAAAGACATCCAGCTGGCCCGCCGCATCCGCGGAGAGAGAGCTTAGACTTTCTGCTGCACATCCACCAACCACAATGCTCCGCACTGTGTGTCTCTCTCTCTCTCTCTATATATATATATACAGTATATATATATATATATATATATATATTTATATTACTATGTACATATGTATACTAGCTGCTCTTGTTTTTTCTTGCCTTCTGATTGTTGCTCTGAGTGTTGCTATCCCTGTGCTGTTGCAATCCTGGAATTTCCCCATTGTGGGACTAATAAAGGCTTATCTTATTCTTATTCTTAATTAACCTAACTTGCATGTTTTTTGGCATGTGGGAGGAAACCGGAGAAATCCCGGAGTAAACCCACGCAGACACGGGGAGAACATGCAAACTCCACACAGATTACTGTTGGTTGGGGGCTGGAATCGAACCCAGGATCCCCCGGCCAAGGGTGAGTTGCTGTGCTGCCGCAGTGCTAACCACTCCACCACTGCACTCAACCATAAACCTGTCGACTGAAACATTCCTTTGCCAAAGAGCAGAAAAGGGAGAATGACTAAGTCCTGGAGAAGGGATTAACTTCCACTTTATGGCCGATGGATAGCATTACAGCTTTGGTCCTTGGGTGAGAGAAGCAGTTCATGACCAGACTTTTGAGTTGAAACAATTTTTCTTCAGCAAAGAATGATTTTATAGATTGGAACGCAAGGTCAACGCTACACCACATTCTGCAAGTGTTATAACAAGGGTGTGGATGGTAGACTGGCCTTCTTGCAGCCCAGAATTGTCTCCCATTGAAAATGTGTGGCACTTTATGAAGCACAAAATATGACATCAGAAACCCCAAACTGTTGAGCAAGTGAAGTCATACTGTACATCAAAAATAAATGGGGAAAAATTCCACCTACAAAGCTTCAGCAATTAGTGTCCTCAGTTACGAAACGCTTATTGAGCATTGTTAAAAAGAAAGGTAATTTAACAGTGGTAAATATGCCCCTGTGCCAGGTTTTTTGGAACATGTTGCAGGCATCAAATTCAAAATGAGTGAATATTTGCTGCCCAAAAAACTAATAAAATTTATCAGTTTAAACAGTAAATATCTTGTCTTTGTTGTGTATTCAACTGAATATAGGTTGAAAAGGATTTTTATTATTAAATCATTGTATTTTTTTATATTTACATTTTACACAATGTCCCAACTTCATAGAAATTGGGGTTGTACAAAAAAAAAACACTCTAAAAGTTATCCTATAAAGTCAATCTGGTATTATCTGTAGGTTGAATAGCAACCACATGCATTTCTTTTCTCATTCTTTCCTTACAATGAGACCAGTGCACAGGCCTTTAAAAGTCACTCCCTTATCTGACCTTGAACTTCAAGTTAGGCAATACACACACCTCCACCTATGGTAGCTGAAGCCAGCTTCTGCGGATGAAAACTTCACTAACACAATGCAACAGTAGCTACAAGGCCAGGAAGGAAGAATTAGCAACACATCCTCAGTGTGAAGGCCCTGGCCCCAGTTAGTCATATCGTAGCACATAACACATCCGTTTATTCAATTAAGCCTGGTCAATATATCAACGTCAATCAGAACACTTTGTGTGCCTTTAAAAACTTTACGACTCGCTGTTATTCAAGCATGTTGTCCACATGGCCCTCTGACACACACCACAGTGAACTTAGGTCCTGTTTCAAGGAAGAGTGATATTAATGGTGGAGGAAAGGTTGACTTTGTTGAGTGCTACAGTATTCCGTGTTTCGTATTCCAAACTTTATTGTCATTCAGACATACACTACAGTGCACATAGAACAAAATTTTGTTACTTTGCTCTCCACAGCAATATTCAGAAATAAATAAATAAAGCAAGATAGATCAGAAGAATTTGCTGCTTGTCCAAGCTAAAGTGCAATTACAACATTTTAAAATTTTAACTCCAAATATATATAAAAATCTATACAGCTAAAAGATTCAAGATTCAAAAATTCAAAGATTTTATTTCTCAATACTAATATACATACAGGACATAGAGGAGAAATGAAATGGTGTTTCGCTCTCTCTTCAGTGGTGTGCACAATATAAAAAAGAAAAAGGAATAAGGCTGAAAAAACAACAGTCTATGTAGAGTAATGCAACCCGTCGTGAAAATGGCAACAAAAGATAGACCCAGACCTCCAATAGTGCAAATAGAGATAAACGATTAACGATAATGAAACCCAGCAATCCTATAAACAGAAAACTAGAGAGATGTAATACCCATAGTTGCAGTTTAATGTGGTAGTGTAGGTGCAGATAGTAACAGATAGGACTGCACATGATCAGTATTGTAGTGACAGACAGTAGCAGATACGGCATTTGTGAAAATGGTTGTCCAAAGACATACAGCAGCAAATGTATTACTGTTGGTGTGCCAGTCTTTCTGTGCCAAAAGCTGAGGTAGTTATTGTGTGGATGAGTGCATTACAGTCTGGGGGGGAGGAAGGGGACAGAGTTCAGGGTTCCATTGACCTGATACATAATGATAAAAGATACATCTTAAACTGTGTCTCTTCACTAGTTGCCGGGCAAAGAGTATTTTTGGAAGTTAAATTTGACTAGAGTTCAGTAGTCTTAATGCATGTTGGATGAAATTGTTCCAAAACCTGGTTGTCCTAGTCTTCAGGCTGTGATACCTCCTACCAGAGGTCAGCAGAGTGAACAGATCATACTGAGGATGTGTGTTGTCCCTGGTGATAATGTTCACTCTTGTGAGACAACATCTGAGTCCAATGTCCAGTATGCAGGGAAGAGTCGTCCCTATAATTCTCTCTGCTGTCCTCACCACTCTTTGTAGGTCCTTCCAGTCTGCAGTTGTACAGCTGCCAAGCCAAACCAAGATACAGTTGGTCGTTTCGACTGCGCTCCTATAAAAAGTGGTGAGAATGGGAGGAGGGAGGTGGTTTCTTCTCATCCTGCGGAGGAAATGGAGTTGCTGCTGTGCTGTCTTCACAAGGGACGCAGTGTTATCTGACTAGGACAAACGGTTTGTAACATGCACCCCAAGAACTTGGCGCTCTCCACCACCTCCACTACTGTGTTATTTATGAGCAGAGGAGTGTGATGGGTCTGTGTCTTTCTGAAATCAACAATAATCTCTTTTGTTTTGTTGACATTCAGGATCAGGTTGTTTTTTCCACACCAGTCCACCAGCTGCTCCACCTCCTCTCTGTAGGCCACCTCATCATTGTCTTTGATCAGGCCCACAACTGTCGTATTATCCACATATTTGATTATATGATTAGTCAAGGACCTGGCGATGCAATCGTGAGTCATCAGAGTCAAGAGCAGTGGGCTCAGGATGCAACCCTGAGGAGAGCCCGTGCTCAAGGTGATGACCAAGGAGGTGTTCATCCCTATGTGCACCTGCTGTGGTCTATCTGCAAGAAAGTCGAGAATCCAATTGCAGAAGGTGGTGTTAAATCAAAGAGAGGCCAATTTGCTTACCAGGTGCTGGGGGATAATCGTATTGAATAATAAGCTAAAATCAACAAACAGTATTTGTATGTAGGTGTCCTTCTCCTCCAGGTGTTGAAGGCTCAGATGGAGAACTAAGGAAATGGCGTCCTCTGTAGAGCGATTAGGGCGGTAAGCAAACTGACGTGTATCAAATAAGAAGGGGAGTTTTGAGGTGATGTACTGCTTTATAAGTCTCTCAAAGCACTTCTTTATAATAGACGTGAGCGCTACTGGGCGGAAGTCATCCAGGCTAGTTGTAACGTGTGTGTAGTTAGGGCAAGAATCAGAGGCCAAGGAACTTCTTTCCAGCATTTATTTTCTGGATAATGAAAAATAAATCAAGGTGATGTCCTCCACCTCCACAATGGAACACAGTGCTCCTAAAATAAAATAATAACGTAAATACATGACCGTTGTATTAAACCGCGTCCTTTGCATCACATGACCAATGGCGCCAAAAATGATTTCTTTAAACTTAAAATAACATTAAAATAACCAAACAAAATTGTCACGACTTGCCGCTCATCATCTGCCTCAGCTGCGCACACACCTGCGCCTCGTCAGCCGCGAGCTATTTAACCCACTCAGCCCTGTGCAGCGGTCTGGAGCCGTCCTCCGATCCCCTCTGTCCCCCGCCCATGGCTCCACTCGCGCCTCTGATGATCGACGGCCACCCGGCCTGGAGAGTCGCTTCCATCATGGACTCCCTGCGCCGAGGTCGCGGGCTGCAGTACTTGGTGGACTGGGAGGGATTCGGTCCTGAGTGGAGGTCCTGGGTGCGCTCTTCCTTGGTGTTGGACAGGAGTCTCATCACGGAGTTCCACCGGGCGCATCCGGACAAACCAGCGCCAGGAGGCGCTGCTGGGGGGGGGAGTACTGTCACGACTCGCCGCTCATCATCTGCTTCAGCTGCACGCACACCTGCGCCTCGTCAGCCGCGAGCTATTTAACCCACTCAGCCCTGTGCAGCGGTCTGGAGCCGTCTGTTCGCATCGGCATATCTTCGCAGCTGGATCGTCTCCAAACGACAGCTAGACTACGCTTCTACGTAAGCATTCCTTCCTTACCTTTTGCAAGTCTTCTCCCCTGTGCACAGGCGGATTCCCTGGCGGCGGATACCCCGTCATCGCCATCCAACCCTCAGCGTCGTCACAGGCTCTGCAGGACGCTGTCTCCTGGGCTTCTCCCTTGCCAACGCCAGCCACCTGTCATACACAAGTAAGCAGCACACTGCTCATTATTCCTGTCCAGGTGTGGTGCCCTTTACCCCTGTCCTCTGTTCTCTCCATAGGGTTGCCCGGCTGTACAGCGCACCGCTCTGCTTCCTGTGCATCGGCGTTCACCCTCATCACATATACATATCTCACACATCCATCCATACACGCCTGCTTGTTGAATAAAGCTGTTAAATCTATTCTGAGCCTGCGTGCGTGTTTCCTGAGCCGGACATTATGTCAGTACGGCTCCAGCAGAGCGGCTCAGCAGACAGCGGGCTCGCACGCCATCTTTCCACCCTCGAGGCTCGGGTGGATTTAATAGCCCATCAACAGCAGGTGATTTTAAATCAATTAACTAACATCACTCACCGGTTAGACCGCTTGGACCCCCAGCAGGTGTTCTCCCCGGCTCGTCAGGGGAGGGCTGCTCCAGTTCCTTCTGTTGCTGGCCAGCCTGCCGCGGGAACGCCAACCCGACTCACGGCAATTCCTACCCCCGCCCGCTTTAGCGGTAAGCTCGGCGGAGTGCGGGGGTTCATCATGCAGTGCAAGTCGGTGTTTCTGTGCGTTCCCGGGGATTTTCCCTCGGACCACAGCCGAATTGGCTACATAGGTAATCTCCTGGAGGGGCGAGCGCTAACTTGGGCTTATGCCATCATGGCGAAGCCCAGTTACGCGAACCTCTCCTACGGCCAGTTCGTGCAGAGCTTTCCCGAGGTGTTTGACCACTCTCGACGAGATAGCGTCCTCGCTGACCGTCTCCTTGGCCTTCAACAGGGAGGCCGGTCAGTGGCGGATTATGCTATTGACTTCCAGGTCACAGCGGAGGAAGTGGGCTGGGGTGAGGCGTCACTCTGTAGTATCTTCCTCCGCAGCCTCAGCTCTGGTCTGATGGATGAGCTGGCCAGCCGAGACCTCCCGGAAAGGCTGTCGGAGCTAATCTCCATGGCAATTAGCTTGGATAACAGGCTGCATGAGCGATCCGCCGAGCGGAAGTTAATCGGCCTCTCGCGCGGAGCTTCTGTCCGCACGCCTCAGGCTCGCCCCCTGGCGTTACCAGCCCCGGAGTCCTCTGAGGAGTCGGAGGCGATGGTGGTTGGCCGGTCAGGGCTCCCCCTAGTGGAGAAACAGCGCCGTCGGGAGCTGGGCCTCTGCATGTATTGTGGAGGCGATCAGCACACCGTGGAGTACTGTCCGGAGAAGCCAAAACGGGTCGGTCCGCGAGTCACTGTAGGGGTCCTCGTGGACTCTAACTGGTCGAATCCCCTCACAAGTCTATCTCTGCCCATTCGATTCTGTCACAATGCCATGGGGCACCTCACACACGCACTGGTGGACTCAGGAGCAGAGCAGAGCTTCATTTCTAAGAGCCTGGCAACCCAATTGGGCATCCCCTGTCACCCTCTGGCCGCTTCTCTCAGCCTGGTCACCCTCTACCGTGCACCCCTTAGACAAGTGACTCATCGCACCCAGCCGGTCCCTGTTATCATCTCAGGTAATCACCGGGAGGATCTCACCTTGTACGTCCTGTCCTCCTCTGTGTCGCCTGTCATCCTAGGTTACCCCTGGTTGCGCCTGCACAACCCTGTGCTGGATTGGCAGACAGGAAGACTCGCTGCCTGGAGCTCCTTCTGCATGGGAACCTGCCTACAGTCCGCAGCCTGCGCCCCGTCCTCTCCCCCTCCGGCCAAGGACGCCGCGCCTCCGGATCTCACCCTGGTGCCCCCGGAGTTCCATGACCTGGGTCTCGTGTTTAGTAAGTCCAGGGCGATGTCTCTCCCTCCTCACCGGCCCTACGACTGCGCCATCAACATCCGCCCGGGGGCGCCCCTGCCATCCGGACGCCTCTACAGCCTGTCAGCGCTGGAGCGGGAGGCCATGGATAGCTACATCAAGGAGTCACTCAACACTGGAATCATCCGCCCCTCCTCGTCTCCGCTCAGCGCAGGGTTCTTCTTCGTCTCTAAGAAGGATGGGTCGCTCCGCCCCTGTATAGACTTTCAGGCCCTTAATGACATCACAGAGAAGGACCGTTACACCCTGCCTTTAATGGACACTGCCATCCACTCCCTCCAGGGGACGACCTGGTTCACCAAGTTGGATCACCGCAGTGCTTACCACCTCGTCCGGCTTCGGGAGGGGGATGAGTGGAAGATGGCCTTTCGTACGCCTAGTGGTCACTTCGAGTATCTGGTGATGCCGTTTGGGCTGACCAACGGCCCCGCTGTGTTTCAACGCCTCATAAACGACGTCCTACGTAATTTCCTTGGCCTCTTCATGTTCGTGTACCTGGATGACATCCTTATCTTCTCCAGGTCACGGGAGGAACACCAGGTCCACGTGAGGCGGGTTTTACAACGGCTGCTGGAGAACAGGCTGTACGTCAAGGCCGAAAAGTGTGAGTTTTACGCCAAGACCACCTCCTTCCTAGGATTCATAATCTCGCACAACCAAGTCCTTCCCGACCCCGCGAAGGTCAAAGCGGTGGTTGAGTGGCCACGCCGACCTCCAGAAAGCAGGTACAGCAGTTTATTGGGTTTGCCAACTTCTACCGCCGTTTTGTGCCCAATTTCGGTGCCATCGTGGCCCCGTTAACCCGTCTCACTTCTCCCAAAAACCCCTTCCGGTGGACCAAAGAGGTTGCAGCAGCGTTTCAGGCATTGAAGATGGAGTTCTCCTCCTCCCGAGTCCTGACCCAGGTTGACCCCGCGCTGCAGTGTTTGGTGGAAGTCGACGCGTCTGATACGGGAGTGGGGGCGGTGCTGTCCCAGCGATCACCCACCGACGGGGTTAAGCGACCCTGCGCCTTCTTCTCACGGCGTCTGTCTCCGGCTGAGCGAAACTACGATGTCGGGGACAGGGAGCTTCTCGCCATCAAGCTCGCCCTGCAGGAGTGGCGCCACTGGCTGGAGGGGGCTGCGTTGCCGTTCGTGGTGCTGACAGACCACAAGAACCTGGAATACCTAAGATCTGCCAGACGACTGAATGCCCGCCAGGCGCGCTGGTCCTTGTTCTTCGCCCAGTTCCGTTTTACCATCACCTACCGCCCTGGTTCTAAGAACGGCCTGCCCGATGCCCTGTCCAGGCAGTTTGCCCCCGAGACGTCGGAGGAGCCGGGTCATACCATTCTGCCCACTTCGTGTGTTGTGGGGGCGATTTCCTGGTCCATCAGGGACAAGATCTGGAAGGCGCAGGACACTGAACCAGACCCTGGCGGCGGAGCGGAGGGAAAGCTGTTTGTTCCATCTACTGTCCGGGGAGAGGTCATCCATTGGGTTCACACCTCCAAACTCGCCTGTCACCCTGGTGTCTCCCGGCTAGTGGACCTCCTCCAGCGTTCTTTCTGGTGGCCGGGGCTTCAGAAGGACGCCGCCAACTACGTCCGGGCGTGTCCCGTGTGTGCCACCGGCAAGTCAGGTAACTCTCCCCCTGCAGGTCTGCTTCAGCCCCTGCCAGTCCCTGGCAGGCCCTGGTCCCACATAGCCCTCAACTTCGTCACCGGCCTTCCGGTCTCCAACACCTATGACGCGGTGCTGACCATCGTGGATCGGTTCTCCAAGGCTGCCCATTTCGTGCCGCTCCGGGGCCTCCCTACGGCGCGGGAGACAGCGGACCTTCTGGTTCAACATGTGGTCAGGCTGCATGGGATACCAGTGGACGTCGTCTCTGATCGGTGGCCCCAATTCATCTCAGAGGTGTGGAGGTGTTTCTGCAACGCCCTGGGAGCCACGGTAAGCCTCTCCTCCGGTCACCACCCGCAGTCCAATGGGCAGTGTTAGCGGGCCAACCAGGAATTGGAGGCTGCCTTACGCTGCGTCACCTCCTCCAACCCGTCGTCCTGGAGCGCGCACCTGGTCTGGGTAGAGTATGCCCACAACACGGCACGGTCTTCTGCCACAGGGATGTCCCCCTTCAAGGCGTCCTTGGGATACGACCCACCTTTGTTCCCGGAGCAGGAGGGTGAGCTGGCCGTTCCATCCATCCAGGCGCACCTGAGACATTGTCGGAGTCTGTGGACAAGGGCGCGCGATGCGCTTTTACGCACGGCGACGCGCAACAGCACCACGGCTAATCGCCACAGGAGACCAGCCCCTGCCTACCAGGTAGGCCAACAAGTCTGGTTAGCCTCTCAGGACATTCACCTCAAGGCTGAGAAGAGGAAGCTGACCCCACACTTCATTGACCCCTTCACCATTTCAAAGATCATTAACCCGGTGGCTGTGCGTCTGGCCCTCCCCCCCTCCCTCCGCATATGTCCCACCTTCCACGTATCTAAGATCAAGCCCGTGGTCTCCGATCCCCTCTGTCCCCCGCCCACGGCTCCGCCCCCGCCTCTGATGATCGACGGCCACCCGGCCTGGAGAGTCGCTTCCATCATGGACTCCCGGCGCCGAGGTCGCGGGCTGCAGTACTTGGTGGACTGGGAGGGATTCGGTCCTGAGTGGAGGTCCTGGGTGCACTCTTCCTTGGTGTTGGACAGGAGTCTCATCACGGAGTTCCACCAGGCGCATCCGGACAAACCAGAGCCAGGAGGCGCTGCTGGGGGGGAAGTACTGTCACGACTCGCCGCTCATCATCTGCCTCAGCTGCACGCACACCTGCGCCTCGTCAGCCGCGAGCTATTTAACCCACTCAGCCCTGTGCAGCGGTCTGGAGCCGTCTGTTCGCATCGGCATATCTTCGCAGCTGGATCGTCTCCAAACGACAGCTAGACTACGCTTCTACGTAAGCATTCCTTCCTTACCTTTTGCAAGTCTTCTCCCCTGTGCACAGGTGGATTCCCTGGCGGCGGATACCCCGTCATCACCATCCAACCCTCACCGTCGTCACAGGCTCTGCAGGACACTGTCTCCCGGGCTTCTCCCTTGCCAATGCCAGCCACCTGTCATACACAAGTAAGCAGCACACTGCTCATTATTCCTGTCCAGGTGTGGTGCCCTTTACCCCTGTCCTCTGTTCTCTCCATAGGGTTGCCCGGCTGTACAGCGCACCGCTCTGCTTCCTGTGCATCGGCGTTCACCCTCATCACATATACATATCTCACACATCCATCCATACACGCCTGCTTGTTGAATAAAGCTGTTAAATCTACTCTGAGCCTGCGTGCGTGTTTCCTGAGCCGGACATTATGTCAAAAATAACATGAAACCACACCAAGTAGACTCTAAAATTAGTAATACACAAAATGCATAAAGAATGACATCATATTCAAGTTAATTAATATCAAAAAATAACATTTTAACTGGAGCACTTCCTCCACACCTTACCTCACAGAAGGGCAAACTCTCTGTGAGGAACCGGAAGGGCATAGCTACTCACAGGAACCCAGACGACGGAAGAAAATAAAATAAATAAAAATTCTCAGTGAGATAAAATTCCCAAAAATAATAAATAAAATACAGAACAACAATTAGGTGCATTTTTATATTTGTTACATAGTGATTGTAGATTTTTTTGAGCACTGGTATAATGGTGGTGCTTTTAAAAGACGAGGGAACGGCAGCCTGGTTCAGGGAGATGTTAAAAATGTCTGTCAGTACTGGGGCCAACTGGGCTGCACATTCCCTGAGCACCCTTTAAAGAATGTTGTCAGGTCCTGCTGCTTTTCTGATGTTGATTCTCCTCAATGTCCTGCAGATGTAATTTGTTTTGAGACTCAGTGACTGCTTATTGGTGGTGGTGGTGGGGATTTCTTCCTTGCTGGAGTGTGGTTTTGTGCCTCAAACCTTCCAAAATGCTTGTTCAGCTTACTTAGGGAGACTGCGTCATCCTTTAAAGGCATTGTGCTTCCTTTGTAATTGGTAATAGTCTGTTTCCCTCGCCACATGTTCCTCATGTTAATAGGGTCCTGAAAGAGCCCCTGAACCTTCAGACTATAGGTACATTTTCTTTCCTTATGGCAGGATAAAGGTTGGCTCTGGCTGCGGAGTTGCCAGATCGAAAAGTGACATTTAGTGCTTTCAGCATGGCCCGTACCTGTGCAGTCATCCACGGTTTACAGTTGGCCCGGGAGACAATGGTTCTGATGGCACTCACATCCTCCATGCACTTCTGGATGTATCCTGACACAGACATGGCATATTCATCCACATCAGTGTGCTAATTGTATGTTGCTGCCTCTCTGAATGTGTTCTAACCTGTGCTGTCAAAACAGTCCTGAAGAGCTTCCATGGCTCTCTCAGACCAAGATGTCACCTGTATCACTGAGGGTTTATCTCTGATTAACAGGGGCTTATTTGCAGGAATTATCATGATAGAAGAATGGTCAGAGGAGCCAAGGTGGGGGTGAGGTGTTGTCTTGAATCCTCCCCCCCCCCCCGTCCTGTCAGGCAGCTAGGCAAACAGAACAGGGATCTGTCACCCTTATTGTGCCAAAACAGATTTACTTTGCCAAGAGGAGCTTATACAGTACCTAACTGTGTATTGTATATTGCTGTAAACTCCTCTTGTAATAACTTTTAATACTTTATTTTAATTGTTTTACCCATGGAAGACCCAACAGGATGGGGAAGAGGGAAAGGAAGTGTGTGAAGGGGGAAAAGAAAAGTGAAGGGAACAGAAAAAACAAACAAACAAACAACTAAAACAAACAAAAGACAAATTGCTTCTTCCACCGAAGATGTCTCAACACGAGTCTGGTTTCCGCACCTGTTAAAGGAGAGACACTTGTGCGTGTATGTCTGTGTGCATATATATGAGAATGCGTGCAAAATAAGTGTGTGCATGTGAGTGGTTTGTCAGGAAACATACAAAGCGGAGGGCCGGTCGCAGCAGCTCTCCCCCCAGGAACCCCGAGCAGGCAAGGCAGTGCCACCAACCCCCACAGGGCACAAACGTCCGAAGTCAACAAGCCCCAGGAAAGCCAGGCATCCGCCCCCGGAGGGATGATCAAGGGAGGCCAGGCTGCTCGGCGGCTGGCGTGGTGAGCCCACACTCCCGGACCCACCCCACCCCCCCACCCCACCCCAGCGCGGCCAACGTCCGCCCCCGGGCCCTAGGCACCAGGAGGCCAGCGACCCCACCCCCGGGGCAGAGACCAGCCCGCGCCCCCCGGCGCGAGCACCCCCAGCCACCCCCACAGTGGGCCCGCCCCAGCACCTCTGTCGCACACCCCGGGGACCCCCACATTCAAAGAAGTTCCCCCCACCCAGGGGAGCCCATGTTGCCGAGAGGCACTACCCCCCTTAATCCAGCACCTCCCGACTCGCAGACACACCCCTCCCCACACCTTCACACCCACATGCTCCCATGCTCACCCCTCTCACTCACCCAGACCGACTCATTCTCTCTCACTCCTGTACCCATTCAAACTCACCCCTCATTCACCTTTGTTTCATAAGGTGGCTGCGAAGCAGATGCAGTGAGCCTGAACACGCACCAGTGCCCGGCAGTGACCAGGGAGAGCACCGGCACAGGCCACAGAAGCAGACCCCCACCCCCGGCGCCCATCTGAGCGAACAATCAGCAGACCACCGCAGGCGCCCCGAGATGCCACCCGGCATGCAAAGCGCCGCACAAAACCGATCCACTATTACCACCTCCATTCATCACCCCCTCACTCTCACTTAGACTCATATTCAGCCCCCCTCTCACTTCCTTGGTTGTATCTATATATTCAGTAGCACCCAGGGAATCCTTTCTTGATGTTACTGTATATCAAGTCCAATGTATTCTTTCCTCTTGCTGCAAAATCCACAAACTGATAGAAATGAGGGAGAACTGTTTTCATATTGGCCGGTTAAAGTCCCTAGCAACAATTAAAACACTCTCAGGCTGAAAACTCTACAGCTCAATGGAGTGGTAAAGGATATTCAGAGCTTCTTTTGTATTTGCACTCGGAGAGATGTACACAGCTGTAATGCTAACAGAGGTAAACTCCTTGGGGAGATAAAAAGGTCTACATCTTACAGTCAAAAACTCTATATTAGCAGAGCAGTGACTAGAAACAGTCTTAACATTTTTACACCAGTTATCATTTATGTAAATGCACACACTTCCCCCCCCCCCCCGAGTTTTCCAGTCAGTTTACAGCCTCGATCCAATCTGAAAGTTGTTAGCCCATCCAAGTTAACGGCGGCATCAGGTATAGATGAATTCGGCCACGTCTCAGCAAAAATGACAGCACAGCAGTTACTAACAGACAGATAAAATCCGTCTGTGGTTTGTGGTTGGCCCAACCGCAGCTTTTCTGGCTCAATTTAAATCCTGTCCTATGTGTTTCCAAAGAGAAAGGCAAAAACTGTGGTCATTCTTCCTTGGAACATGAAAGGGAAAGTGTAATTAAAACATTTTAATTACAAAACTGGATGCAGCCATCCTGAAGTGGGAGAAAACATGCTGGAGTTGAGCACAAACCCTTTAACCCCTCGCATGTGGAAAAATTGTACTCTGGAAAATGCAATGTTTTAATAATGAACTCCAAGATCATTGCAAATGCATTTCTAGAAATAAGCATTTGGAATTTTTGTAAAGTTTGCATCGCAATCCATGGCCGAAAGGTGATTTAAAACCATATGTGCTGATGTATTGTTTCTGTTTTGGAGATGTTGGAGTTCTCCTTTTAAACATCTGGGAATTCAGTGGCAGGCAGACAGTCTGGCAATGACAGAAGAGCAGCCCATACTCATTTTGAGGATGTAAACACATGCAACTCTGACATGTCTTGCATACAAACAAAACCTTCTTGGGTTTGAAGCAAGGACACAAAAACATGGACTAGCTGATCAGTACCAGGAGGTGACAAATACGGCTGAGTCCATCCTGGCATTTCAGAAACACAATTTTCAAATCAGTGTGATTAGTGGACATTTCTGTTTTCCTGCCCTTCTTTGTCTGTCTAGATGTATTTCAAGATGAAAGCATAAACACAAGTATTTCGACAAATGGATATTAGGGTAGGGATTACACATGTCAACACCAAATTTATTGTCTAAGTTTTTTTTAGCTGATTTAAGACAATTTTGATGCGCTGAATCCAGAAATCACTTTGGTTTTGCTCAATCAGGTCAACTTTTTGAACTATGGCCACATGTTTTCTTACATTTTTGTTTACATGTATGGGTATTTTTGCTTTATATGATGCAAAATTCTTTTTTATTTCTTGAAATTCTCTGAATTTTGAACAATGATGACATAACATTCAATTTACATGTACTTACCTTTATCAGTGTCTACTATTCAATTTACAGTACAACTGTACAACTGCTGTACAACTGCTTATAACTTAACATAAAAACCTGACCTGATCGAGAGAAAAAGATGTCATTTTTGGATTCAGCGGTGCAAAATTGTCTTAAATCAGTTGAAAAAACACAGACAACTTACAAAAAAAACATTTTTGTTATGTTGTGTTATCATACACCTGGCAATGAGACCCTCGATCACATATATCAAATGGAAGAGGAACAGGAAACTGTGTCTAAAGACAGCTAGACTATTTAGTCTTCTCTATTACTTGCCAAGGACTCATTGATAAGACTGTGCACTTATATACAAACCACGGCAGAAAAGGGTTAGCGATGAACAACGTGCACTTTTTAGATCTTATCTGACATATCTGCAGTCACTGGGGTTATCATATCCAGTTTAATAGTGATGACAATTTAGTTGCTCCAGATTCTCTGTCAAATCAGGAGCCCAAATGAAGAGAGCCGAGACTGATCATTATTATTCAGTTATCATATTATGACTAGATAACCTTCAATTCAGAAAGGACTTCGACTGTACGGTGATTAAGAGGACACAAGACTGTCAGCTGGCAAGCCAGTGATCAGCCTAAAATGAATGACAGAGTGAATATATGTAACCACAATGTACAGGTGCATCTCAGTAAATTAGAATATCATCAAAAAAAAGTTAATTTATTTCAGTAATTCAATTAAAAAAGTCATATATAGATTCATTATTTTCAAAATTTTTGAGAAACTGAATCTGGAGTTTCCATGAAAGTCATAATCATCAAAATTAAAAGAAATAAGCACTTGAAATATATTACATTGTGTAATTAATCTATATATGAGTTTCATTTTTTGAATTGAGTTTCTGAAATAAATAAACTTTTTGATGATATTCTAACTTACTGAGATGCACCTATATAGGCAGGACCACATCAACCTGCCCAGGGACTACAGATGAAAATCAGCCTTCTCGGTGGACTCTGGTGCATTTACATTATATCCTTGTATTAGGTTGATTAGTGCATATTGCCCCTGTAAAAATACTGAGGAAAGTATTAGGTTTAGGATGGCTGATTTGCATCAAAGAGCAGACTGTGGTCATAGTCACCATAGTTTTAGCCCTTTCAGATTTCCTGCCAAGAACAGAGCTGTTGCAGGCAGTGTGGGTGTGGAATGCTGTGGTGGACGTGACATTCACTCAATCAAAGGTTAATATACCATAAAAAATAATTTTTGAAACACTGCATTAAGGTGAAAATCTTACAGAGTGTTGCTTTCGATTTCAGCCTACCAATGATTGTTCATAAATTCAGATCACCATCTGGGTTACCAGCCAGAAATGATCAGCAAACTATGCACACTTCACCACGAGTAAAGCACAAAAAACAAACAAACCCAAAACTAGGATCTGTGAACAGCATATAGAGACTTCCTCATATAACAGTATGATTCCCTTGAGGTGCTGGCAGACAAATTCTAGATATTGCTATGATATGATGTCATAAGGTTACAGCAACCTTTAACTTTGTCCCTGAGTCTGAGTAAAGATATAATAAAAGCAATGAAATCTCCTTCTGAGGAATTATTGTCATAAAAAAAGGAGGGACAAATAAACATATAGATGGGCATCGTGGAAAGATTAATGCACTTGCCACAGATGTTGCATCAAATGTGCACTCAGATCTCAAAATATCCATCCATCCATCCATCGCCTATCCGGGGATCTGAGTCGTGGTGGCAGCGGTCTTGAGCAGAGAAGCCCAGAATTCTCTCTCCCCAGCCGCCTCCTCCAGCTCTTCTGAGAGGACATCAAAGTGCTTCCATGCCAGCTAGGAGACAGTCTCTCTAGCGTGTCCTGGGTCAGCCCTGTGGTCTCCTCCCAGTGGGACATGCCCAAAATACGTCATGTGGGAGGCGTCCAGGATGCATCCTGACCAGATGCCCAAACCATCTCAATTGGCTCCTTTCAATGTGGAGGAGCAGTGGCTCCACTCTGAGCCTCCCTCAAAATATGGACCTAGCAGTAAATACTGGGTTCTGTATAAATGCTTGGGATTACTATTCTTGGACAGAAACAAATTGCAAAATTTCTGGCAAGTTTAAAGTCTTGCTCTTAAAATTTTTCCCCCGTTCATGTATTACCTGTGCCTGTTACCATATCCAGAGCTACAAGGGGGGGCTGAAAAGTTCATATTATGAAAAGCTCATAGCGGTCAAATGTGACCAAATGTGGTTTATTTTTCAACATAGTCTCCCCTTCAGTCCACACATTTCTTCCATCGGTGTTGCAGCGCTTGGATCCCTGCAGTTGAAAAATAAACCACATTTGGTCAAATTTGAGCACTATGAACTTTTCAAACCCCCCCCCCCCCCAATATTACCTTCTTGAGGGGAACCAGAATTAATTCATTGCATTTAACTAGTAACGTTCCTAGGAACAAACTGCAGATATTTGGTACTTGAGCCAAACATTTCTGCTTATATTTCATTTTCGTATTTTGTCATCTTGACTGTACAAATCAAATTGCAACTTTCCTCCTATTCTTGTCTTTGGTTACTTGGTTACTCCTTTTTTAAATGGATAAATCACAGTATCCTGAACTGCAGGGCTTATAACTGACACGATTCTGGGTGAGTGCGGCACAGTCTCTGTTTTGGATCTGCTCTCTACTTTTCTCGCTCCCTCTTCTGTTCACATGAGTCCAGAGGGAGCTGACTGGCAGCAGCTGTGTGATTGAGACCACAACTCCCACAGTATATACAGTACTGTACGTAAGCCTTAAGTACCTGTCAGCTGATTGTGGGAATGTACTGTGTGGTAACCGTCATCTAGAGTTCCACTGTGACTGCTGATGAATGAAAGTATTTGTTATATCTTTGTTCCTTGTCACTCATACTCTTGTCTTCACCAGCAACAACCATCTCACTCTTCCCTGCTGCTGCCACTCGCTCCTTTGTCAGGACTCCTGCTCATCCAGTTATCTGCCTGTTGGCTTGTCTTTCAGTGAATTGGATGCTTTCCCTAGAACTTTTCCACCTGCATCCAGTGGATAACTTAATTGCAGTTCTCCTGAATGTCTGAACATAAGCTCTCACCTAGTGATGTGCAAATCTCCTACAAAATTATACTCACTGTAAATCATCTCCATCATACTCACCCGGTCTCTAATCTGCTTCCTCTGAGCCCCTTCTTGTTTGCCATGGTGATGGACAGGCTGACAGGCGAGGTCAGGCAGGAGTCTCCGTGGACTATGATGTTTGCAGATGACATTGTGATCTGTGGTAAGTGAAGGGAGCAGGTGGAAAAGAACCTGGAGAGGTGCAGGCATGCTCTGAAGAGAATGGAATGAAAGTCAGTAGAAGCAAGACAGAATACATGTGTGAATGAGAGAAAGGCAGGTGTAACAGTGAAGATGCAAGGAGTACAGGTATTGAAGATGAGTTTAAATACCTGGGGTCAACCATCCAATGCAACGGAAAATGTACAAGAGAGGTGAAGAAGAATGCAGGTAAAATGGAGTGGGTGGAGACAAGTGTTGGGGTGATTTGTAACAGAGAATAGCAGCTAGAGTGAAAGCCCACAGAGAAGATTCATAGGTGTAGTAAAGGAGGATACAGAGAGGATTAGCGTTACAAAGGAAGATGAAAGAAATAGGGTGAGATGGAGGCAGATGACGACCCCATGTTCAGATTTTATCATGCTGAATGAGACTTGAGCAGGTTGGTGTCGTGTTGTCTTGAATATTGTGATGGTCAGCATAGTGGTAGTTGCTTTGTTGGTGCTTTGCAAGAGCTGCAAACTGCGTGTGCAGTTGTGTCTGTGAAGCTACAGACTTGGAGTCATGCAAGTATAGGTGTGTGTCTGTGCGTGAGTAGTTTGCCTCAGTGGGATCACCCAGGAGCCACTACTGGAAGTTTGACATATTGACCAATGTGGTTCAGAAGGATGTGACTAGGCACACTGGTGTGCACTGAGCTTTACATATCCAGGCTCTGGAATTCGTGTTTATATCAATTTCTAAATTCTGATATTTATCAAACAATGATGCAGCAAAAATCTCATTTGACTAGGCTAGTCCTGTATTGATCTCAATACAGTTTTACAAAGAGTCGACTAAATTTGTTGTATATTTTTTTAGATTAAAAAGATGTGTTAATACGAACATGCATATAAGTATAATATCATCATCTGGGAAACTACTGTAAATAAGTAAAAATGCAACAAATATGAACAATGTAAATTCGTAAGAGCAGGATTCTGCATATTAAGGTTTTCTTGCAAATTTGGCTACTTTCTACACTACACTGAATGAGCTAAAACACTGTTATACTGCAGTTCTCGTATTATAAAATATGATTTGACAGTTAGTGTAATTAATGATCATTAGAATGCCTGTAAAGCAGAATGATACCTATTAAATGTCCCAGTGGCAATGACGTTGGGAGGGTATAATGTTTTTTGACCTGTCCATCTGACATTTTCTGTTGTCACCACTATATCTTCTACATTTCTGATCAGACTAACTTCAAATTGATGCAGAAGCTTACTAACTAATCAATACCTTGGGTGAGTTCAATTTGGGAATAAATCAAATGAGGGATTAAATATTTTCAGGAGGGGGACTTGTACTCTTTTCACTCCAGTTTATGCTGTCGACACAATAGCTTCTACATTTCTGACTGGATTGACTTCCTGTTTATACAGAAGCTTTTACTCAAATGAGGGGCTCTACTTTTGGGGATGGGGGCTTATTTTTTCCAGTCCATGTTATGTTGATCAGAGTTCTCATTAGGTGCTCCTGATATGGGGATGCATAGGGTATATGAGCTTGCTCGCTAAGGTTCTTTCATTTAAAAGTGCATGTTCCAAATATCAGCAGTGTTTCCCTTAGGTTTACAGCCTTGGGGGGATGGGCAGCATGAAGGTCGACAATGACAAACTCTTAAAGGAATCATGGTGTTCTGGTGCTATATAGAAAAATAAATATAGAAAAATTACAGAATACCTAATTAATGAAAATGAATGGTACATCCAATATTGGTGACTGTTTTGGACCTGTTGTTTATTTGTTTGTCAGATCACTTATTTTTGTGATCTAATATGACATACAGTATATTCATAATAGTGTATCCTGCACTTTGGGGAAGGAAAATTTTTTTTAGCATTTTTTTCCTTATGAAGACAAGGCCAAATGTCCTCACAAAAAAGGTGGTTTGTCAAGGGGTGGTCCACACAAGAATAGCAACACAGGAGCACACACACACACACATGCATACTGGTGTTCATGTTTGATAGGGATCAGTTTTCTGATCATCACTTGTGGGGACTATCCACTCTACACAGAAACCCCTTGCATTTAGATAGATAGAAGATTAACTTGACACTCTGGGGGTGGCGCGGGATGGGGGGTCCATTGGGGGGGGGGTCTTGCCCCTCAAATATAATAGTAGGGGAAACCCTGATCAGTGTAACTCATCCAGTAGTTTATGAGGCATTCAGCTCTGTGCTACATATAATAATTCCATGTCACCAGCAGGACAAAAAGAAAATGATTATATCGTAGATTGAAATGTGCAGGATTCATCATTTTATGGATTATGCCTAAGATTTCATCCAAATCTTCCCTGCAGCTACTGAGATGATTCTGTCTAATAACCAATATAACAGCAACACTTATGAAACATACAGCATTTACATCTAAATGCAAAAAAGTCCTATGCTGACCAGCAAAAAACTCTGCATTTATAACCGACTGTGTATACTGGCATAATGTTGTGGGCTTTTTTTCTCCTTTCTGTGCTGTACCTCATAAAATGCCTGCAAGCATATGAATTCAGATCTCCCTGCAGTGGCACATAGTTGTATTCTTCCTTGGGTGCTCTGCATATTAAAGTTCCAAAATATCTTCTTGTGGTGTGACATGCCATATGGCTCAGCTCCTTTCCACTTATGAGCTCATCTCAGGTCCATTCGCAGAGTTCCTAGAAACACTGCCATATGGTGATGTTTCACAGGCTCTCCTAGAAACACTCAGACACACAATCTCCCTGAGAATGACAGCACAGCACTGTGTGATGTTGTTGAAAATTAGCATTTTAGCTCTGAAAAGAGCTTTTTATTAGGTTTGATAGATAGTTTTTGTCAATTTTTTTTTCCCAGTTTTTGAGATTTCCTCTGAAGTCAGAAATAGTTTCAGGAGATCAAGGACAAAGTTAAGTGTTTATGCAAGAGTGACTGTTAAAAGTAAAATTCCCCGACTCAAAAGTTTTAGCCTCTTGTGGGTCTGTAAGGTAAAACCGTTTGCATATTCTTCTTTCTTCTTGCCCTACCCACGCTGACAGTCAAGACATCGGGTGGTTGCCTGAGTCTGTGTATCTGCCTGTCTGTCCAGCTGTCTGTGTCTCCATGCTCTTACTCAAGAGGAAATGATGCTAGAGTGACCAAACTTGGCACACAGGTTGACCACGGGTTGGGTATGTTTTTGGGATCCAAAGGTCAAGGTCTTAGGGTCATAAAAGGTCAAGATCAAAATCAGTTTTGGCTCATAGTGACTTTATTACGACAAATAGAACCACCAAATTGTAACACAAGCTAAAATGGGGTCTGGGACACCTCTTGAATGTCTATCGACCATGCATTTGACCTTGAAGATCGGTAAGGTCTGAAAATAGGTCATGGCATCCCATCAGAATTGAAGCAGAAAGTCAACCAGGGATTTTTCCCTACCATATGGCATTATGGTAGGGGCGGGGCTGTAAGTGGCTACATCTTGTTTTGTATGTCCCATGCCTGTCTTTGTTACTTTGGGAAGACAATAACAGTCATAACACAGAGATGATTTCAATCTAGTGTTTGAAGTTGCTCACTTCTCTTGTGAAAAGGAGAAGAGAAATTGTATCTGCAGTCTCCAAAAAAGCTCAGGATGCTCATAAACAAACAAGCCACTATTCGCTTGTGGTTTTGTCCAGTGGAGCACATCTGTTCTTCCCTCAGATTAAACACCCTGAAAGTGTCATGAGCTGGAAATGATTTGTTCACCGGCAGTGCCATCAGGCCTGCCAAAAGGTGCTGAGTGGGAATAGTGGAGATGTTGGGGGTGGCAATGGGTGACGATTCCTGTGAAAGGGTATGGCGAGTAGTATACAGAATTCCCCCGGAGTTAAGATTTGGTTGTGTGGCAGTATGGTGCTTGGTTGTGTTTGAAGATGTAATCTCGCATTTGATTTTCATTCAACGGGCAGGATGGGAGGGTGCTGGTCCTCATTCCCCTGGGTTACTACATTCAACCCCTATCAGGGACAGGCAGACTCTTGTATAAACACTGATTACAACTGTGGAAATGGCAGCCTGACTTAAAGACACTGACCAGATCCAGCTGTTAAGAGTTTATAGAAGAGGAGTCCTAAATGAAGTTAAGCTTAATAATGCATATCTACCATGAACTGATGCACACATCCTTTTATGGCTATATTTGATCTGACATCCTCTCCGTTGAGCTCTTTATGGTCTTAAACCTGCAAAACAGAAAAAAAGTTGTGTATTGTTAACATCATTAAAGCATGCTGTCCACAACTGTGCTTAGCGCAGCATCTAAAACAGATGGTACGAGTTCAGAGGGCACTTCTGCACTGATTTCAGCTGTTATTACAAACAGAGTGAGGGAGAAAAAAGGCACTGATGTCAGTATCTGCAGCCCCACACAGAGCCTGTACAGAGCATACTCGGTCTGCTTCACCATAACACAAGTATAAATGTGCGGTTTCATCTGGCAGCACTCAGCCTCTCCTGCTTTCCTATTTAGAGATAATGATTGAATTTCATACTTGGAGTGTTAGATCTTAGAAAAAAACACAAATATAGCTCTGGCAGAATGTAAGAAAATAAATATAAAGAGAGATTTTTTTAAATAATTTGGCCAATGTCGGCCTTGTACGATAAGTAAACTGCAAGAATTCCACAAGAGACAGACTTAAAACATATGGTTGCTTGATGAATTCATGCTTTACTTTTTCAGCTTTCCCACCAGAAGTGTGGGAAGACAAATCTGTGAAAGTAGTTTTTAATGAATATTTGAAGCTTGTAATTAAACCATTTTTCTTGCGGCAACACCAGTGTCATGATGCATGCATCATGCAACGTGATGTACACAAGAGAAAAACAAAAGAGTAAATCTGTTAAAGTTGATTTAAATAACTTTTTTGGATGCCTTCATGTCTGGGGGAAGCTCGTTGGAGGATGTTGAGCTGGTTCGTAGCTGCCGTTTCACCTGCAGGCCAATTAGTGGCTGCCTTATCAGATAAAGAAAAGAGGTAAACTGAAGGAATCGTCAGGCTAAGAGCTTTCAGCTAATGCCATGGAAATGACATCATGAAGTTCATCTGTTGTTCATTTGATGGAAGTGTCCTTGTGTAGCCACTTAGGCTCTGTGGGGTGCACTGAGTAGAGTTTAAGAGAAAGCTGCACTGCAGTAATTGGGTCTTTTTGTTTTGTTTTGTACATTCTTGATTTTAAATGTGAACCATCTAATTAGGCAGTTCAAACAGTCCTTCATGCGGTCTTTGTATGGTATTGCGTGGTCAAATGGAGTCTCAGACAGAACTGTGTGTCCCTGAGGGCCACAAGGCTCTGTGAGACCCCAACCCCCGACTTGGCAAATAAATCTGAAATAATAAAATATAGTGCTTTATTTAATGAAAGTGGGTTTCTGTAAAGCCAGCTCAGGAACAAGGGTTGACATGTTTATGCTCCTTCTCACTGTACAACAATGCAACTATTTGCTGAAGTTATTTGAATGTTGCCCAGTTTTAAAAGTGCTGCAGGAATGTGGAATATCACTTGTCGTCTTTTGGGAGTTTGGATTTTTGTTGTGGGGTTTGGCACGATTGTAAATTTGAACCCTATATATCAATTTCTTTTTTAATAACAAAATAATATTTTTATAATATCTAAATATTTAAAAGTCATCTCCCTTTCTATTAAAAGTCCAGGCCCACCAACGGACCCTATGCAACCCTACGCAACTTTTTGCTGCCACAGAGTGAAGTGTAGTAAACCTGTTTTGAGTTGGTAGCTGTGCCATATGAAGCGGCATGAAAAAATAAGCAGCAGTGCTGTGGTTTTAAGCAGGTTTTATTAATCATGTCGCCTTCACGGGATCCCCTCTCCGGTGCATAGTGGAGCAGCCCGGAGCGGGATCCCACGGCTCTCTGAGAAGGAGAGGCAGACACAGTGTGTCCGCCAGTTGCAGGATCAGAGTGAGAGAGTAAGAGAGAGAGATTGCGTTACAGAGTTTCACCTTAAATACTTGATCATAACAATACATCAAAAAGACATACCCCACAGTCTAGAATGATCAAAGGGACAACAGAACAGGCAGGAGGTATTTGCATTTGTAAGCCATACATCACAATGGGCAGATTAGCTAGACCTCGCTCTAAGTGCAAGACAAAGAGGCTAACAAGCACATCTACATATTGATCTGAGTCTCTAGGTCACAGTAAGGACAGGACGCATGAGTACAAAGGATGAAAGGCATCGATTAACATCACATAGGTGAGACAGAAGAAACTCTGTCAACTGTTTGGTTAATAAAACAGACTCATGTTAATCATCACTGTTTTCTTCCTGCATTACCGACTGCACTATATAGTTCTCCACAGTATCTGCTGCTGGCTAATATATATTTTAACTGTTGACCAGTATCACTTAATCTTATCCTACACTTTATTACATGTATAGTTTATTTCTCTTATCTTATCATGTTTAATGTTGCAGCATTGCACCGAGACAAATTCCTAGTTTGTGTACTACATGAACAATGGCAATAAACCTGATTCTGATTCTGATTCTGATTCTGATTCTGATTCTGATTCTGACTCGTCTACCTGTAGACATTAATACACCAAAGCACATCTAAGATGCTCAGAAAAAGCACAGTAAGGACAAGCCATATGCACACTATACAGAATGGCGCATTACATCACAACACATGCATGTTTGCATCACAAATACATGAATGGCACATTGCTTCTCAGTAATGCAGCAGAAAAACAGAGAAAAGAGGGCTGAGTGTCCTTAGTCTGTTGTGGGGTTAAAACGAACCGCCACACCATACACCATTTGAAATCTTAGAATTTCAACTGTTTGGTTAATAAAACAGATTTGAGGTATAATCAACAAAAGCAGAAATAAATAGCCCATCAATCGAGCTAACACAAGCTAGCAGCAACAGCAGTAACTAGCAGAAGGTCACCAATCAAGCATCACTGAATTGCCAACATCAATAATAATAAGATAAGATAAGATAAGATAAGATAAGCCTTTATTAGTCCCACAACGGGGAAATTCCAGGATTGCAACAGCACAGGGATAGCAACACTCAGAGCAACAATCAGAAGGCAAGAAAAAAAACAAGCAAGCAAGAGCAGCTAATAAACATATGTACGTATTACTATAAAATATATATATATACACACACACACAGACACACAGTGCAGAGCATTGTAGCTGGATGGAATAAATATATGAATATATGAACACACAGTGCAGAGCATTGTAGCTAGATGGAATAAATATGTAAATATATAAACACCCACAGTACGGAGCATTGCAGCTAGGTGGAATAAATATGCAAGTATATAAACACACACAGTGCGGAGCAATGTAGCTAGATGGAATAATATGTAGATATATAAATATATAAACACCCACAGTACGGAGCATTGTAGCTAGATGGAATAAATATGCAAATATATAAACACACACAGTGCAGAGCATTGTTGCTAGATGGAATGAAACAGCATAACCGTCTACTTAGTTATCCTACATGGTATGATTATGTGCCCATACATATTCTCACCCTCCATAGCGACCGGTATGTTCCTAGTTGTATGCCGGAGAGGACCATTGTGTAAGTCTATTGCATCTTTTGCATTCAAAAAACTATTAGTTTGTTACGTCTTTTTGCTATCTCTGCGAGCAGCCCTGCTTAGGTTGTACAGTCTGACAGCCGTTGGTAGGAAGGACCTACGAAACCTCTCGGTTGTGCACCTGGGATGATGTAGTCTGCTGCTAAATGAGCTCCTCAGTGCATTCAGTATGTCCTGCATAGGGTGGAACCTAATCAAGCAATTCCAGTCCCTTTTCATTGCCATGGGTCTAGTAGAACTATTTCAGTAAGATTTATTGCTCATCCACTTTATTTCATGGAGGAAAATCAATACAACAGGGCTTTGTTTCACACCAGCCAGCTGACTATTATATAACCTGTTTTTGGTGAAAGAAAAAGTTGTAGTGATCCTGTTTGGAGTTTATAATCAAGCCACCCATTGTTGGAATACACAGAATTTCATCTACCTCTCCAGCAAAACAAATTTGACATGCAACTGTCACAGTTTGAGGATGGAAGTTACTGTGAACACAATTTTAAAATATAAGACTCCCGGGCCACAACAACACAAACACTCACAGAGGCAAAAAGTCAGTTAAATGTTTTACAATGTTTTGCAATCCTCTGCCTCTCCTAGGGTCCAAAACGCCAGTGCAAGGACCTGTTTAAGCAGCTACAATATACTGTATCTGTTTAAATATAATAGCTGTTTTTCCACCCACACTGGCTGACAGGGGAGAGGAAAATGATTTTGTTACTGATATTTAAAAAATTAATTTTCCAGACAGACTTTTCAAGAAAAGCTGATCATTGTGAAGAGAGGTTGGCCAACCACAAAGCTAGCAAGCCCATCTCAGCCGGGGAAAGGATTTGTCCGTCGCTTCCATATTAACAACGAGCGGTATCCTTGGATTACAGCCTGCGAGGAGTGCTGCAAATTATCTTGCTGGGAATGCCTGTTGTTTGCAAGTGATGGAGTAGATACTTGGAGCCAGACAGAGTATGCAAACTTGAGCTGTCTACTGTGACACCATGACGATTTAAGCAGCGTTCACCAAACGTACCTATAAAAATTGGTCTAAAATGCTGGGATACGCCGAAATTTTCACTTTTGGCCATATGCATCACGTATCCATAACGACTTGGACATATAAGTAAATAATAGTAGCTTAAACCAACTAATGCTTAGCGTGTTGCTGACATTCACAACTTATGCGCAACAATAGTCTAACTTCTGCACAGCACAGTCATGCCAAACTGCCGTTGCCTCTCGATCCATGAATCCTAGGTGTGCGAGAGATCATCTCTGTTCAACCCAGATGATTCTACCTTCCAAAGACCACAGCGGGGGGCATGACTGACCTGGCAGAGCTGTCAAATCTGACAGGTCAGTCGTGCCTAAAACAGCTGATGTGACACGTCAGGAACATCAGATAACAGTTGTCACAACCTGGCTCAAAGGCACGCAAACTGATGGCGATAAAAAAGTTTATTTTCAATAAAGTGAAAAAAATAAAACCAAGATAATATATGGAGTGTGCTTTTAATGGGAGGCGCAGCCAACAGTCAAGAAAACAGCTGATTGGATCCCCCTCCTCCGGTGTTCTGACATTTTGGCATATCTATCACAACAACACAGGACAGATGTTGTATACGTTGGAAAATTCTCAGCATGCTGAAAATTAATTTTCAGGGGAGCTCGGCGAACAACACCGTATACCAGCGTGCTTCAGCATGCTCTTAACTGAGACAAAACTGAGCCATAACTGATTCACGTACCCCAGCGTATTCTCCAAATTTTTCATACGTTTTGCAAGCACTGCCTAAATCATCTAAGCGTAACAGGGCCTTAACCAAGGCAGCAGTGAGACACCAAAGAAGCCGCCAGCTTCTTTGGTGTCTCAAAGCAACAGTACAAGCAACAGTACTTTTAAACCTTTGGGGAAACTGTCATGTTGGGGGTCGTCACCCTGAGCATGACTTGTGGCTGTTGGGGTTAATTATTGCTTATTAATTCCAGCTCGCGGATTGAGCCTTGCTGAGATGGACTGGCGATCTGTCAAGGGTGTACCCTGCCTCTCGCCCAAAGATGCTGGGATAGGTTCCAGCCCCCCCACGACTCAAAAAGGATTAAGCGGAAGAAGATGGTTGGATGAATGGATGGATTCATACATTCATACATTATTTTTACATTTGCTAGCTTAATTAAATGCAGATGCACTGGCACATGGAGAATTACTGTATACCTCAATAAAAAACGAAATGTTACTAGTTCTCAAATGAGCATAACGTAACAAACTAATAGTTTCTTTTTTTTTTTTTTTTTTTTGAATGCAAAAGATGCAATAGACTTACACAATGGTCCTCTCCGGCATACAACTAGGAACATACCGGTCGCTATGGAGGGTGAGAATATGTATGGGCACATAATCATACCATGTAGGATAACTAAATAGACGGTTATGCTGTTTCATCCCACCTAGCAACAATGCTCTGCACTGTGTGTGTTTATATATTTACATATTTATTCCATCTAGCAACAATGCTCTGCACTGTGTGTGTTTATATATTTACATATTTATTCCATCTAGCTACAATGCTCTGCACTGGGTGTGTTTATATTTATATGTCTATATATTTATTCCATCTAGCTACAATGCTCCGCACTGTGTTTTTATATATCTACATATTATTCCATCTAGCTACATTGCTCCGCACTGTGTGTGTTTATATACTTGCATATTTATTCCACCTAGCTGCAATGCTCCATACTGTGGGTGTTTATATATTTACATATTTATTCCATCTAGCTACAATGCTCTGCACTGTGTGTTCATATATTTATTCCATCCAGCTACAATGCTCTGCACTGTGTGTCTGTGTGTGTGTGTGTGTGTGTGTGTGTATATATATATTTTATAGTAATATGTACATATGTATATTAGCTGCTCTTGCTTGCTTGTTTTTTCTTGCCTTCTGATTGTTGCTCTGAGTGTTGCTATCCCTGTGCTGTTGCAATCCTGGAATTTCCCCGTTGTGGGACTAATAAAGGCTTATCTTATCTTATCTTATCTTATAAAGAACTACAGCAGAAACCCTGCTGGCTTTGAAATGAAATTTCTTAAACTTTTCTGTTTTTGATGAATTGAACAATGTATCCATTGTAAAGTGTCTATGAAACAAGTTATATAACTCTGACGCATTATTATTATCTGTGCTTGGTGATGTGGTCAGGTACCCTTGCAGGTCGTCTAGCACACAGACCACGCTGATGTAAATGGTTTTGAATTGTCTGACATGACACTTGGGTGCCTCTCACCTCCCTTAAATGTGCCTGGAGTTGAGTGGCATTCATCATCTGATTCTGGGGGATACTGTTCACATTGAAGCGGTCATCAGCGTGGGATGTAACCAAAGGACGTCCATTTCTATGCCTTTATGTGACTCTTCCAGTCTCTCTGTATCTCTGTTGTAACCTGCTGATGTAACTGTGATGTAACTGTGACACTGACACTGATGACACTGATGTAACTGTGACACTCTAAGCTCAGTGGTCACTTCCCTCTGAGAACATCCTCTTTGAAGCCTCACAATGGCGAGGTACTATTGATCAGTTGTTAGGTGTCTTTTTGGTCTCATAATGTCAAAATGTGAACAGCATGATGAAGAGGACTGTTTAAATACCAATTCTATTTGAACCAGAAAATGTATAGGTCAATTCATGGATCAAACACCTGTTGTGAATTTTGCCATTAAGCACTTTGTTAGAGAACAGCAAGTTATGCAAAAAGTACTGAAACATTGAACAGTTGGCTATATGCATTCAAAAGGTTAGAGAAGGTCAAATTAAATTAACCTGTAAAGGTTATAGTGCATTTTAGGTGCATCCTGAAATTTCACTCGAAAGCCGAATATCCCTAACTTTTTGTGAGTAGTGTGTGTTAAATGGTGTTCACTTATATAGCGCTTTTATTCTCATCTCTTGATGACCAAAGCGTTTTACAGATCCTGCCATCCACCCATTCACGCACACATTCACACACTGATGGCAGCATGCTGCCTAACATGGCGCTTCAAGACCCACCAAGAGCAATTGGGGTGAAGTGTCTTGCCCAGGGACACAACGGCAGGATACTGGGGAGAGCGGGATTCGAACCGCCAACCATGTGGTTATTGGTCGACCTGCTCTACCTCCTGAGCCACTGCCGTCCCCATGTTGGTTGTTGGAGGTGCAACCAAGTCCCTCTCCATCCTTTCTGAAGCAGTCAAACTAGTGATAACTACACTGAGTAGAGCAAGACAGAAACCCTCTGTTGTCATAAACTTAATGGCTCATGTAAACAACTGACTGTTTTAGTTCTGACTGTGAAGGACAGTTCTCCACATTTGGACTTTTTTCTTAAAATTTTGACCTGTTATCCTCAAAATTTCGACTATTCTCAAAATGTTAAACTTTTTTATTTTCAGTGTGGCCCTAATACTCCTTTGTAACATAGAAGTTCAACTTCCCAGCATATAAAATGAGCGATTCATATCAGATTTTGTTTTTTACTGAACCAAGTATAGAAAATGAAATTCTGAACATTTTGATGTGCAACATGTTTGTAACGCACACTGCTGTGAAGAGATTTAAAGGGGCAGGACTTTTAACAGTGCTGCATTTTTTCTTTTTTTTTAGAAAAGGGCAAAGTTATGAAAAAAAAAATCCAGGGCACATTCAAATGCTATAGATGTTTTTAGAAAGCTGTTTTTGATGTTTTAAATGTTTTATGTTAGGATATGCCAAACAGTTTAGAAACAGCTTTTTGGAGCCTTATGCAATATAATTACAGACGTGGGCAAAATTGTTGGTACTCCTCTGTTAATGAAAGAAAACCCACAATAGTCACAGAAATAACTTGAATCTGGCAAAAGTGGTAATAAATAAAAATTCTATGAAAATTAACCAGTGAAAATCAGACAATGCTTTTGAATTGCGGTTCAACAGAATTATTTTAAAAAACAAACTCATGAAACAGGCCTGGACAAAAATGATGGTACCCTTAACTTAATATTTTGTTGCACAACCTTTTGAGGCAATCACTGCAATCAAACGATTTCTGTAACTGTCAATGAGACTTCTGCACCTCTCAGCAGGTATTTTGGCCCACTCCTCATGAGCAAACTGCTCCAGTTGTCTCAGGTTTGAAGGGTGCCTTCTCCAGACGGCATATTTCAGCTCCTTCCACAGATGTTCAATAGGATTTAGATCAGGGCTCATAGAAGGCCACTTTAGAATAGTCCAGTGTTTCGCTCTTAGCCATTTTTGGGTGTTTTTAGCTGTGTGTTTTGGGTCATTATCCTGTTGCAAGACCCATGATCTGCGACTGAGACCAAGCTGTCTGACACTGGACAGCACATTTCTCTCTCGAATACCTTGATAGTCTTGAGATTTCATTGTACCCTGCACAGATTCAAGACACCCTGTGCCAGATGCAGCAAAGCAGCCCCAGAACATAACAGAACCTCCTCCATGTTTCACAGTAGGGACAGTGTTCTTTTCTTGGTATGCTTCATTTTTGCTTCTGTGAACACAGTGCTGATGTGCCTTGCCAAAAAGTTCCAGTTTTGTATCATCTGTCCATAGGACATTCTCCCAGAAGCTTTGTGGCTTGTCAACATGCAGTTTGGCAAATTCCAGCCAAGGAGTCCTCCTTGGTCGTCTCCCATGAAGTCCACTTTGGCTCAAACAATGACAGATGGTGCAATCTGACACTGATGTGCCTTGACCTTGGAGTTCACCATGAATGTGTTTAGAGGTTGTTCTGGTCTCTTTTGTTACCATTCGTATTATCCGTCTCCTCCTGCGGCCACGTCCAGGGAGGTTGGCTACAGTCCCGTGGATCTTAAATTTCTGAATAATATGTGCAACTGTAGTCACAGGAACATCAAGCTGCTTGGAGATGGTCTTATAGCCTTTACCTTTAACATGCTTGTCTATAATTTTCTTTCTAATCTCCTGAGACAACTCTCTCCTTTGCTTCCTCTGGTCCATGTTTAGTGTTGTACACACCATGTCACCAAACAGCACAGTGACTACTTGTCACCCTTTAAATAGGCCGACTGATTACAAGTTTGTAGACACCTGTGATGTTAATTAGAGGACACATCTTGGTTGAACATGTCCCTATGGTCACATTATTTTCAATCTTTTCTAGGGGTACCATCATTTTTGTCCAGGCCTGTTTCACGAGTTTGTTTTTTAAAATAATTCTGTTGAACCACAATTCAAAAGCATTGTCTGATTTTCATTGGTTAATTTTCATAGAATTTTTATTTATTACCACTTTTGTCAGATTCAAATTATTTCTGACATAACGCACGGCTCAGGAGACGCACACACACAGGCTCAGAGTAGTTCAAACAGTTTATTAACAACAGGCGTGAATGAGTGAGTGTCTGCGGGATGTAAATGTATTGGTGGTGGTGTCTGCTTCAGGCACAGAGGCAGGAGACCGTACAGCCGGGCAACCCTATGGGAAAAGCACAAGGAGAGGGTGACGGGCACACACCAACACAGGAGGAATAATGGCAAGAGAAGGACTTACTTGGATGGAATGGATAGCTGGCACAACAAGGGACGAGACCCGGGAGACAGCCACCTGGAGAGCTCGGTGCAGCAGCGAGGAAAAGGCAATGGAGAGGCGTCGTCCGCCGCCGGGAAATCCACCTGTGCACAGGGGAGCAGACTGGAGAAAAAGGAGGTAAGGGCTTCTTACCAAAATGTTTGTGCTGAAGTTTGAGAATGACTCACAGCGGTGAGGAACGAAGTCTGACGGCTTCAGGCCGAAGCTCAGGGCAAGACGGCTTTTATCCCTCGCCGTTGATGACGAGCAGGTGCGCGAGCAGGTGGCGCCGCTGATGAATGGCGCGGCGTGACAATTTCTGTGACCACTGTGGGTTTTTCTTTCATTAACAGAGGGGTACCAACAATTTTGTCCACGTCTGTATTTTTTTGTGGTTTTGTTACAAAATTTAAACCTGAACTTTCCCCAACATCACACATACCGTACATAGCGTCAACATCAGCCCAACATCAGCCCAACATACCAAGTTTACATCGAGAATATATCTTATGGGTCATTTCACAGTAACTTAGGCCACCAGATTTAATTATCCTTATTTTATACTGTGTATGACTGGGTGATTTTATCTGTATTTTGAAAAACATACCCTGGATTAAGATCAGGTTCAGGTTCAGGTTCAGGTTACTTTATTTGTACCCGTAGGTAGATTTGTTTTGCAGTTGGTGACATCCATATTTACAAGCCACTAATTACATTCAACATAGACACAAACACAGGCACACATCTTACAAAATAGGTAAATATAGAATATGTACAATATCATTTTATAGCTTGTTCAACTCTTTGACAGCAGCAGGGACAAAGCTGTTTTTGTAGCGCTGGGTTCTACTTTTTGGGACAGCAAACCTCCGTCTGGAGGGAAGAAGCTGAAAGTTGCAGTGCAAAGGGTGGGAGTCATCATTTAAAATCGAGTCGGCCATCCTCTGTACTTGTTTGGCGTACAGGGATGCCAGGCTCAGCTGTGACTCACCAAGCAAACGACTGGACCATCTGACTACCTGATCCAAGGATTTCCTCTGTTTCAGTTTTATCTGACCAAACCATGACATTAAAGAAAAGGATAAAACAGATTCAATAAAAGCCCGATAAAACATAGTCATTATGGATCGGTCAATTTGGAAGCGTGCAAGTTTCCTCAAACAATGCAAATTTTGCTGACCCTTTTTGCACACCCTTTCACAGTTCACCTCAAAGTTCAATCCACTATCAATAATCGTCCCAAGATATTTGTACGATTGTACACATTCGGTGGTCTGGCCTTTTAGTATGGTGACTTTGTGCCTGGGAGTTTTCCTCCTAAAGTCAATAATCATATCTTTCGTTTTTGTTGTATTCAGCTGCAGGTAGGAATCCTCACACCAGTGAACAAAGTCATCAACTACTGGGCCGTGGCCACTCTCACCATCCTGGAGGAGACTGACAATGACTGAGTCATCAGCATACTTTATAATCAAGGACCTCTTGTCAGTAACTTTTGACACTTCTGTAATGATCTGGCGAGTGTGCTCCCCCTCCCCTCCTGTTCCTGGTTTCCCACTCCGGTGATGAACACACCTCCTCTCCTGTGGAACCAGCTGCCAATCTGGATTCGGGAGTCAGACTCTATCTCTGTTTTTAAGAACAGGGTTAAAACTTTCATTTTTGGCATAGCCTATAGATAAGGTGAGATCAGGTGACCCTGAACCCTCCCTTAGTTATGCTGGTAATAGGTTTAGACAGCTGGGGGACCTCCAACAATGCACTGGGCTTCACTCCTTTCTTCACGCTCAATGAAATATTTTTGCTGGTCATTAACATCTGTTTGTTCTCTCCCATAGATTGAGCCCACGCCGTGCTGTTTGCTCGCTACATGTCTGTTCTTTTCTTCCTCTTCTCTATCACCTCACCCCCCAGCCAGTCGCAGCAGATGACTGCCCCTCCCTGAGCCTGGTTCTGCTGGAGGTTTCTTCCTTTTAAAGGGGAGTTTTTCCTCTCCTCTGTCGCCAAGTGCTTGCTCACAGGGGATCACGTAATTGCTGGGGTCTTTCTGCAATTGTGGGGTTTTCCCCTACAGTTGAAAGTGCTATGGGATGACTGTTGTTGTGAAATGGTCCTATATAAATAAAGTTGAATTGAACCTGCGTGATTATCCACCTGCTGCTCCTGATGAGCCGACGTTTTTAAGGCCCAGCATGAGGGGAGCTCACTGCTGGATTGTCTGGGTTTGCAGCCTCAAGTCTCGTTAAAATTTTGTCTCGTTATCTTGTCTCCCCAAATTTACCTTTAGTGTGTTTCCCGTTCCTCAGGTTGCTGCCACCCACAGGTGTGTCTCCCGGAGCTGATCACGCTCCTCTGGCCAGGAAGATAATCACATCCACCCAGGTCCTGCCTTCCACCTGTCCCCGGTCCTTGGAGTTCCCTGCCGGGCTCAACTGCTCAAACAGTAAGTGTGCTTTCCTGCATTATTCTCCCATCAGAGAATCTGTCCCTTATCGCCTCTGTCTGCTCTGTCCCGTAGGCTATGTGCACTCCAGGGGGCTCTGGTCTTGACGAATATTTAAAGCTGGCGTTTTTGTGTTTTGCTTTTCCTTTGTTTTGCATTTTGGTTTTCTGGGTTTTTGTTCAATAAATTTGTGAAACTTTTTATTGGAGTCTGAGTGATCGTTCTGGCTGCTCTGCGTTTGAGCCTCAACCTGGTCCGAATCATGACAACTTCATTCTAAAATGTGTGAATATTGGATGGAAATCAGTGTAACAAAAGCTGTTGACATTTCTTTCTTTTTTTTATCACTTTCACTGCTATATACAGTATTTTCCATCCAAAATGTCCAACACACTGGGCTATATTTCATCAAGAAAATGTGCAAGTCACATTGTTTTCCTTTGATATCCAAGACATAACAAAGGTCTACACAGGAAAACTCTATTCTTGTATATACATTTAACCTGGCTAACAGGTGAATCATCAGAAACATTCTGTCCAAACACGTCCATTAAGACACAATGGTTCTATATTTTTACACTGACTGAACTTCATCGTGTTACCCTGCAACAACAGTACTATCTGAATCCTTTAGTTTTCATTTTTCAGAAAACAGAAGGACTGAAGTTTTGATACAAACTGGGTTCTTTGGTATAAAGTATACCTTGGTTACTGTGAAATGACCCTTATAGAGGTTCTTTGCACACTGGCAATATGGCTGGACATCAGCATTCAGTTGGAGACATAAAGTTAATCTTTCTGCTGCTCCGTTTGGGGTTCGGCAAAGCATATCATCATCTGATATTGTGATGATCCACACATTTGATATGGTCTTTGATATGACCCGGTTGTGAACCCACAACTTTCCGGCTGTGGAGTGGATGCTCTACTACTAATAATAACTTAGAAGTAATGTTTATCACCTTAAATAACAAAATAGTTGCAGTCTTAAAGAGACAACCTAAATGAAGGTCACGATTAACATTTCACTGTAGAACACTGGAGTGGGGGGCTAGTGGTAGAGCATCCACCCAGCTGGAAGGTTGTGGGTCCACAACCAGGCCAAAGACCATACAAAATCCTTGCCAAATCAAATATGCAGGCCAATACAATGTCAGATGATTAATACACTTTAGTGACCCCAAAAGTTAGCAGCTGAAAGATTTAGATTTTAGGTCTCTGACCTAATGCTGACATCTAGCCAACATCTTGCCAGTGTGCAAACAACCTCTATAAGATGTATTCTGGATGCAAACCTGTCGACGCTGGCCCGATGTATGTGTGTTGTTGGGGTGGTGTTACAATCCTAATGAGTTTTCCAGCTAATGTATCACAGCTGGATGTTATGTGCAGACATACTATGTATGTAACATTAAAAAAAATCAGGCAAACTTTATTTTCTTCACATTCAGTATATTCAGACCCCTGTTACTCAGTGACAGAGGCACTTAGAGTGATTCTGATTGTTTTACCACAACATTTTGGGCAGTATTACAAGGATGTGGTCAGTCATCGTTGTCACCGCCACAGGGTGCGTTTATGGGTGTTTCCAAGTTCATTTCTTTATCAAAGCAATCTAAAAACAAATGTTCCACCAGGCGCATGGTGCAAAGAGGCTGGTCTAATTATTCAGAGGTGTGGTTTGGATAATCCAATCCAAAGCACTCCTGCCCATCCCTTTAATATACTGAGGCACATTATCTAAATTGAACTCTGATCATGACCGCTTGTTTAATGGGATTTGCACTGGCCAAAGGGCGCATGCGTGAGTGAAAAAGCAAGCAATTCGTAATGCTACTTGGTTATAAGGAAGACATCATTCACAGTTGATGCCCAATTAGTTATTTTAAAGAGAACAAATGAGGAAGAGATAATGCTGAACTGAAAAATCAGCTGAATAGTTTAACTTAGCGCACACAGATGCAACACAGACATGAATGAAACTTCAGGAAAAGAGGACAATGCCCATGCAAATTTTCATATACTTTCATAAAACAGAAGGATCATTAATGGTGGCGCAGAAGTTGCTCTTGGCCCCGTGGGGTGCTGAAGGGCTCCCTCTCCTGTTGCTTCCACCAGCTGCGGGTCTCCCCTGTTTTTTGTGGGGGTCTGCTGAGGTTTACAGCTCCTCCTGTGTGCTGCATCCACACCAGAAGACACACATGCTTCCTGTTCATTCATTCATTCCCTAAAAAATTCATACATTAATGCCTAACCTGTAGACTCCAACAATAAATCTGCAACTAAAATGAGAATGTGGATGGAATAAAAAAAAACCTTTAGTGTATCATTATATAAATAAAATGATGGGCGATTATAATGGTTACAACTCTCTCCATTAAAATAACAGAAAATCCCAGCACACTTCTGCTGTTTTTGGATTGCTCCTTGAATGTCTTGTTTGGATACTTGCATGTCTGTGATGTGTTCTGGATCACATCCACGGACTTTTTTGGGGGGAAAGTTGATGAAGTCATTGCTGGCCGAGTTTGTGGAATACAGGACAGGTGGCGAGCAGCGATTACATCTGTGTGGATCAGAAACTCTTTTCAAAGTGCTGTGAGCAGGTGTTTGCAGGCGTACGCTCTCCTGTTTAACTTGTCTTTGCCAAATGTTTTCCCGAGAAGCCTCAGGATGTTAACACTCCACAATGACAGTGCAACTTTGCAGGATTAATTCATGGTGCTCAACTTTGCAGATTTTTAAAATTCTGACTCCATCAGGGTTGACTCCAAAGTCTCATGCTTGTGTTCACTTAACTTCATTATGACATATACAATTGAAACCAGATATTTACACACACTGTATAAAAACACACATAACCTTTCTTTCCCTCACTGTCTGACATTAAATCAGACTAAACTTCTCCTGTTTTAGGTCAGTTAGAATTGCCAAAATTATTTCTATTTGCTAAATAATTTTTATATTTGCTAAATAAGTTAGTAAGTTGCTCTAGCTTTCCAAATATTTTTTTTTTATAAATGATCATCCGCCCCACAACCAAGAGGTTGTGGGTTCAAGTCCCAGCCGGGTCATACCAAAGACCATATAAAAATGTTACTTCCTGCCTTCTAGCTTGGTGCTCAACAAAAACAGAATGGAGGAAGGAAAGTGGTTAACCAGCCACGAGGGGAGCACAAGCCAGTGTACTCCCTGTGCCGGTCCCAAGCCCGGATAAATGGGCAGGATTGCATCAGGAAGGGCATTCAGCATAAAAATCTTTGCCAAATCAACATGTGGATCATTGTGATATAAGATGATGATACGCTGTGGTGACCCTGAAAGGGAGCAGCCGAAAGACAGAAAAAACCCAAAACAAAACAAAAAACCTTTTGATTTCTCTAAGTTAAATAGTTTTCTTTCTAATTGACAAGTCTTCTGTCACAGACATGCCCTGGCTTTACGCTCTTGTGTTCTTTTGCTTGTGTTGCACGTTCATCTCAATGTCATGTACGTCAGTCACACATGAGCCAATGAGGGACCAATGGAATTGTTGTTTGTGTGTTATTGGGGCAGTGGTGGCCTTATGGTTAGGGATGTGGACAGGTGAGGGTCACCGGTTCAATCCCTGGACTAGCAGGATCAGATCTGGGTGGGACAGATGACAAAGCAGTGTTTGCCCCGTCCTCATTAACCCCACTATGGTGCCCATGAGAAAGGCCCTTACAGAACTTGAAATACCAGAAGTAAGCAAATCAAACTGTCAACATAAAAGCACGGACCGGAAAAGGAAACTCAAAAACAGAAGATACACAAAGCAACCAATAATAACTCATGAAACAAAGACAAAGACCAAATAACAGTAAATGACAAGACTACTAAAATATATAACAAAAGGAGACTAAGATGAGGATGAGGGAGGCTCTTGAACAAATATAGGCAGAAATACAGAATACAAAATTGGATAAATATGGGCACACAAACTAAAAGAATCAGACTATAATGACAAAACTAAGAATACAGGACAGCTTATAAACAAACAGAGACAACTAACAACTCAGAAAACATAACACAGACACACCCAAACACAAATCAATAATAACGCTGCAAAAAGGAAGAAATACAGAACACAATCTAATTAAACTTAAAACCTGAGCATGGCTCTCCACCCGTGCTCAGTATCGTGACATATCCAGGACTTTCTGAACTGGTGCCTGTAAAACTGCCTTCAGAATAATGCAAGGAAAACCAAGGAACTGGTGGTGGACTGCCGCAGGTGTGGACAACCGCCCACAGCACCGGTAAACATCCAGGGAACAGACGCTGAGATGGTGACATCTTACAAGTACCTGGGTGTTCACCTGAACAATAAACTGGACTGGTCACACAACACCAATGCCCTCTACAAGAAGGGGCAGCACAGGCTGTTCCTCCTGAGGAGACTCAGGTCTTCTGGAGTGCGAGGGGCACTCCTGAAGACCTTCTATGATTCGGTGGTGGCATCAGCCATCACATTTGGAGTTGTCTGCTGGGGCAGCGGCATCATGGCAGCTGACTGCCAGGTCTGTTCTGGGGCGACGCCTCAACCCAGTGGAGGAGATAGGAGAGAGGAGGATGGTGGCTAAGCTGTCATCTCTACTGGAGTCCGAGTCCCATCCCATGCTGGACACGCTGAATGCACTGAGGAGCTCATTTAGTGGTAAGCTGTGCCATCCTAAGGGCCCGAGGGAGATGTTCTGCAGCTCCTTCCTACCTACGGGTGTCAGACTTTATAATCTAACCGGTGCTGCTCATAGAGGCCGTATTAAGTGTCACAACTTTGCACAATAGAGATCATCCCCTCCAATACACAACTAAGACAATTACAATTATTATCGAGGGTGGCAACAACACTGTTCATTCAAATGTGAAATATGCTGTCTGGGTACATATTTATATTTTGCCGGGTAATTTAACTAACTGTAATGCTGCTGATACCATCTAGCTGCAATGCTCCTGCACTGGGTATATCTATGTAACTGTAACATATATGTAACATATGCAACTGTGTACATATGTATATTTATTTACTGCTTTGGCTTAACCAATTCTTATCTTAGTGTGTTATTTACTATTGCTCTGAGTGCTGATATCCCTGTGCTGCAGCAATCCTGGAATTTACCCATTGTGGGACTAATAAAGGCTTATCTTATCTAATCTTATCTTAGTTAGGATTTGGTAAAAAAAGGGGGGGGGGCTTTTAATGGTATGTATAAAACACCTTTTTTTAACACAGTAGATGCAGTCTTATATAGAAAAATAACCAAAAGTATAACCAAGGAGGATGCCTATGTAGCGGACTTGAAACTGTTGTCTGCGTCTGCGTTGTGCTGTGTAGGGAAATAACTCCAACAGTGGGTTCACAGCTGGCACTTTATTCTATAAAAAACAAGTATCAATCAGTGGGGCACACACAGCAGCAGCACACTCTCGTCCCGTCTGTGCAGGGTCCATGCAGTTTGTTTTTTTAAACATGTGCTGCGTTACAAAATTATATATTAACAAAATACATTCCAAAAGTCAAACCAAAAACACAGTAAAAATGAAATAAATAAATAAAAATCAAATAAACACAGTTGTGCTCAAAAGCATCAACAAACGAAAACACACACTCAAATTAGACAGTTACATATAAAAATAAAAACCAAAAAAAATTAGGTGACTTAAAGTACCATCTTAAGTGCAACTTCAAATAAAACTCACATTATAACATTTTCAACATTAAACATACCTATAAAAGACAGGTATCAATCAGTGGGGCACACAGCAGCAGCACACTCTCATCCTGTCTAATGCAAAAGGTAAAAAACGGCCTCTGAGCAGACACAATGACAAAACAGCAATAAAAGTGATAGTTTCATGCTCAGAAGTTACTAAAACCTAATGAAAACCCTTCTGCAGTGTTATGCGATTATCAATAAGCACTTATAATAGCAGATGATCGGAGCACCATCTGCAGTGATGCGGACGTTGTACTGTTGTGGTGAAGAGGGAGCTGAGTTCTAAGGCAAAGCTGTCGATTGACCAGTCAATCTACGTTCCTACTCTCACCTATGGTCATGAGCTTTGGGTAATGACCAAAAGAACGAGATTGCGGATACACGCGGCTGAAATGAGCTTTCTCCGTAGGATTGCTGGGCTCACCCTCAGAGATAGGGTGAGGAGCTCAGTCATCCGGGAGAGGCTCAGAGTAGAACCGCTGCTCCTCCACATTGAAAGGAGCCAGTTGAGGTGGTATGGGCATCTGATCAGGATGCCTCCTGGACTCCTCCCACTTGAGGTGTTTCAGGCATGTCCCACTGGGAGGAGACCCTGGGGCAGACCCAGGACTCGGTGGAGAGACCATGTCTCCCAGCTGGTCTGGGAACGCCTTGATATCCTCTCTGAAGAGCTGGAGCAGGTGGCTGGAGAGAGGGAAGTCTGGGCTTCTCTGCTTGAACTGCTGCCTCCGCGACCCGGACCTCCGGAAAAGCGGTAGAAGATGGATGGATGGATGGACTTATTATAGCAAAAAAACCAAAAAAACAAAACAAGTTTAAACTTAAAAACTCATTAGAGGGAGGAGAGCCACACACACCCATCTTACCTGTGCAGGGTCCATGCAGTTTTTGCCGGGAAAACCCCTGCATGCGCAATAAGCCCATTTCCTGTGTCCCACCAATTAATGACCCACCAACAACAAGGTAAACCGGAACCTCTAAATTATAAATGTGTTCCACTGACTCAAAATGAACTAGATTATTAATATTATTACTTTACTGTAGTTCTGAAGACGTTCACTTAAAAATAAACATAATGAACATAATGCCTCAGCTACATCTACATTTGCTGAATTATTGAGGAAAAAAAGAAAAAAAATCACTGGAGCAGCCATGTTTCAAATCCAGTTTTATACTGCTGTGCAAATGGTGTTATATGTGCTGCAGATGACATCACATCACTTTTTACTTGTAATACGAGTTATGACTGAAGACTCCTTATTCAAACCAGCTGTCAGTAAGTCCGATTTTTTAATTGCCTGCAATTATACAGGTTATTTAGTCAAGTTATTTATGACTCCCTCATTCTTTCAGCTTAAAAATATATATATATGAATATTTCTTGCAGATGGAATCTGACATTTTATAGTGACAGTGCATCCGGAAAGTATTCACAGCGCTTCACTTTTTCCCACATTTTGCTATGTTGCAGCCTTATTCCAAAAGGGATTAAATTCATTTTTTCACCTCAAAATTCTACACACAATACCGCCTAATGACAATGTGAAAAAAATTTTTTTTTTGAAATTTTTGCAAATTTATTAAAAATAAAAGTACAGTTAAACTTCTACTTGTCAACATTAGTTAATTACAACAGCAGTTTTCACGCCTTTGGTGGATCCGTGTGCACATATGGTTGCTTCTGTGATGTGTAGCATGCATGCAAATGTTTTTCTCTGGGTCTAACCGAAAACGTCGTGTGCACCAGGCCTACGAAGTAGAAAGTACAGATACTTGTATGAAAATGTAGGGAGTAAAAGAGAAAAGTGACATGTTTATGCATTGACTGGCCCAAAAGCAGCTAGGTAAGCAGAACAGAGATCTGTTACCCTTATTGTGCCAAAACAGATTTACTTTGCCTAAAGGAGCTTTATACAGTACCTATCTATGTACTGTATATTGTTGCAAACTCCTCCTGTAATAACTTTTAATACTTTATTTAAATTATTTTACCCATGAAGGACCCGACAGGATGGGGAATGGGGAAAGGAAGTGTGCGGAGGGGATAAGAAAAGCGAGAGGAACAGACAAAAAAGACAAACAAACCAACAACTAAAACAAACAGAAGACAAACTGCTTTTTCCACCGAAACGGTCTCAACACGAGTTCTGGTATCCACACCTGTTAAAGGGGAGACATTTGTGCGTGTGCATCTGTGTGCATGTATATGAGAGCGCATGCAAAATAAGTGTGTGCGTGTGAGTGGTTTGTCAGGAAACATACAAAGAGAGGGGCCGGTCGCAGCAATTCCCCACCACCCCGGAAACCCCGAGCAGGCAAGGCAGCACCACACCCCCCCAAAGGGTACAAATGTCCCGGGCTGACAAGCCCCAGGAACACCAGGCATCCGCCCCCGGCGGGATGGCCAACAGAGGCAAGGCTGCCAGGTGGCCAGTGTGGCGGGCCCAAAGCCCCAGGCCCACCAACCCCCCACCCTATCCAGCGGAGCCAACACCAGCCCCTGGGCCCCAAGTGCCGGAAGACCAGTGCCCCGACCCCCCAGGCCGGAGACCAGCCCGCGCACCTCAGCGTAACACCCCCCCAGGCACCCCCCAGCACCACCACTGCACACCCCGGGGACCCCCAGACCCAAAGAAGTCCCCCACCCCCGCCCAAGGGACGTAGCCAAGAGGCATTACCCCCCTCAATCCAGCACCTCTCAACTAACAGACACATTCATTCCCACACCACACCCTTTTGCTCTCATATGCACCCACAAGCACTCACTCACTCTCACTCACCCTCACAGTCCCACTATCACACTCCCAGACCCACCATTCTCTCTCACTCCTGAACCCACTCAATCTCGCTCCAACTCACCCTCAGGGTCACCCATACTCTCTCACGTTCACCTACACACGCACTCTCACTCCCACGCCGACCTACTCACATCCATTCATGCTCTCCCCCTCAAACTCACCCACCCTCATTCACCCCTATTTCTTAGGGTGACTGTGATGCAGATGCAGCGAGCCTGAATGTGCACCAATTCAATTCAATTCAACTTTATTTATATAGCGCCATTTCACAACAACAGTCATCTCATAGCACTTTCAACTGTAGGGGGGACCCCCACAGTTGCAGAAAGACCCCAGCAATCAGGCAATCCCCTGTGAGCAAGCACTTGGCGACGGGGGAGAGGAAAAACTCCCTTTTAACAGGAAGAAACCTCCAGCAGAACCAGGCTCAGAGAGGGGCAGTCATCTGCTGCGACTGGCTGGGAGGTGAGGGGATAGAGAAGATGAAAAGAACAGACATGTAGAGAGCAAACAGCACAATGGGGACTCAATCTATGGGAGAGAACAAGCAGATGTTAATGACCAGCAAAAAAAAAAAAAAAAAAAATTTCATTGAGAGTGCGGAAAGGAGTGAGGCCCAATGCATTATTGGAGGTCCCTCGGCTGACTAAACCTATTAGCAGCATAACTAAGGGAGGGTTCAGAAACACATGATCCCTCCGTAATTGTAGGCTATATCAAAATGGTAGGTTTTAACCCTATTCTTAAAAACAGAGATCGAGTCTGACTCCCAAATCCAGATTGGCAGCTGGTTCCACAGGAGAGGAGCTTGATAACTGAAGGCTCTGCCTCCCATTGTACTTTTGGATATTACAAGTAATCCAGCACTTTGGGAGCATAGTGCTCTGTTAGGATAATACGGTAGTATCAGATCTTTTAAATAAAAAGGAGCCTGATTGTTTAGAGCTTTGTAAGTAAGAAGAAGGATTTTAAACTTAATTCTAAACTCTATGGAAAGCCAATGAAGGGAGGCCAGAACCGGAGAGATATGATCTGTCTTTCTAGTACCTGTTAAAACTCATGCTGCAGCATTTTGGATCAGCTGAAGACTTTATAAAGATGTTTTAGGACAACCTGATAATAAAAAATTACAATAATCTAATCTCGAGCTAACAAAAGCGTGGATCAGTTACTCAGCATCACTCCGAGACAAGATGCTCCTAATCTTGGCAATATTACGCAAATGATAGAAGGCAGTCTTAGAAACAAATTTAATATGTGAATTGAAGGACAGATCTTGATGAAAAATAATTCCAAGGTTCCTCACAGAGCTATTAAGAGAAAGAGTAACCACATCCAAACTGAAAGTTTGATTTGGAAAGGTATTTCTAAGGTTTTTTGGACCAACAAGAATGACTTCAGTCTTATCAGAATTTAATAGCAGGAAATTACAAGTCATCCAAGCTTTGATTTCCTTAAGACAGGCTTCTAACTTGGCTAATTGATTACTATCATCTGGCTTCATTGACAGGTATAATTGTGTATCATCTGCATAACAATGAAAATGTATAAAGTGCTTTCTAATAATGTTGCCTAACGGAAGCATATATAAACTAAAAAGAGTAGGGCCTAGCACAGATCCCTGTGGAACTCCATGACTAAGCTTTGAGTTGAAAGAAAACTCATTATTGACATGAACAAACTGGAACCTATCAGATAAATAAGATCTAAACCACTGCAACGAAGTTCCATTAAGTCCAACATAGTGTTCTAATCTATCAAGTAGAATATTAGAATCAGAATCAGAATCAGAAAAAGATTTATTGCCAAGTACATTAACAGATACTGATAACATACGAGGGATTTGACTTGACACAGAAAAATGAACCTACATTTCCAGTGACACGGCTGCATCTGAAACGCGCCTGCCAACAGGATGGTACAGATAAGAAATCATACAATGGGAAGGAGCAAAAAAATCATTGAATTCAGAATATTGACCATAAGTAATCGATATTATGATTACAAAGACAAAAAAAGCCCTCAATGCACATTCAAGACCAAAGTTCACAGGACACAAGGAGAGCAGTGAGTGTTATCTTGTTGTCAGTTTCTGGATCAGTGTGGATGTAGTGTTGAAGCAGTGTTGTATCAATCAATATTATGATTGATAGTATCAAAAGCTGCACTAAGGTCTAAAAGGACAAGTACAGAAACCAGTCCATTATCAGATGCGATGAGGAGGTCATTAGTGACCTTCGCTAAGGCTGTTTCAGTACTATGATGGATTCTAAACCCAGATTGAAACTCTTCAAGTAAACCATTTCCCTGCAGGTGGTCAAATAATTGCGTAGCAACAACTCTTTCTAAGATTTTTGAAATGAAAGGGAGATTAGAGATTGGTCTATAGTTAGCTAAAGCTCCTGGATCTAGCGTTGGCTTTTTGAGTAAGGGTTTAATTACAGCTGTTTTAAAAGCCTGCGGAGCATGGCCTAAAGTTAATGAAGAATTGATTATATAAAGAATAAAGCTACCAATAAGTGGGAAGACTTCTTTAAATAACCTGGTAGGAATAGGGTCTAAAAGACAAGTTGAAGGCTTGGATGAGGAAATTATTTTGTCTAACTCTAAAAGGTCAATTGGAGTAAACTCATCCAAACAGATATCAGTTGAAGGAGTTGTAGTAGTTACTGTATTTAAGTTAACTGTGGGAAGAATCTGATTGATTTTATCTCTGATGGATGAAATTTTATTATTGAAAAAGTTCATAAAGTCCTGACTAGTAAGCTCTAAGGGAATGCTAGGATTGACAGAGTCCTGACTCTTTGTCAACCTGGCTACAGTACTGAAAAGAAACCTGGGATTATTCTTGTTCTCTTCTATTAATGCAGAATAATAACTCGTTCTAGCTTTTCTAAGAGATTTTTTATAAATTGAAAGATTATTTCTCCAAGCTAAATAGATTTCATCTAAATTAATGGAGCTGTGGCTTATATTATTCATATATCCATACCTACATATGTATAGACATAAGAGGAATGTTTAGCGATTGCATATGTGGAATGACCTCACGTCTCAGAGCAGGACAATAGGTCTCGACCACCGGCGAAGATCAACGAGCAGACGGAGACTCAGCGGTGGAGACCTGAATGGACTTCCTGACCCCCCAGGGTCAGGTGGAGGAGAGAGAGGACAGTAGAAGGAGATAACGCGGATGTGTGATGTCGGCTTTGTTATGCAATGTCTTTTGTTGTGTGATGTATAAGCATGAAGGTCTGACTGCGCTCAGCCTCTTTTTCTGCTTCTGCATTGAGATGAGACATGTTAGGGACTGGAAGCCGACAATAAAACCTGATTTATAAAATCACTTCGCTTCCTTATTTCAAGCTCCCTACATTGGTGACCAGATGTGAGAATGGACCAAAGACGTTCTCCCGCTACAGGCTCGTCAGAGGCGACCCAAGCAAGCGCTGTCGCTAACGCAGACAGGGGAACGGATGGAAGACGTTCCCCCACAGCAGAATCGTCAGAGACGGCCCAGCCAAGCGCCGTCCCCAACCCTGTCGTGAGAATGGAGGAAAGGCGTTCTCGCGCTGCAGACTCGTCAGAGGCGGCCCAAGCAAGCGCCGTCGCCGTCAAACTCCCAGAGTTCTGGCAAAATGACCCGAACTCGTGGTTCCAGCAGGCTGAGGCTCAGTTTGCACTCGCGGGGGTGACGGCCGACGAGACCAAATTTTACCACATCGTCGCCAGACTCGATGCCGCCACAGCACGATGTGCGCGGAGCGTGATACAACAGCCGCCCGCCAACGACAAATACAAGGAACTGAAGGCGACCCTCATCGAGAGTTTCGTCCCCTCTGCCGAGGAAAGGGCCGGGAGGATACTGGCGATTTACGGCCACGGGGGGCGCAGACCGATGGCCCTCATGGAAGACATGCTGCAGCTGAGGGAGGCAGACAACGACAACTTCCTCTTTCAACACATCTTCCTCAGCACTCTGCCGACGCACATGAGAGGGATCCTGGCCAACATGCGGTGTAAGACCCAGCAGGACTTCCGCGTGCTTGCCCGAGAAGCGCAGCAGCTCATCAACTCCTGCGGCGAGCAGATGGCCACAGCAGCATCGGCAGATCTCGGCGTGGAAGCCCAGAACATCGGAGAATCACAGACGATGGAGCAGAGCCCGCCCACCATGGCAGCGACGCGACCAAGGCGCAGCAAACGGGATGACCTCTGCTACTACCATCGACGTTTCGCCGAGAGGGCATACAAATGCGTGCCCCCCTGCAATTTCAAGAGCTCGGGAAACTTCAAAGCCGGGAACCGTTAGCAGCTACGGCTCTCGGTGAGACAAACAAGCTGCTCTACGTGACTGACGGACGCTCCGGGAGACAGTTCCTCATCGACACCGGAGCTCAGGTGAGCTTCATCACCCCGTCCTACACAGACCGGGCAACAGGACCCCATGGAAACGGAGCGATGGCAGCTAACGGCTCGATCATTGACACTTTTGGTGAAAGAAACCTGCCTCTGTCCATTCACGGCCGCAACTATAGATGGACCTTTATTATAGCGGCGGTGAGTTTTAACTTGTTGGGTGCTGATTTCTTATGTGCACATGGGTTGTTAGTCGATCTTGCAAACAGACGCTTAGTTAATGCACTGTCATTTTCTTCTATCCCCTGTTCAGCTCGAGTGTCCCCACCATCCATGCAGGCCAGCGTCACCACAGCAGGAGATAAGTTTGACCAACTCCTCACCCAATTTCCAGCACTCACAGTTCCCAAATTTTCGGCAACAGTAGCGAAACACAGGGTGGAACACTTCATTCCCACAACAGGCCCACCTGTGTTTGCTAAAGCTCGGCGCTTAGACGCGACCAAGCTCGCCATAGCACGCAACGAGTTTGCCAGCCTGGAAAAACTGGGCATTATTCGGCGCTCGAAAAGCCCTTGGGCATCGCCACTACATATGGTCCCGAAAACTGACGGCTCTTGGAGACCTTGCGGTGATTACCGCAGACTAAACAATGTGATAGCGCATGACCGCTACCCAATCCCTCACATTCAGGATTTTTCACTACATCTGGCGGGTGCGCGCATTTTTTCTAAAATAGACCTGGTCCGCGGCTACCACCAAGTTCCGGTTCGACCTGAAGACGTTCCTAAAACGGCTGTAATAACCCCTTTTGGTCTTTTTGAATTTTTGCGAATGCCGTTTGGCCTCAAAGGCACTGCTCAAACTTTTCAGCGTATGATGGACGCAGTATTACGCGACCTCCCCTTCATGTTCGTCTACCTCGACAATATTCTGGTAGCCAGCACGTCGGAGGAAGAACACAAACAACACCTCACTACGGTTTTTCAGAGGCTGGAAGAGCACAGGTTAATAATTAACCCAGCCAAATGCCGATTCGGTGTGTCACAAATTGATTTTTTGGGACACAGAGTTTCACCAGAGGGGGCAGTTCCATTGCCGGACAAAGTGCGCGCGGTAGCAAATTTCCCCCGACCACAAACGGTCAGATCGCTACAGGAATTTTTAGGAATGGTGAATTTTTACAACCGTTTCCTCCCTCGCGCAGCTCAACTCATGCAGCCCCTGTATGCCGTGCTCAGAAAACAAAGCCCTCCAACGCGGTCGAATGGACCCCGGAGCGGGAACGCGCCTTCGCGGAAGTAAAAAGAGCACTAGCGGATGCCGCATTGTTGGTTCACCCCGATCCCTCGGCCCGCATAGCGCTGACCACAGACGCTTCAGACCTGGCCATAGGGGCGGTCGTAGAACAACATGTTGGCGGAGCCGGGCAACCGCTAGCATTTTTTAGCAAATCCTTAAACCAAACCGAGCGCAAATACAGCACTTTTGACAGAGAGCTGCTAGCGCTTCATTTATCCATCCGCCATTTCCAGTTCTGGCTGGAAGGGCGGCGTTTCACAGCTTTTGTAGACCACAAACCACTCACTTTTGCGATGGCTAAAATTTCAGAACCGTGGTCGGGCAGGCAACAAAGACAGCTGGCCGCAATTTCAGAGTTTACCACAGATATTCGACACGTGGCAGGCAAACTTAATGTGGTGGCAGACTGCTTCTCCCGCGCCGTGACATCGTCAGGGCACAAGGAAGCAGATTATACTACCGCAGCCGCAGAGCTCATGGCCAACGCGGACGCGTACGCGGCCCCAATTCACTTAGGGATAGATTATGCGGCCATGGCAGCGGAACAAAGCAGTGACGCGGACGTGCGCGCACTCCAGTCTGGACCAACAGGGTTAAGGCTGGAGGAAAGGGGTTTGCGTGACGGTGTGCCCCCCCTAATCTGCGACGTGTCAACCGGTCGACCTCGCCCGGTAGTCCCAGCTGTGTGGCGCCGCCGCATTTTTGACTCAGTGCACTCCCTCACGCACCCAGGGGTGCGCGCCTTGGTGAAAATGGTCGCGGAGAAGTTTGTTTGGCCAGGCCTGCGTAAAAATGTAAAGGAGTGGGCAAGGACTTGCATGTCTTGCCAACGCGCCAAAATTCACAAACACACAAAAGCTCCTGTAGAACCTTTCCGAATCCCGGCCAGGAGGTTTGACCACGTACACGTCGACCTCGTGGGCCCACTGCCGTCGTCGCAGGGGTTCACACACCTTTTAACAATGGTAGATCGTACCACACGCTGGCCAGAAGCGGTCCCGCTGGCGTCAACCACAGCCCCGGAAGTCGCTCGCGTTTTTTTAACAACCTGGGTGGCGCGTTTCGGCTTCCCATCGGACATCACGTCCGATAGGGGGCCTCAATTTGTCTCAGAGCTATGGTCAGACATGGCCAGCAGCTTAGGGACGACAAGTCATCGCACCACCGCATATCACCCTCAGGCTAACGGGTTATGCGAGCGTTTTCATAGGTCTTTAAAGGCCGCCCTCAGGGCCTCACTGACGGATACAGATTGGGTAAATAAACTTCCCTGGGTTTTATTAGGGTTGCGTTCGGCGCCTAAGGAGGATCTAGACGCCTCCCCGGCAGAATTAGTTTTCGCACAACCTCTCAGGCTCCCGGGTGAGTTCTTACCAGAACATCCAGAGCCCGGGCGCCTCCCAGCCCTGAGGCCCCTAAGCAGCACGGGACCGGACACACTCACCGGACCCGTACATCACTCTTTTCCGCGGGTTTTTGTTCCCCAAGCTTTGAAAAATGCCGAGTTCGTTTTTGTTAGGCACAAAGCTTTAAAACCAACCCTCTGCCTACCATATGATGGACCATATAGAGTGCTGGAACCTGGTGATAAGCATTTTGTGCTTGATTTAGGGGACAGAAAAGAAACAGTCAGCACTGACAGACTTAAGCCTGCTTTCATGTTGAGCGACGAACCTGCATGGGTGGCGAGAGCACCTCGACGGGGTAGACCCCCCAAGAGACACACCTCAACCTCCCCGCAGGGACCAAATAACCACTCTCCTCCCCAAGCTGCAGATTCCTTACAGGACGACCCCGCCAAGACGCCAAAGCGGGCCTACAGCAGATTTGGGAGAAGATTGAAACCCAGATGACACGTAGACTGATGTAAAATTGACAAGGGGTTGTAAGCTATGCTGTCGAATTGTGCCGTTGCAGTTTTAGGGCTGACATATGACATAGACTATACTGTTGTTGTAACCACTGAATTTTTAACATGAGCATGCTGTATAGCTTGAAGGTTGGCATGGCTGCTGAAGATATTTTTCCTTTTTCCTGTTGATGTGAATAACGGTATAATATGTCATGGATGTTACCTTAAGCTGTAAACTTAATTTTATTGTACTTTTCTTAGACGTTTGGGGGGGGGGGGCTGTGGCTTATATTATTCATATATCCATACCTACATATGTATAGACATAAGAGGAATGTTTAGAGATTGCATATGTGGAATGACCTTTTTGATCAGGATTTGTCCTTCAATTCACATATTAAATTTGTTTCTAAGACTGCCTTCTATCATTTGCGTAATATTGCCAAGATTAGGAGCATCTTGTCTCAGAGTGATGCTGAGAAACTGATCCACGCTTTTGTTAGCTCGAGATTAGATTATTGTAATTCTTTATTATCAGGCTGTCCTAAAACATCTTTAAAAAGTCTTCAGCTGATCCAAAATGCTGCAGCAAGAGTTTTAACAGGTACTAGAAAGAGAGATCATATCTCTCCGGTTCTGGCCTCCCTTCATTGGCTTCCCATAGAGTTTAGAATTAAGTTTAAAATCCTTCTTCTTACTTACAAAACTCTAAACAATCAGGCTCCTTTTTATTTAAAAGATCTGATATTACCGTATTGTCCTAACAGAGCACTACGCTCCCAAAATGCAGGATTACTTGTAATACCTAGAATCTCCAAAAGTACAATGGGAGGCAGAGCCTTCAGTTATCAAGCTCCTCTCCTGTGGAATCAGCTGCCAATCTGGATTCGGGAGTCAGACTCGATCTCTGTTTTTAAGAATAGGGCTAAAACCTACCTTTTTGATATAGCCTACAATTAGGGAGGGATCATGTGTTTCTGAACTCTCCCTTAGTTATGCTGCTAATAGGTTTAGTCAGCCGGGGGACCTCCAGTAATACACTGGGCCCCACTCCTTTCCTCACTCTCAATGAAATATTTTTTTTGCTGGTCATTAACATTTGTTTGTTCTCTCCCATAGATTGAGTCCCCATCATGCTGTTTGCTCTCTACATGTCTGTTTTTTTCTTCTTCTCTATCCCCTCACCCCCCAGCCAGTCGCAGCAGATGACTGCCCCTCCCTGAGCCTGGTTCTGCTGGAGGTTTCTTCCTGTTAAAAGGGAGTTTTTCCTCTCCACCGTCACCAAGTGCTTGCTCACAGGGGACCGCCTGATTGCTGCGGTCTTTCTGCAACTGTAGGGGTTCCCCCTACAGTTGATAGTGCTATGAGATGACTGTTGTTGTGAAATGGCGCTATATAAATAAAGTTGAATTGAATTGAATGACCTCACGTCTCAGAGCAGGACAATAGGTCTCGACCACCGGCGAAGATCAACGAGCAGACGGAGACTCAGCGGTGGAGACCTGAATGGACTTCCTGACCCCCCAGGGTCAGGTGGAGGAGAGAGAGGACAGTAGAAGGAGATAACGCGGATGTGTGATGTCGGCTTTGTTATGCAATGTCTTTTGTTGTGTGATGTATAAGTATGAAGGTCTGACTGCGCTCAGCTTCTGCTTCTGCATTGAGATGAGACATGTTAGGGACTGGAAGCCGACAATAAAACCTGATTTATAAAATCACTTCGCTTCCTTATTTCAAGCTCCCTACAGAGTGCCATTTTCTTTCTAATTGACGAGTCTTCTGTTTTAAGCTACGAGTTTCTGTGTTGAACCAAGGAGTTAGAAATCTCTGATTAGACTTTTTTTTTAAGGGGGCCACCAAGTCTAGAGTCTGATGCAGAGAAGCTGTAACACTATCCACCATGCTATCAATTACAGAAGGAGCAAGCTGTCTATAGCTTATTTCCGTTGTGTTGACACATGGCATACAGGAAACAATCTGCATAAATTTGGTAACAGCATCATCTGAGAGGCATTTATTGTAGTAATATTTTTCTTTAGGAGCCAAATACTCAGAAATAGTAAAATCAAAGGTTAACAGACAATGGTCTGACAGTACAGAGTTATGAGGAGACACTACCAGATTTTCTATTTCTATGCCATATGTCAGAACAAGGTCCAACGTATGGTGGAGATATTGAGTAGAATTTCCTACTTTCTGAGAAAATCCAATCGAGTCTAATATTGAATTAAATGCCACATTAAGGCAGTCACTAGCTACATCTACATGTATATTAAAGTCCCCTACTATAATTATTCTATCAGATTTCAGCACTAAATCAGCTAAGAAATCAGCAACTTCGGATAAAAATTCTAAGTAGGTTGATGGAGGACGACAAACTATGGCAAATAAAATTGGGTTTAGCCTAAAATTGCTAAATTGCCCAATACTGAGGACCAGGCCCTCAAAGGAATTATAACATGTTTTTTGCTTTACATTAACTAGTAATTTGGAATGGTAAATTGTTGCTACTCCTCCTCCACAACCAGAACTTCTGGGATTTTGACAGTTTAAATAACCAGAGGGAGTTGATTCATTTAAACCAACATAATCCTCTTGTCCTAACCAAGTCTCTGTAAGGGATATTAAATCAATCTGATGATCAATTAACAGATCATGGACTAACAGAGACTTGGGAGTTAGAGACCTAATTAACAAACCGCATTTAATTTTTAAATTATGAGGAGGAACAGAGGCCAAATCATTAAATTTAGAGGCTTCATGTTTAATTTGAGTTTTACCAACTTTTTGCTTCATCACTTTGGGATGCTTATATATTATATTTTTATTTGCTTTGGAGGGAGCAGACAATGATTCTCTGATGGGGAAGACAGGGGCTAAGTTGAGGGGTGGCGGATGAAGAGGAGCTGCAGAGAGGCGTGTAAGACTGCGACTCTGCTTCCTGGTTCCAACTCTGAGTTGTCAAGCTTTTGGAAATTTGGATAAAAAAGATGCCAGATTGTTAGATAAATGAGACGCACCATCCAAAGTGGGATGGACGCTGTCTTGTCTCAAAAGACCAGGTTTTCCCCAAAATGAGCTCCAATTGTCAATGTAGCCCACGTTGTTTGCAGGACACCACACAGACAGGCAGCGGTTGAAGGATGTCGAGCGGCTAAACATGTCATCACTGGTCAGATTGGGGAGGGGCCCAGAGAATACTACAGAGTCCGACATTGTTTCGGCAAAGTCACAGACCGATTCTACATTAAGTTTTGTGACTTCCGACTGCCGGAGACGGGTGTCATTAATGCCAGCGTGAATAACAATTGTGGAGTATTTACAGTTACTTTTAGCCAGCATTTTCAAATTTGACTCGATGTCACCTGCTCTGGCCCCAGGAATGCATTTGACTATGGCCGCTGGAGTCTCTAGGTTCACGTTTCTGACTACAGAGTCGCCAATGATCAGTTTTTTCCTCAGCGGGTGTGTCGCTGAGCGGGGAAAAATGACTAGAAACGTGAACAGGTTGGTGGTGTACCGGGGCTTTGCGACTAGGCTTCCTTCTCACGTCACCCACCCAGTCTCCTCGCTGCTGAGGAGGGCCGAAGGACCGCTAACGGGGCCTATGCTAGCTAGCTCCGCTGCAGCTAGGGGACATCCGTCGAGAGTAACTGGCGCAGACGATGTTTCAATGCAGTGGAGCCGGGATTCCAAATCAGACAACCTCGCCTCGAGCGCCTCAAAAAGACAACATTTATTACATTTACCGTTATCACTAAAAGAGGCAGAGGTGTAGCTAAACATCTGACATAGAGAGCACACCAGAGGAGGAGAGGAAGGAGAGCTAGTAGCCATAGCTAGTGGCTAACCCGAAACTAACAAAAACACCGATGAAAGGTGAACAGAAGGCTAAAGAGGATGTTTAGGTGACATGGAGTGCGCACACAGGTGCAAGAGGCTTGATAAACAGAAGTGAGAACTAACGGTAGATGGAAAAAAAGTGGTTAAAATACAATTAAAAGCAAAAACCTCAGGAGAGTGAGGAGAGCACACCACATGGACAGACAGCAATACAGGAAGTGACGATACATTACCACAAGTGACATTCCCACCAGCTCCCGGCAGCGGCTGGGGAGACCACTGGCACAGGCCAGCGGCCACCGCCCCCCACCCCCACCAACCGACCCCAGGGCAGCCACGGCCACAGAAGCAGACCTCCACCCCCAGCGCCCACCCAAGCGACTGATCAGGAGATCACCGCAGGCACCCTGAGATGCCATCCGACACGCAAAGCACCACACAAAACTGACCCACCAACACCATCTCCAATCCCTCACTCTTGCTTACTCTCTTATTCAATTCCTCTCTCACTCCCTTGCTTGTATCTATTCATTCAGCAGCACCCAGGGATTTTGAAAACATAACAGGTTCCAGGCCCCCCGCCAGGACCCCAGGCCCCTGGCAGAAGGAGGGCAACAGGGGTGGGGGAAGACCCCCATCCCCCTCTCCCTCGCACAAAACATGATATGTGTGTGTCAGTTGTATGATGTGATTGTGTGTAGGTGTGTGAACTACCATGGTGCAGTTAAAATTGGGGGATGGTGGTTGGAGCACCACTAACCACTGTGATAGGCAGCAGGGCCCCCATCCCCCCAAGCCCTCAGTGTCTAAAATGCAATTAAAAAGGAGGTGAGGGCAGCCACACTGTGCAGCAGAGGTGTCCCCTTCACTGACACAGTGCGGCACCCCCCCACCCCAAAGCCCTAAGTGTATCCAAAAAGATGTATATTCCACCCAGAATCAGGGGGAGGGGGCGCGGAAAATAAGACTGGGAGGGAAGCGGTCCAAAGCAAGGCCGCTTCCCCCCAGAAACCAGCTCACAAACTGGTTCAGGAAGCCACCCACTGCCTCGAAATCCCAACCCAGGGCGAGGGCCACCAGGCTGAGCAGTCCAGGACCCACCAGCATTGCACCCCCAGCACCACAAACATGATGGAGCAGCTACACCCATTCCCACTCATCTTGCACACACAAACAGGTACATCAACAATAATCACAATAATGAACAATGGGCCGGACCCATACGGCACCCCACATGCCAAGCAACACCCCCAAGTGCCCACTGCAAGCCCACCGACCACCCACCCCAGATGCACACCGACGGCAGCAGGCCACCCCAGAGCGGCCCGATCGCAACATGGCCGCCAACCCGCACCAACGCCCCCCCCCCCCCCGAGCACCCACACACACCCAGCGCCAAAAACCCCAGGGGCAATGTGACAAAGCGCCCCACCCTGTGACACAACGGCAGGGTTGCCGGGACAAACAGACCTTGAATCATCAGCCTCCATGCCACTAGGTGGTCTGCCCCATCCCGCCACCCAACGAGGTTCCCCCACCCATACACAGTTCCACCACCCCCACACATCCACTCACAGGTATCTGCACCCATACACACACACCCGCCTGCCCTCATGTGCATACACACACACACTCACATCACACATGCCCACCTACACCCACACACAACCCCACATGCCCACACACAACATACACACACTCACGCACCCACTCTTACCCACTTACACATGTGCACACACACACACACACACACACACACATGTACATGCACACCCACACCCGCAGGCTTTGGAGGACGGGGAGGGCGATGCCCCCAGGATGCAGGCACCTGCTCCAGAGTGCCACCAGGGCCCCAGGGAGGGCACAACCCCGTTGCGCAAGGGTGTGCCGGGGCTGGCCTGCACCAGTGGTGCACACCCGACCCCAACCTAGGGGGAAACCCCCCCCCAGCACCAGGGGCTCAGGGCCAGCCCCAGCCCCACCCGAGAGGCAAGGGCAGCCGGCTCAGGGCCATGGCCCACCACCCCCGGCCCACCCCGCAGCCTTCCCAACCAACTCCCCCGGGCCAGACGCACGGCCACCCTGGAACAGGCCCCCCAAACACCAGCCTGCCACGGTCAGGGCACAGCCAGCCACCAGAGGCGCCAAGGAGAGCGAATCACTGCCCACCACCCCTTAGGTTATACAGTTAATAAGCGGGGACCAGAGATAATTGAATTCTGCCAATTGATTATTTGAGGAGGCAGACATTCTCTCCAGGTAATATAATCTAATAGTAAGTTATTATAGTGAGTAATGCATAAATTATTTCTTGATTTCCAATTCATGAGGATAGTTTTCTTTGCGATGCATAAGGCGGTGAGAACCATGCGTGACATCCTTTCCTCTATATTTATTTCAGTTAGATCCCCTAATATACAAAGTGTGGGTGAGGATGGGACAGCATCCCCAAGCCATGCCAACAAGTTCTCACATGCCTTCCGCCAGAACTTTTGAACCGGTGCACAGGACCACATAGCATGCATATAGCTAAGTGAAGTTTATTTACAAAGTGTGTGTGTGCATGCATGAAGATCTGGAAACCCCTGCAGAGTGAGGAGAAGAGAAATGGTGAGCAGGTTGAAATTAAGTTGAGTGCTATGTGGATCAGGTGGCGGTCAAAGGTGGAGACCTTGGCGGTTTGATCCCAAGCTTCCTAAACTGGCTTTTGGGACATGGAATGCCACCTCTTTGGTGGGGAAGGAGCCTGAGCTGGTGCATGAGGTTGAAAGATACCGGCTAGATATAGTCGGCCTCACCTCAACACACATCTCTGGTTCTGGAACCAGTCTCCTGGAGAGGGGCTGGAGCTTGGCCTACTCAGGAATTGCACCAGGCGAGAGGCGACGAGCAGGTGAGGATATTCTTGTATCCCCCCCACCTAGCTGCCTCTATATTGGAGTGGACGAAAGGGTTGTTCCCCTGCACCTTCGCATTGAGAAACGGGTCCTAACCATCATTTGTGCCTATGCATCAAGTGATGGTTCAGAGTACCCACCCTTTTTGGAGTCTCTGACTGGGGTGCTGGAGAGTGCTCCTCTAGGAGACTCCATTGTCCTACTGGGGGACTTCAATGCGCACTTGGGCAACAACAGTGAAACCTGGACGGGGGTGATTGGGAGGAGCGGCCTGCCCAGTCTGAACCCGAGTGGTGTTCAGTTATTGGATTTCTGTGCTAACCACAGTTTGTCCATAATGAACACCATGTTCAACCATAAGGGTGTTCACATGTGCACCTGGCACCAGGACACCCTAGGTAGCAGGTCAATGATCGATTTTGTTATCGTGTCATCAGACCTGCGACCGTATGTCTTGGACACTTGGGTAAAGAGAGGTGCAGAGCTGTCAACTGATCACCACCTGGTGGTGAGTTGGATCCGATGGCAGGGGAGGATGCCATTCAGACCTGGTAAACCCAAATGTATAGTAAAGGTGTGCTGGGAACATCTGGCTGAGGCCCCTGCCCGGGAGGTCTTCAACTTCGACCTCCGGAAGAACTTCAACCATATTCTGAGGGAATCTGGAAACATGGAGTCTGAATTGGCCATGTTCTCCACTTCCATTGTTGAAGCGGCTGCCCAGAGCTGCGGCCACAAGACCATCAGGGCATCTCATGGTGGCAACCCCCGAACAAAGTGGTAGACACCAGTTGTGAGGGGGGGCATTAAGCTGAAGAAGGAGTCCTATCAAGCTTGGTTGGCTTGTGGGACTCCCGAAGCAGCTGAGGTGTACCGGCAGGCCAAGTAGAGTGCAGCTCGGGTGGTTGCTGAAGCAAAAACCCGGGTATGGGAGGAGTTTGGTGAGGCCATGGAACAAGACTTTCGGTTGACCTCAAAGAGATTCTGGCAAACTGTCCGGCGGCTAAGGAGGGGGAAGCAGCTCCCTGTCCACACTGTGTATGGTGCGGATGGGGCACTGCTGACTTTGACTGGGGATATTGTCAGGTGGTGGAAGGAATACTTCAAGGATCTCCTCAATCCCACTGATATGCCTGCCACAGAGGAAGCAGAGTTTGTGGATGAGGGGGACAACTCGCCTATCACAGGGGCTGAGGTCGCCAAGGTGGTTAAAAATCTCTTTGGTGGCTGGGCCCCAGGGGTGGACAAGATTCGCCCTTAGTACCTCAAAGCAATGGATGTTGTAGGGCTGTCATGGTTGACACGCCTCTGCAACATTGTGTGGAGGTCAGGGGCAGTGCCCTTGGCATGGCAAACCGGGGTGGTGGTTCCTCTCTTCAAAAAAGGGGACCGGAGGGTGTGCTCCAATTTTAGAGGGATCACACTCTTCAGCCTCCCTGGGAAGATCGATGCCAAGGTACTGGAGAAGAGAGTCCGGCCGTTGGTCGAACCTCGGATTCAGGAGGAGCAATGTGGTTTTCGTCCTGGCCGTAGCACATCGGACCAGCTCTTTACCCTCTTGAGAATCCTCAAGGTTTTGTGGGAGGTTGCCCAGCCAGTTTACATGTGTTTTGTGGACTTGGAGAAGGCATTCAACCGTGTCCCTCGTGGTCTTTTGTGGGGGGTGCTTCAGGAGTATGGGGTATCGGGCTTGTTGTTACGAGCTATTCAGTCTCTGTGCAACCGTTGTGAGAGTTTGGTTTGTATTGCCAACACTCGGTCAGACTCATTCCCAGTGAGAGTTGGACTCCGCCAGGGCTGCCCTTTGTCACCGATCCTGTTCATAATTTTTATGGACAGGATTTCTAGGTGCAGCCAGGGAACGGAGGGTGTCATGCTTGGTGACCACAGGATCTAGCTACAATGCTACGCACTGTGTATATATATATTTATGTGTACATATGTATATTCACTGCTCTTATTTTCTGATCTTCTAAATTATTGCTCTGAGTGTTGCTGTCCCTGTGCTGTTGCAATCCTGGAATTTCCCCATTGTGGGACTAATAAAGGCTTATCTTATCTTATCTCATCTCTGTCGTTTGCAGATGATGGTGTCCTGCTGGCTTCATCCAGCAATGACCTACATCTCTTCCTGGGACAGTTTGCCGCTGAGTGTGAAGCGGCTGGGATGAGAATCAGTACCTCCAAGTCCGAGTCCATGGTCCTCAGCCAGAAAAAGGTGGATTGTCCTCTCCGGGTTGGGGACAAGTTCCTGCCCCAAGTGGAGGAGTTTAAGTATCTTGGGGTCTTATTCATGAGTGAGGGGAGAATGGAGTGAAAGATTGACAGATGGATCGGAGCAGCATCTGCAGTGATGTGGATGTTGTACCAGTCTGTGGTGGTGAAGAGGGAGCTAAGCTCTCAGGCAAAGCTGTTGATTTACCAGCCAATCTACGTTCCTACCCTCACCTATGGTCATGAGCTTTGGGTAATGACCGAAAGAATGAGATCGTGGATACAAGTGGCTGAAATGAGCTTTCTTCATAGGATTGCTGGACTCACCTTCAGAGGTACAGTGCATCCGGAAAGTACTCACAGCGCTTCACTTTTTCCACATTTTATTTTACAGCCTTATTCCAAAAGGGATTAAATTCATTTTTTCCCTCAAAATTCTACACACAATACCCCATAATGACAATGTGAAAAAGTTTTTTTTTTTTAATTTTTGCAAATTTATTAAAAATAAAAAGCTAAGAAATCACATGTACTTAAGTATTCACAACCTTTGCTCAATACTTTGTTGATGCACCTTTGGCAACAATTACAGCCTCAAGTCTTTCTGAATAGGATGCCACAAGCTTGGCACACCTATTTTTGGGCAGTTTGGCCCATTCCTCTTTGCAGCACCTCTCAAGCTCCATCAGGTTGGATAAAAAGCATCGGTGCACAGCTATTTCCAGATCTCTCCAGAGATGTTCAATTGGATTCAAGTCTGGGCTCTGGCTGGGCCACTTAACCCCTTGCACTCCGGTCAATTTTCCTAAAAACGCCAAAAAATAATGTGCCCAAAGTAAATCGAAAGCTGTTCTTCAACCCTTTGCAGCATCTTCATGGGGTTGGTCTCATTTAAAAGAAAACACTTTGAATTTTTTGGCAAAACAGTCATAATCTCTCTAAGTGCTCCGGCCACTGAGTTACAGTCATCTAAACATACTGAACTTGAAGAAAATAAATTTGGCCTGGGTGTTTTTTTGGATACAAATGCTTGCAAATAACACACAGCTTCAGATCCGGGCTGGAAAATGCAACAGAAATGTAGAACCAAGTGTTATCCAGCTGAGGTCCAAATTTTGTAACAATACTACAAAAGATGAATATATTACACAGCTTTTTCCTCAGGCTGTTCCCAGGCGTTTTGGAACTGTGCCAAATTGTGCCAAATGGCACAGTTTGGAAAAACGTCTGTAACTTTTGAATGATTCAATGTAGAAGCTTCATTTTGGGCTCTAATGAAAGGTCACATTCAGGGCGGTGTCTGTGTGTGTGTGTGTGTGGGGGGGGGGTTGTCCCCCCCCCTCACTACAGAGGACGGAGATCGGCCATCGCTACATGACGGATTAGCCTCATGTGGGATGTGGGACAGCAGCTCAGTCACCGCGGCTTCCCCCCACCCTCGCTACAGAAGAATAGTCAGGAATAAAGAATAATTTAGCTTATAACACCTTTCCTCTTCACAGCAGCGTCCTGGCGAACTTCTCTTCCCCATTGTCAGACGAACACGACGCTGGTCCGCTCGTGGTTCTGGTCTCGCGACCCGATCAAAACATAATTCCATTATCGCGGTTTTGTGTTTCCATGATTGCGGTTTTTGGCAAACGATTTTTCAAAACAAATAACAGTAGTAATTAAAAAAAGACTGGCGAAGGCGTGTGTGTTACTCAGCCTTCGTCGTCAGCCTCCGTCGGTCTATGACCATGGAAGAAATCATAACGTCTCATAACATCTAATCCTTTTTTGATCCGCTCCAGCAGTCTGTCTTCACCCAGCCTTAGAAAAACCAGCTCGCGAGCTTCTCTGCTTCAATTGGCTCACTGCATTCACAGCAGGCGGGTCCTTCTGGCTAGGTTTTCAGTCACTGGTTCTTCAAGGTTTCAGAAACCCAATTCAAGGCTCTTATTAGTCGAATGAGAGGTCAATCAGATGAACTAATCTGTTCGCGGCTGTGTCTGCAGCTTTTATTTTCAGTGCGCGCTTGGACGCCACTACATCACCATCACCACCTACATCACCATCTACACCATGCGTCCTAGAGCGCACGAGAGCGCCCTCGTGCGCTCTAGGACACATAGACTTGCCCGTCCGCGGTACAACGGAGCGCAAGAGGTTAAGGACATTCACAGAGTTGTCCTGAAGCCACTCCTTTGATATCTTGGCTGTGTGCTTAGGGTCGTTGTCCTGCTGAAAGATAAACCGTTGCCCCAGTCTGAGGTCAAGAGCACTCTGGAGCAGGTTTTCATCCAGGATGTGCCTGTACATTCCCGCATTCATCTTTCCCTCTATCCTGACTAGTCTCCCAGTTCCTGCCGCTGAATAACATCCCCACAGCATGATGCTGCTACCAGCATTGGCATGGTGTTGAATGGTGCCTGATTTCCTCCAAACATGATGCCTGGCATTCACGTCAAAGAGTTCAATCTTTGTCTCATCAGACCAGAGAATTTTGTTTCTCATGGTCTGAGAGTCCTTCAGTTGCCTTTTGGCAAACTCCAGGTGGGCTGCCATGTGCCTTTTACTAAGCAGTGGCTTCCATCTGGCCACTCTACCATACAGGCCTGATTGGTGGATTGCTGCAGAAATGGTTGTCCTTCTGGAAGGTTCTCCTCTCCTCCACAGAGGAACGCTGGAGCTCTAACAGAGTGACCATAGTGTTCTTGGTCACCTCCCTGAATAAGGCCCTTCTCCGCTGATCGCTCAGTTTAGACGGCCGGCCAGCTCTAGGAAGAGTCCTGGTGGTTCCAAACTTCTTCCATTTATGGATGATGGAGGCCACTGTGCTCATTGGGACCTTCAAAGCAGCCGAAATTTTTTTGTACCCTTTCCCAGATTTGTGCCTCGAGACAACCCTGTCTCGGAGGTCTACAGACAATTCCTTTGACTTCATGCATGGTTTGTGCTCTGACATGCACTGTCAACTGTGGGACCTTATATAGACAGGTGTGTGCCTTTCCAAATCATGTCCAATCAACTGAATTTACCACAGGTGGACTCCAATTAAGCTGTAGAAACATCTCAAGGATGATCAGTGGGAACAGGATGTACCTGAGCTCAATATTGAGCTTCATGGCAAAGGCTGTCAATACTTATGCACATGTGATTTCTTAGTTTTTTATTTTTAATAAATTTGCAAAAATCTCAAAAAAATCTCTTTTCATGTTGTCATTATGGGGTATTTTGTGTAGAATTTTGAGAAAAAAAATGAATTTAATCCCTTTTGGAATAAGACTGTAACATAATAAAATGTGGAAAAAGTGAAGCGCTGTGAATACTTTCCGGATGCACTGTAAATTGAGCAACAATACACAATGGAAAATCCCCATCTCTCATGTTTTGTGTTGTCAGATCTTTGACTGTGTATGTGATTTGTCACAGCCATTCTTCATTTTCAGATGGAGCCAGCACCAAAAAGACTTCTCCCGTTTGGGAACATTTTGATCTCATCTCTCCCAATAAGGTATTTACAGTTATTAAGTTGGGTGCATTTTTCACAAATATTGGAGAGTTCTTTTCATTTATTTATTTCAGATTTAGTTTTATTTGCAAGGTGAAGTGTCTGTTGTGTTTCAAAGAGCTTGGATATAACAATAACACATCATCTATGCTGAGGCGCTATCGTGCCCTGCATGAGAAGAAAGACAACAGAGGTGAATGTAGTGGGAAAGACAGAAACGTGTCTACCCTACACTGTACAAACTTGCAGTAGCCTTCCTTTACAGACCTGCATCCTCTGTGCCCTGTGAGAGAGTGTTCTCAAAAGCTGGTGAAATAATCTAAATAAAAAATTGCCTTAGTCCAAAGACTGTTGAAAAGTTATTATTTCTTAATAAAAATGGATAAGTAACACAAGCACATTCACTGTAGTCACCCCAGTTTTATTATTTTTTTCCCCTTATGATCATTGATATTTCTTAAAGGACAGTACATCTATTGAAATAAAAAATACACATCAAACCCATAATGCCCTTGTAAAAATCTGCATGTTGTGTACTTTTTGTCCAGTAGATGGCTTAGTAGAGCAAATGAAATTTCAAATGAAGCTTTGTCCATATAAACCAATTTGATGAAAAGCTTCAATGCTTCAAGAAAGCCTCATCTAGCTATCACTAGGTTAGAGGGGATAAAGGCTTTGTCATAAATTGCCCTGGCAGGGGTGGACAGAAGACACGAAGCGCTGGCTGTGAGTTTGCACATTTAATAAAGACAAAACACCAAATACAAAATACACGAAAACCCAAAAATACAACAGAGATAGGAGGCTACTGCTTCTCAGCACGAAGGTTGGACTTACGATACAGGCAGAAAGAGACGGGAACTCCATCTGGGAATGAGAGGTAGGATAATGAACCGCCAATGAGTAACTGAACAACAGCCCTTAAATAGGCAGGCAGGAATAATTGTACATCAGCATCAGGTGTGGGTACAAGAGCGAGAAATAATTAGACACAGTTACTGACGGCTGTGACAGCCCGCAAACAAGGTTACTGCATTTCTTCAGCTCAAATCCACAACATCCTAATTGACTACAACTCCCCACCACTTAGATGGGTTATAAAAGATGTTAAATAGAGCTTGGCCTTGAATATCCATTTGTATTTGTTTTTTTTTTTTTATAAAAATAGACCTCAGATTTGAGAACAAGGACTGTCTTAAACATCAAAAAGGGATTCTTATGGCCACGAATGAAACCAATAGAAAAGTTTTATGAGCTGAAGAAATTCAGTCCACATCAGGATGACAAAATTCAATGAATTCTTTGCTGAAAGCCACTCAGTTTATGAATTGCTTTTATTTGTGCCTGTCTTCTTTCCTCTGGCCATGCAAAGAGCAGAACAGTGCAGATGGCTTCTTTCAGGAAACCACAGGCCTAAAAAGGATCCCTCTCTGCTGTGCATTTAATATGCAAACTACAAAGGCAGGCTGTGGTCAGCACACCCTTGCGACAGGGGCTAAAATAGTGTGCGCAGGATGTCCAACAGACAGCAAGCAAGCAGAGCAAAGAGGAGAAAAGCAAACACCGCTGGAAAGAGAGGGTGATATACATTTACCGCATAATGGAGTGGCTGCTTTCTGTATTACATGAGTGTGAGAGGGTTTTTTTTAATTTTATTTTATCTTTCCCAAAGTGGTAAAAAAAAAAAAAGCCAAACAGATAACAGAAAAAGACACACAAGTTACAGCAAGGAATTCCCTTCCTATGGAGAAGAGACGATCTTCCGATTAGTCCATCTCTGTTCCAATTTACAAAAAAAGGTTTTCTTGTTCTCTGTCTACACTGTCTGTCATGTACGTGCATAAAATGCAGCACATGGGAGAGTAGTGATGAAAATCCAACGCAGGAGAGTGTTGAATGTAGGTTTATTAAGCACCAAAAGTGATAACATGAAAATGAGCACAAGGCTCCAATGAGCGAACAGAGCAGGACACAAGATAAACATTCGTCTGGCCCATTTGCTCTGGCAGGCCACCTGACCCAGAATCCCAGTCCTTCGGGCGGCCAGCCCGCATAGTTGAGCCACCAGGACCGGAGGGGTGAACGAGGAGGCGGCCTACCCACCTGAAGGTTTAATAATGGGCGGCCGGACCGGGGAAGAGGAACCCCAGCGGCTTCGGGTGGCAGGAAATGGTGGACCATGGTGGTGCCCCACGGAGGAGGAAGGGACACCCCGAGGACCTCTGGAAGAGGAGAAGAGGCCTCGGTGTCTTCAGACTGGCCAGCAGCATCCTTGGTGGTCCCGGCTGGACACTCAGCTGCACCCTTGGTGGCCCCAGCTTGGGACAAAGTTGCACCCGCGGTGGGCCCCAGCTGGGCCTGTGTAGCACCCACGGAGGACCCCGACCGGACCATGGTTGCATCCACGGTGGAACCCGGCTGAGCCCCTGCTGCACCTGCGGTGGGGCCCGGCTGGGCCACGGCTGACCCCAATGCCATCTTAACCCCTTGCACTCTGGTCAATTTCCCTAAAAACGCCAAAAAATAACGTACCCAAAGTAAATCAAAAGCTGTTCTTCAACCCTTTGCAGCATCTTCATGGGGTTGGTCTCATTTAAAAGAAAACACTTTGAATTTTTTGGCAAAACAGTCATAATCTCTCTAAGTGCTCCTGCCACTGAGTAAGAGTCATCTAAACATACTGAACTTGAAGAAAATAAAGTTCGCCTGGGTGTTTTTTTGGATACAAATGCTTGCAAATAACACACAGCTGTCAGATACGGGCTGGAAAATGCAACAGAAATGTAGAACCAAGTGTTATCCAGCTGAGGTCAAAATTTTGTAACAATACCACAAAAAATGAATATATTACACAGCTTTTTTCTCAGGTTGTTCCCAGGCGTTTTTGAACTGTGCCAAATTGTGCCAAATGGCACAGTTTGGAAAAACGTCTATAACTTTTGAATGATTCAACATAGAAGCTTGATCTTGGGCTCTAATGAAAGGTGACACTCAGGGCTGTGTGTGTGTGGGGGGGAGGGGTTGTTTATTCATTCATGAATGAATGAATGAACAAACAAGCCCCCCACACACAAAGAAGCATGCCATGTAAAAAATGTGTGGCCTTTTTTTACAAGAAAAAATAACCTACAGTGCAATAAAAATTATACTAAAATATCTGCAATGTAGAGGATACAATGTAGAGGATACGCCCCTGCTACAGAGGAGTGCGGCGCACGGACTGGACCGTGCGCCATGGTCCGTCATGTGGCGATGACGCACAGTTGTAATTTACAGATCGGTCAAAAGTCATTTTGATTACTATTTTCAGTGATAAAGAATAATTTAGCTTATAACACTTACCTGTCCACAACAGCAGTGTCGCTGGCGAACACCTGTTCCTCATTGTCAGATGAACATGACGCTGGTCTGCTTGTTACGACTCGTGGTTCTGGTCACGCGACCCGGTCAAACCATGATTCCATTATTGCGGTTTTGCGCTTCCATGATTGCGGTTCTGGCGAACGATTTTTCAAAACATATAAGAACAGTAGTAATAAAAAAAAACTGGCGAACGCTACCGTTACACACAGCGGCTTACACAAAACAGATTTTATGCACAGGACGCACACTTTCAATCGTCAAACTTCTCTGCTTCAATTGGCTTGTTGTATTCGCAGCCGTTGGTAGGCCGGTCCTTTTTGCTAGGTTTTCAGTCATTGGTTCTTCAAGGTTTCAGAAACCCAATTCAAGGCTCTTATTAGTCGAATGAGAGGTCAATCAAATCTAAACCAATCAAAGCACTCCTTTGGCTTTCTGTTCGCGGCTGTGTCTGTAGTGGAAGAATGGAAATGCAGCTTTTGTTTCAGTGCGCACTAGGACGCACAGTGTGCGTCCTAGCCCTAGTGGGCCAGCCGACCCGCTTGAGCACATGAGCCAGCAGGCAATCAATCACGGGCACCCTAGGCTGAAGCGGAGCACCCATGACGACCTCCTCAATGGGGAGGACAGGACCCGCAGTGACCTTCAGCGATAAGCCTGGATCCTCGGACTTGCTCGTGGGCATTGGATTCTCTCCGACGACCCTGAAAGAGGACTTAGACAGAGAGAAGGAGGGGTCAGGGTCACCGGCAGCAGCGGAGCCCAGCGAGGCGAGCTCAGTTGCAGCGTGTGGCTGCATCTGGCTCCCCTCACCTTGAGCTAGGCAGAACTGCTCTATTGTGGCGAGGAGAGGAACAAAAGAGAGCATTTGACTTAGCTTGAGCTGCACCGCCGTCCAGGATTCTGACGAACCGGGCGATGTGCTCATGGGCTCGACCTCCTGGAGGTTCTGCTCGGGCACTGACTCTGCTATGGCGGCATCCGCAGCAGGAAAGATGGTCTCGGCAGTCCGGGTCACCTCCAGTGAGATCTCCCGCACAGGCAATTCTCCCGGCGTAGATTCAGGAGGTGCAGTCCCAGGTAGCGCTAGAGTTCTTGAGACCAAAGCCAGGGGACACTCCTCCGTCGGCACAGGCTTCAGATCGGTCTCAGCACCCTCCTTCAATCCCTCGAGGCTCAGTGGGGCTGGGGTGGAATCCTCCAACGCCGCGAGTCCCCTCACCATCCGCCAGTCAAGTTCAGGGGCCAACAGGCGCTCAGAAGCAGGTGAGGGAGGCACAGAGGGAATGGATAAGTCTTCCACAATTGCAGCAGGGGGAGAGCACTCAGGTGACTGCCTAACCTGAGGCTCTCTCCCGGGGGACAGACAAGGTTCATCATTAAGGGATAAGGGATAAGGACCTGTACTTACATAGCACTTTTCTAGTCTCAAAGACCACTCAAAGCGCTTCACTAGTACTAACCCTCTATTCTAAGGGCCTATAGGAGACATATCTAGGGACAATTTAGAACAACCAATTAACCTAACATGCATGTCTTTGGATTGTGGGAGGAAACCGGAGCCCCAGAGTAAACCCACGCAGCACAGGGAGAACATGCAAACTCCACACAAGATAAGAAGTGGAATGAAAAAAACACTTGCCTGACCTCCCGGACCTGGATGTTGTCTGTTGCAGGCGGCGAGCTGTCGTCCTCCTCCGTGTCAACGGCTATTCTTAGCCCCCCAGAGGATTGTGGAGGAGCCGGGTCGGTCGACGCAGGAGTGGGTGTGTCAGGAGAAACCCTGGAGGTCTCTTCGGCAGCAGGAGAGGACGTCTTGATGACGGAGGCTGTGGCTGAAGCAGAGAGGGCACAGGCTGGCGGAACAGCTGGCACAGGGGAAGGCTTCACCGCAGGAGTGGTCGGCCACGACGTCTGGGATTCGGCTGCCGACGAGGTGATGGGCTTCTTCAGGCACCTTGATGCTGAACGACCCCCTCACCGTGGTGTTGGCTCCTCAGCAACCTCTGGCTCCTTCAACGTCTGGCTACTCCCTCCCGGCACCGGTGGAAAATTTGGGGAGACAGAGGGAAAAGATTGAGGAGTGGGGACAGCAGCTGACTGGGGAGCCACAGCAGATTGTAAAATCTGGAGCTCCTCCACAGGAATCTGGATAATCACATCAGGCGAGAGTGCAAGAGATTGGAGAAGCACTTGCCTGAATTCCTGACTGGTGATGATATCAGCTGCTGTATCAGTGTCACGCTCCATCTCCCCAGGAGTAGGATGGGAGGTCTGACAGGGAGAAGAGGACACCGGCTCGGAATGGCGATTTCTCGTCAACACTTCCGCGGATTTTCTTAATATGGCCGGTTCATTCTGTCATGTACGTGCATAAAACGCAGCGCATGGGAGAGTAGTGATGAAAATCCAGCGCAGGAGAGTGTTGAGTGTAGGTTTATTAAGCACCAAAAGTGATAACATGAAAATGCGCACAAGGCTCCAATGAGTGAAGAGAGCAGGACACAGGATAAACATTTGTCTGTACTCTTCGGTTCACTGGGTGTAGAGGAGGAAGGATGAGCCCCATGCGCTCCCAGGCAGGACTGGGCAGAGGAGAAAAAGGGTGAATAATAATTAGGAGAAAAGCCCCCGGCGGAACGGTGGGCAAGTACTTACAATCGCAGACTCGACTGAGTGATCAAGTTCTGGAGTGGGCATGGCGTCCACTGAACTGGCAAGATACAGACAAGCAAACAAGGCTTAAATACCAAGAAACATACATGAACAGAGTGAACCCAGGTGTGCACGTGTCCAGAGTGCTGCATGTGTGTGTGTGTGTGTGTGTGTGTATGTGCATGAATGAGTGTGGAAAGGGCTGATGAGTGCAGGTGTGGGCGAATGCATGTGTGTGAGTGCGTGAGCAAAATAGAGTGGACGCGAGTGTGTAAATGTATGCATGCGTGCATGAGTGTGTGTGTGTGTATATGAGTGGGCAGAGTGGCAAACAAGGAATAGTTGACAACAGCTGTCAACACTGACAGGAGAAGGAGGAGGCATAGCTGTCAGTTGACTGATAGCGGGGCAACCCAGAGGTGCCCAGAGCGCTGCCTGACAACAAATATAATGGGAAAAGACAGCCACAACGTCATGAAGCAGGGTTTGAAAAAAGTCAAAAACCCCTGCTCATGACACTGTCATGATGCGGAGCATGGTTAGAGAACCGTGCTCACACTTTCAGTTATTTTAGATTATTTTCTGTATTTTCCTAATCTCGGCTTTATTTTATACTTGAGTGTGGTTTTGTTTGTATTATGTTTATGAGTTTGCCATTTGCCTCTGTTTATGTATTAGAGTTCCTATTATCATAATTTTAGTTTTGCTATTATAGTTTCAGTCATTTTTATTATGTATCTATGGCCGTCTTGTCTTATACCTTCATGATATCTTATGTTTAGTTATGAGCCTTCTCTGTCTTCACCCTTAGTTTGTTTCTTGAAGTGTTTATATTTATTATCACTATCTATTTTTATCTTATCCTTGCCTTGATGTGTTGTCATCATTCTGTGTGCATCTTCTGTTTCGTGGTTTATTCCTTATTCCAGTATGTGCTCTTATTTTGACAGCGTGCTTTGTTTACTTCCTTTGTTAGCTCCAGTTCGTGGTCTATCACAGCTGTCATTATTTTGGACTGATTATCCTCACCCCTGTGACCCACACCTGTTATTTGTCTTAATCTCTGTATCCTATTTAAGGGGGACCATCTCGCAGCTCAAGGTGGCATCCTTCATTATATCTCCAGACGAGGGACTCATGTCCAGCCGTTTCTGGAGCTTCCCGGTGAGCCACCGGTCCCTTGGGTGAGATGGTTCGCCACATTCCAAAATTGCTTAGTGGCTCTGAACCTTGGTGAACTGAAGAAGATACGGGCTCGGGCAATATTGGTTCATAATTTGGGTATGGAAGGACAGCGTATCCTTGCTACCTTGGGTGCTAGCGATAGCTTTGAGGATGTTGTTGAGCTAACAGTGCAATATTTTTGCGTCCCTGAGAACATCATCGTCCGGAGGATCCAGTTTCAGCAGCACCACCAGCAGATCAGCGAGTCAGTACAACAATATGTTGAGGACCTGCGTCAGCTGGCTGGGGACTGCCGGTTTGGATCATTGGAGGAAGAGATGGTTCGTGACTAGTTGGTGGAGCACACGCTTTGCTCAACAGCGAGGTCGAGGCTCCTCATGCACTCTAGTGAATTGTTGTTAGCCATGGCTATCGAGATAGCTCAGCAGTGTGAAGCGGTGGATAGACTGTCACATGACCTCGGTGAGAGAGCTACGCTGCACCGCTCTGAATCACAATCAACGGCGCAGGTTGTGGACCTGGACAGTGATGATAACGAGCAGGAGAAGGAGGAATGTGCTACGGGTATGAAGATAAGGTCCGCCCTGGGATCCCCCAGGTGTTTGGGTTGTGGGTCCACTAAGCACCACTATAAGGCAAGAGAGTGTCCAGCGAGAGGAAAACGCTGCGGCAAGTGCGGACTTCTGCATCATTTTGTCAGGGCCTGTAATAGGTTCGAGCGAGGGGAACGGCAACACAAAGCGGACATCCCTGCTCCAACTCCTACGGTTATCCACACCATCTCTCCGAACACCAATGGCCGTACATACTGTATGGTGAAGCTTGACGGAGTGGAGGTGCCGCTGCTGACTGACATGGGTGCAGTGACGTCCGTGTTGAATTGGCCTACCGTGAGGAGTTTCTTCCCATACGACCGAGTGAGAGGTCATTCAGCGCCATTGTGTGGGTATGGAGGGAAGAGGCTAGCCATTGTGGGTTCGATGGAACTGATGACTAGGTACAAATCGGTGGAGGTGTCCAACCTTGAGTCTGTGGTGACCGCCGATGGCGAGAATATTGTGGGCTGTGACCTTTTTTATGGACTGGGCTTTTCAATCACTGGCGGTGTTGGAGAAGAGTGGTCAGGCTGTGGCTTGTGGGACCGGCTGGTTCCGCAAGTGGTGGACGATGCTGTATGGGACGAACCTTGGCCTAGTATTCTGGAAGATGAGCAGAAACAACCCCATCCAGGGCCATCGCTGGATGGTCCCGGTATCAGTGCCCCAGTAGCCCTAGCTGAGGGAACTGGATGACGCAGTGAGACCCCTGTGATGGTGGGTGGAGCCAAGTGGCTGACCCATTCTGCTTCCGGAGTTTGGCTGGGAGATACCGAGAAGCAAGGGGTCACAACGGCTTCACCAGTGTCTGAAATGAAAGCGAGCGGGGCAGGACTGGCTGGCGTGGTAAAACAACGTGCTACTCATGGACACTGGACGCCAAGTCGGTCGCCTCTAGGGGTCGCTGATGTGGTCCGACCAAGAGAGGAGGCCCGGTTGAGAGGAGTTCGTAGGAAGCACAAACAACAGGAGGACCAGGGGTGTCTGCAGATGGTGGCCGTTCAGGAGGATGGCTACCTTCAGCTGTCTGTTGGCTCATGGCGGCATCTCAATGAACTGCGGTGCACCAAGCCGGAGAAGGAGGTGTTTGGACAGTGGCAAGGGCCATCCTTGAGCATGACGAGAAGAAGGTGCTCCGGAGGGGAACCGTTTAATGGTTTTCCGGGGGGTGGTTCCTCTACTGGGGGAGACTGATGGTTGGGGGGTAATGTGTTCAATACATGTTGTTTGTATGTAAATTGCCCAGGTTATAGTAGTTATACTGATGTGCTTGATGCATGATGTTGAAATGAGAATTATTCAAGTTGTTTATGCGATTTACTAGTTTGTATATATGTTCTGTTATGGGGATTGTTTTATGTTATTTTTTTTTATAGGAGCACGGCGATTTTATGTTTAAAGGATTATATTTTAGCAGAGACGGCAGAATAATCCGTCTAGCCGTGTGGGGGTGGAAGAGCAGTCCACCTGTTTCCCGCTAGCTTTAGTTGTTTTGTGTGACTGTTATAGGCCCTGATATATTTATGTTTAGTTTAGTGCGTGATTCAGATTCCAAATTGGGGAGGGTCTCGATTGTATGTGTGTTTTGGACCTTTTGGAAGTGGCGGGGGGGGGGGGTGATGTTGTTCATAGGACGTATTATTGTGTGACACGGGTGGTGGCTCCGCCTTTCCGGTTCCGCCGCCACCCGGGGTATAAGAGGGCTGTGAGGCAGAGGGGCGGCCTCTTTGACCACCTCTCAGCCTAGCGGGAGCGCTTCTGTATAACCTGTGATTCTGTAATAAAGTCTTGTTCAGTTCCACCTTGTCTCGTCATTCATCCTCAATTGCAGACATAACATGTCCCACACCTCAGCCTATGTTCTAGCTGTTCTCGTTTTTTTTCCCTGTTTAGGCTATTTGGTCGTACCAGCGTGAGCCCCACGTTTTAGTCTTCCCGACGTGTGTCCCACGTCTTAGCCTCAGAGCTATTCTGCCTGTTTCCCATTTTTCCTGCCTGTAAGTTTTGTGCCCTTGTTATATTTAGTGTTTTTTATTATTAAATGTTTGCAACTTACATCCAGCATTTGGGTCTTTGCTCCGCCCTGCCTGGGCAATTTATGACATACACATCACCACAACGAAGCATAACGCCTTGTTGCAGAAAAGATTTATCTCTACTAATTATCAGCTCTTAAGATGTTTCTACAGTCATGTGGTTCAAAGAATCCTGTTCTTGAAATAATCTTATTTAGAGTTTATACAGTAGCCATGTAGAAAATCGCCATTTTGTTAATTCGTGGATAACCTTGATTTAGCTTAGCCTACCTTAGCTTCCTCTTGCCATTGTCCCGAGGCAGTGTTGGGCAACTTACTAAAAAATAGTAACAAGTTACAGTTACTAGTTACTTCTTTTCAAAAGTAACTGAGTTACTTTTGAGTTACTGCATGATTAAAGTAACTAGTTACTTGGAAAAGTAACTTTCACGTTACTTTTAAATACATACTTAAATCATCTTGCACACATAGCAAGATCAAAGGCCCCTTGTTCTCATCAAAAAAAAGAAAAAGAAAATTGAGAAAAAAGTTTCATCTTACAGAGAAAAAATGTCTCAGATTTACACAAACTATTGTAATCAGTAGAAAGTCAGAAATTTACTAGAAATAAAGCTGTGAATTCACAGAGAGAATTTTGGACCCCCTGGTGGGCCGTTTTTGACCCATGAGCCATATGTTCGACACCCCTGGAACAGCCCATTAAAAATGCATATTTAGAGGATTTACTTCCATGAAATAGTTGCATATCACAACAGCATGTAAATGAATGAGATAAAATAAAATAGAAAGCATAGATAAATGAAAGTTCACCGCTTACAAGAAGCTGTTCTTTACTGTAACAAATCACAGTCACTTTTTCTCTGTGCATCAGAAAACTTTAAATACATTTAATGTGGACATTAAATGTGAGCTTCTTGCTCAAAAAATACTCATGTTTAACCACAGAGGTAGGAGCTGTTAGAGGCGCTTACAGCTCGGACAACAGGCGATCAGGGCTCGATATGAGAAGTCGCCACCGCCACAGCATTTCTTCACCGGGTTGTGATGTGAACTGGGGCAGGACAGGAAACGGACCAGCAGAGGAGACTGTGTGACAACTGCGTCAGTTACAGTAGGGTCAGTTTATATTTATTTGCTTGCCTTTGCCTTTGGCATGACAACCTCCAGTGGCTTGAGGCCAGTGGTGGTGCTGGGGATGGCAGTCCCACTCATAGCCACCGAAACTGTGTATTCATCCCCAGTTGGCAGCTGATGAGGAGGGTGTGAAGCAACTGCAAGTTGTATGATCGTCTATTTGTGCTTATTAAATGTCCCACCAGGGACACAAATACACTTGACCACTGTTACACAGTTTTAAGAAACGCCTATCATGCCGTCCCCCGTGCAGCTCTGGGTTTTTCTGACCACTGTCTGCTCCATCTTATTCCAACATACAGACAGAAACTAAAAACTTCCAAGTCTGTTGTAAGGACTGTGAAGAAATGGACTGAGGAATCAAAGCTGGAGTTACAAGCCTTGACTGCACAGACTGGGTGTTTTTGAAGATGCAGCCATTAACCTAAATGAACTCACTGACACTGTGACATCATACATCAGTTTTTGTGAGGACATGTGTGTGCAGACCAAAACCTTCTGCACATACAACAATAAACCCTGGTTCACTCCTAAACTGAAGCAGCTACGTCAGACCAAGGAGGAGGCCTACAGGACTGGTGATTGGACTCTGTACAAGCGGGCCAGAAACATGCTGATGAAGGAGACCAGGCTTGCTAAGAGGAGCTACAGTGAGAAGTTACAACAAAACTTCTCAGCCAACAACTCTGCTTCTGTTTGGAGAGGCCTACAGAATATCACCAACTACAGGAGACCATCCCTCCACCCTGTGGAAAACCTCCAGCTGGCTAACGACCTAAACAGCTTTTACTGTAGGTTTGAAAATAACCTACAGTTCTCACCTCCCACCCACACAAAAGGATTATCTGCAGCCCCAGGAACTCCATCCCTCCTCCACTCTGACCTCCCACCAGCACTAACGATCTGTGAAGAGGAGGTGTGCTGGGTCTTTCAGAGACAAAAGATCAAGAAGGCTGCAGGACCTGATGGTGTGTCTCCGTCCTGCCTGAGAGTCTGCTCCAACGAGTTGGCCCCCATCTTCACCCGGATCTTTAATAGATCACTGGAGCTGTGTGAAGTGCCTTCCTGCTTCAAACGCTCCATCATCATTCCAGTTCCCAAGAAACCCTCTGTTACAGGATTAAACGACTACAGACCTGTTGCCTTGACCTCTGTGGTCATGAAATCCTTGGAGAGATTGGTGCTGAACCACCTGAAGGTCGTCACAGTCCCCCTGATGGACCCACTGCAGTTTGCCTACCGGTCAAACAGGTCAGTGGATGATGCAGTGAATATGGGACTACACTACATCCTGCAACACCTCGACTCCCCAGGGACTTACGCCAGGATCCTGTTTGTCGACTTCAGCTCAGCGTTCAACACCATCATCCCAGGCATTCTTCATCAGAAACTCCTCCAGCTCAAGGTGCCCCCCTCCACCTGCCAGTGGATCTCCAGCTTTCTGACTGACAGGTGGCAACAGGTGAAGCTAGGGAGATTTACATCCAGCTCCCGAAAAATTAGTACTGGCGCCCCCCAAGGATGTGTCCTTTCCCCACTGCTCGTCTCCCTCTACTCCAACGACTGCACCTCAGAGGACCCTTCGATGAAGCTCCTGAAGTTTGCGGACGACACCACAGTCATCGGTTTGATCCGGGATGGTGATGAGTCTGCATACAGGTGGGAGGTGGAGCAGCTGATCCTCTGGTGCGGCCAGAACCATCTTGAACTTAACCCAGCCAAAACGGTGGAGATGACTGTGGATTTCAGGCGACACCCTCCTTCATTCTCCCCACTCACCATCCTCAACAGCACAGTGTCCACTGTGGACTCCTTCAAGTTTCTGGGTACCACAATCTCCCGGAACCTGAAGTGGTCCTCCCATATAGACACTGTCCGGAAAAAGGCCCAGCAGAGGTTGTTTTTTCTGCGTCAGCTCAAGAAGTTTGATTTGCCTCAGGAGCTGCTGGTTGTCTTCTACACCGCCATCATCCAATCTGTCCTCTGCTTTTCCATCACTGTCTGGTTTGGATCTGCCACTAAACAGGACAAGACCAGACTGCAGCGGATCATTAAGTCTGCGGAGAGGATCATTGGTGCCGACCTACCCTCCATTGAGAACTTATATCGGTCCATAACCAGGAAACGGGCGGGAAACATCTGTGCTGACCCGTCACACCCCGGCCACAAACTGTTTGAACTTCTATCTTCTGGTCGTCGTTACAGATCAATGAAGGTCAAAACCACCCGTCACAGGAACAGTTTCTTTCCTCAAGCCATCACTCTGATGAACTCCTAACATTCACCTAGTCCTACCTGTTGCTGTACTCATGACTTTTCATCCATTCTTACATTGCACATAACTCACACTGCTTTTTACTTCATTCACATTATATCACTGAATCTGAGTTCACATTGAAATACTGTGTGACTGTATATTTTTTCATATATTTCTGCAAAGTGTGGATAGTCTGAGTAAATAACTGCATATATTCCTGTATATATTTGCATCCTTTTATAGAAACGTGGACAGACTGTAATTTACTGTACATACTCTGTTGTCATTGAATCCTTATTTAAATCTTATTTAAATCCTCCACCTGAACAACGAGAGCAAGTTTTTAGCCAAAGTCAAATTCCTTTTATGTGTTGTGCATACTTAGCCCATAAAGCTGATTCTGATTCTGATTCTGATTCTGATTCTAAAATATCTATCCATATTAATAAAAGGAGTAACGCGAGTAATATATCTGATCAAATTTCAGTAACTGTAATGCATTTCTGAATTTTTAAACAGTAATTTCATTACACAGCACGTTACTGCAAAAGTAGTGGCGTTGCAGTAACACATTACTTTGTAATGCGTTACTCCCAACACTGCTCCGAGGTGACCAGAGAAGAGCACAGGCACAGAGAACAAAAGAGAGCAGCATGGAGCAGAGGGCTGGCTCAATGTTAGTTTTTTTTTTTTTTTCTTTTTTCAGAGACTGACATGTTATGTGAAAGCTTAGTAGCTAGGGTCAGCTAACATTAAGAACTTCAACAGAATTATGATCTGTCATAATTACCAATATTACAATTGTCTGAGGATGCCACAATCAGAGAAAGCAAAGGATAAAGAATGCAGATGAATAAAAAGCCACAACAAAACAAGGAAAATCCTGGAATGAAGGTATCAGAAGAGAAGGAAAGCTGTGTTGTTATACAGTGTCATAATTGCCCCTCAGGGCAGGACAAAGACCCAAACGCTAACTGTAAGTATGCAGGGACTTTGATAATAAAAACACAAAAATAACAGACGCAAAGCTTACAAGGCTTGAGGATAGGCAAGATACAAGATGGGTGAATAGCCCACCGGCTAAGGCAAACGGAACGCCAGGAAAAGTGAGACTAGCAGGATTACAAAGAAACTGGACGTGGGACTCACGTCTGGCACAAAATGAAGGATGCTGCACCGAGCTGTGATACAGCGGTCCTTAAATAGGGCAAAAAGAAATAGACACAAATGATAAAAGGAGTGAGTACAAGAGTGAGTCAACAGGTGACAGCTGTGACAGCCCGCGAAAAGAACTTGAAACAACGGAAGTAAACACGAGACGCTGTCAAAATAAAAGCACAGGAGGAAATGGCGAAAAGGTAACTGACTATAAACATTACGAAACGAGTACAGACCAGATAATACAAAAAGGGAGAAATAACCACCCAGGTGAGGATAAGATAAACATAAACCCAAGAGATGCAAATAATACCACACTAATATCAATATACAAAAAGAGGACTGAAGGTAAAGGCAGACTTGTGTCAAAAAGGCAGATAATAATAATAATAATACAAGAAGTAGATGGCCATAGACATAAAAAGAAACTAGACGGAACTAGGAATAATTAAACTACGAAACAGGAATACGAATGAACAAACACAAACAAAAGACAACTCAAATATCATTCTTCTTCTTTTAGATTTGATTGGTGGTTGGCAACCAGCTTACAGGTACATTACTGCCACATACAGTACTTCACTGTATATCATTACTCCATCTGATCAAGAGCTTAATCATCAGGAGCTGTCTCTCATATTAAATACAAAACAGAAGTGGGGAAATTACAGAAAATAATCAGACTAACAAAGGAGTGTGAGCACGAGCCCCAAACCGTGCTCAGCATATGACATACAGAGCCAAAAGATGCATCACAATGCCTTTTTTTGCGAATGTTGTAATGTTTGTGGGATGCATAATCAAAAGTCCACCTGACTGATTGGGCGGGATTGGAGGTTTTGCTTCAGTGACATGCATGCACGGTGTAATGTAACCTTCTAGGTTACATTACACCGGTTTCACATTACAACAGGACTAGCAGCAGATGCTAACATTGAACTGGAGGGTTTCCACACAATACGGGCAGACCGAACACCAGACAGTGGGAAGGCACGGGGCGGTGGGGTGATGGTGTACGTCAATAACAACTGGTGCAGACCGGGACATATCACTGTTAAGGAACAGCACTGTAGCAAAGACATTGAGTTGCTAGCTGTTAGCATGCGGCCTACATATCTCCCGAGGGAATACTCACACGTGATCTGCATTGTTATTTATGCAAATCTGACAGCGAATGCTGGGACAGCGCGTGACGTCATCCACTCAGTAACTGGCAGGCTGCAGACAGAACACCAAGATGCTCTTCTCCTCATCTCAGGCGATTTCAACCATGTTTCACTGTCTCCCATTCTACCCACGTTTACCCAGTATGTCACATGCCACACTAGAGACAATAAAACACTGGATTTATTCTATGCAAACACTAAGGAGGCGTACACCTCATCACAACTCCCCCCACTCTGGAGATCGGATCACAACTTGGTTCATCTCCGGCCAGTGTACAAACCCCTAGTGCACAGACAACCTCCGGTCATGCGCACAGTGAAGTTATGGTCTGAGGAGGCAATGGACGCTCTAAAGGACTGCTTTGAAACCACTGCCTGGGAGCAGCTCTGCGATCCACATGGTGAGGACATCGATAGCCTCACTCACACCATCACGGACTACATCAGCTTCTGTGTGGACAACACCGTACCTACCAAGACCATACGGTGTTGCTCGAACAACAAACCCTGGATCAACCCTGAGATAAAAACACTTCTGAGAGAGGAGAAGAGGATCTTCAGGTCGGGGAACAGGGAGATGTTGAAGTCCGTACAGAGGGAGCTGAGGAGGAAGATCAGAGAAGGCAAGGACAGCTTCAGGAAGAAGATGGAGGACAAACTGCAACAGAGCGACATCGGTGGGGTCTGGAGAAACCTTAAAAGCATCTCTGAGCTCCAGAATACCTCCTCCCAGGCCATGGGGGGCAGGGAGTGGGCGAACAATCTGAACCTGTTTTTTAATAGGTTTGACCAACCGCCCTCCCCCCTGACTGCACAACAACCACTGCTGCCTCTGAAGACATCAAGTCCTGATGCCCACTCCCCACTCCACCAACACCCCCCCACTCCCAACACACAGCCCCCCAACCTGACCCTCACTAAGACCCAGGTGAGACGGAGCTGAGGAAGATCAAGGCGAGGAAGGCGTCGGGACCAGAAGCTCCTCAAGTCCTGTGCAGTCCAGCTGTGTGGGATTGTGGAGTACATCTTCAATCTGAGCCTGAAGCTGGGGAGGGTACCACAGCTGTGGAAAACATCTTGTGTGGTACCTGTACCAAAGACTTCCCACCCCAAAGATCTGAACAGCTACAGACCAGTGGCCCTGACGTCCCACATGATGAAGACCCTGGAGAGACTGCTCCTTGCTCACCTCCGCCCCCTGGTGGGACCAGCGATGGATCCACTCCAGTTCGCCTACCAGCATGGCATTGGGGTGGAGGATGCGGTCATCTTCCTCCTTCACCGTTCTCTGTCCCACCTGGAGAAGCCCGGGAATGCGGTGAGGATCATGTTCTTTGACTTCTTCAGTGCTTTCAGCACCATCCAACCGATGATCCTGAAGGACAAGCTGCTGTGCGCAGGGGTGGACCAGCACCTGTCATCATGGATCCTGGACTACCTCACAAACCGGCCTCAGTTTGTGAGAACCCGGGACTGTGTGTCCGACACGATCATCGGTAGCATGGGGGCCCCCCAGGGAATGGTTTTGGCTCCCTTCCTGTTCACCCTTTATACTGCGGACTTCTCACACAACACAACACACTGCCATCTACAGGAGTTCTCTGATGACTCTGCGATCGTTGGCCTCAGCTCCAACGGAGATGAAGCTGAGTACAGAGGGCTTATCCAGGACTTTGTGGACTGGTGCCATCGGAATTGCCTCCAGATCAACGCGAGGAAAACTAAGGAGCTGGTGGTGGACTGCCGCAGGCAAGGACGACCCCTCACAGCACCAGTAAATATACAGGGAACAGATATCGAGATGGTGACATCCTACAAGTACCTGGGTGTTCATCTGAACAATAAACTAGACTGGTCACACAATACCGACGCACTCTACAAGAAGGGACAGCGCAGGCTGTTCCTACTGAGGAGACTCAGGTCTTTTGGTGTACAAGGGGCGCTGCTGAAGACATTCTATGACACAGTGGTGGCATCAGCCATCACTTTTGGAGTGGTCTGCTGGGGCAGTGGCATTACAGCAGCCGATAGGAAGAGACTGAACAAACTGATCAAGAAAGCTAGCTCTGTCCTGGGGCAGCGCCTTGACCCAGTGGAGGAGAAGGGAGAGAGAAGGATGGTGGCTAAACTGTCATCTCTGCTGGAGTCCGAGTCCCACCCTATGCAGGACATACTGAACGCACTGAGGAGCTCATTTAGCAGCAGACTACATCATCCTAGGTGCGCAACCGAGAGGTTTCGCAGGTCCTTCCTACCTACGGCAGTCAGACTGTATAACCTAAACAGGGCTGCTCGCAGAGATAGCAAAAAAAACGTGACGACCTAATAGTACTGAATGCAAAAGACACAATAGACTTACACAATGGTCCCCTCCAGTATATACAACTAGGACAGTATCGGTCGCTATGGAGGGTGACAATGTGGAGGAGAAGGGAGAGAGAAGGATGGTGGCTAAACTGTCATCTCTGCTGGAGTCCGAGTCCCACCCTATGCAGGACATACTGAACGCACTGAGGAGCTCATTTAGCAGCAGACTACATCATCCTAGGTGCGCAACCGAGAGGTTTCGCAGGTCCTTCCTACCTACGGCAATCAGACTGTATAACCTAAACAGGGCTGCTCGCAGAGATAGCAAAAAAAACGTGACGACCTAATAGTACTGAATGCAAAAGACACAATAGACTTACACAATGGTCCCCTCCAGTATATACAACTAGGACAGTATCGGTCGCTATGGAGGGTGACAATGTGTATGGGTACATATTCATACTATGTAGGATAACTAAGTAGACGGTTATGCTGTTTATTCTATCTTGCTACAATGCTCCGCACTTTGTATATATATTTATATATTGATGTGTATGTATGTATGTATGTATATCCACTGCTCTTATTTATATCTTCCGTATCTTCTTAATTATTGCTCTGAGTGTTGCTATCCCTGTGCTGTTGCAATCCTGGAATTTCCCCATTGTGGGACTAATAAAGGCTTATCTTATCTTATCTTCTATTCTGACTCTGCCCGAGGGGTTGTGAAGTCAGTGTATGCTCTCTATTGTAAGCTGCATATTTACTTTGCTAAGGCAAAATTTTTGACTTGTTCACTAACAGAATTTTTTGACACTTGGTGAAAAGTGGTTAGCTGATCACAATGGCAACCAGTGGAAGGCATTAAAAAAGTCAGTTGGTTTTGAGGGAAAGCAAAACATTTTCTTCCTTATTCAAAGTTATTTTGTCTTTGCTGTTAATTGCCTTCTGTTAGCAGACTTCTTTCCTCTCTTTTCCTCATTGTGAAAGTTTTACATCTAATTCCCACATGGCTTCACATTAAATTATGTGTAAATTGGTTTCTGTCAGCAGCATGTCTGAAGGGTAAGTTTGTCTTCACGTTTTGCCAAAGACCAAATTCTCCTTTTTCTGAGAGAAACATTTCGAAACTCCAGCTGTGCAAAGGTCTCAGTTGCTAGTGATTAGAAATCAACTAATGTTAGCTGATTCTGTGGTAGCCTTATTTTTACATAAATCATCACACTGTACTGATAATTTAATCACATTCATACATCTGTTATTAAAAAGGGGAACTAATCTCAAAGCCAGAGCCCTGCTCCACCTACATAGACAACAGCTTTATTCTAACACAACAGAGTTGCATGCTGTTTTTGACTTTTAGTTGACATTCCTGTAATATTAAAACATTCTTGTACGGTTATGGATTTGATTAAGAATGAGGTGTCACAATGAGGTGCATATGATGAATTGTTTCATTTTGTTAGCTCACTTATGAAAATACTTAAACTTCACCTGTTCTGTTCATCTAAAATCCATGATCTAAGCTCAACTTGTTTTTGAGGTATGCCTTCATGGTGCTGTGCTTTGTGCCTTTTTTTTTATTTTTTGAAAGTCATTTGATTCAGCGAGATGAATGCTAAACTTCTTGCAATATTTGCCCCATGAGGTAAAAATATCTGGATTAGACTGTACTCCGTTGGACCACACTGACCCCGCTTACTCAGCGACAAAAACAAGATGCTTTTCTTAACAAGACTGCCACTCAGGTTAAATTACCATCCCAATATTTGACCAGAGGTACAACACCTAATTATAGTCCCTCAGAAAGCTCCAGTAAGGTGAGAACAAACTTGAATTTAATGTGTGATGATGTGGCCTCGGCTATGGGACGCCAACGCTCAAATGGGTTTGAAACTGAACCTCGAGGTGACACAAGTGGGAGTAAATGCAAAAAACATGACAGTGGGAGCTGAGTAGAGAGAAAGTGGATCTCCTTGGACAGCTTGCCTTCCCATCTGTATCTGCAGGCAGTGGTAATAAGAAGCACATTACCACTGCAGTGCTTTCATTTGCAGATAGCAGACATTTTACTCGCAGTGCCAGGTCAGCTGTGCATGAAGGTGCGTGTACATATGTATGCACAATATTTTTCATTTCAGTGGTATGAAAACCTGTCATAATAAAATGCAAAGGCTTTACAGTACAAATCTTAAGGCTGTTGTGCCAATAACTTCTCAAATCTCCCATACAACTTTACTACAGTCTCGTCTGCTGTACCCAATTTCCTTCATAGACAGTGCTCTTACCTTTGTATCATAGTGGAATTTCTTGAGAAGCAGTCAAAAGGAATTCTAGCTATCTGAAAGGGGATATTTCCTTTACCTCTGAAACCATTCATTCTTAATGTACATAGAAAAAAGGTTAGTGTGGAACACTAACAGATCAGCTTTGCAGGATGGAGCCTTTCTTGAGGTCCCACCATATTTTTTAATTCAAGTAAGACCTGGACTGTTTTTGGCCATGATATTGAGTTGACCAGACTCAAAAGTAGTGAATGTATGGACCCCAGATTGGTGCCCGTTTACATCAATGACCAGGGAGATGGGTATACACTGCATTCCAAATTACTATGTAAATGATATTTGTCTCTGATTTTCCTAAATAGTCGATGCAAATGACAGTCTGTATAATTTTGGCAGAAACACCTCCCAGACCATCACACTGAGCACAGGGGCCCCTCAAGGGTGTGTGCTCAGCCTGCTGCTCTTCACCCTGCTGACCCATGACTGCGTACCAGCCTACAACACCAAACACATCATCATGTTTGTGGATGACACGACGGTGGTGGGCCTCATCACCAACAACGAGGAGGCCAATCTACAGAAATGAGGTGAGCCAACTGGTCCAGTGGTGTAAAGACAATAACCTCTTCCTGAACGTGGGAAAAACCAAGGAGATTGTGGTCAACTTCAGGAGGGGTCATGCACAGCACCCTCCTCTGATCATCGATGGTGCAGCTGTGGAGAGGGTGAGCACCACCAAGATCCTGGGGGTGCACATTTCTGAGGACCTCTCCTGGTCCAACAACACCACATCACTGTGCCAAGAAGGCTCAAACTTGCCTTCATTTCCTCTGCAAACTGAGGAGAGCACAAGTCCCACCCCCCCATCATGTGCTCTTTCTACCGGGGCACCATTGAGAGCATCCTCACCAGCTGCATCACAGTATGGTATGGAAGCTGCACCACCTCCTGCCGGAAGAGATTACAACACACAGTGAAAGCAGCCAGCAAGATCATCGGTGCCCCTCTGCCCCCCTCTCAGACATCTACCTCACCTGCAGAGCCATCAACATTGCAGGTGACACCTCCCACCCCTCACACTCCCTCTTCATCCCCCTGCCCTCGGGGAAAAGGTACCGGAGCCTCCAGGCCTGCTGACAAGACTGTTGAATAGCTTCATTCATCAGGCCATCATGAACCTGAACTCTGCCCCCCTCCTCCCCCGGACCTTAACGCACTCACCCACACAATAACTACCTCAGCTGCTGGCACAGAAAGACTGGCACACCAACAGTAATACATTTGCTGCTGTATGTCTGCACTGTAACTGCAGCCATTTGCACAAATGTCATGCCTGCTGCTGTCTGTCTGTCATTGCAATACTGATCATGTGCAGTCCTATCTGTTACTATCTGCACCTACACTACTGCATTGAACTGCAACTACGGGTATTACATCTCTAGTTTTCTGTATATAGGATTGCTGGGTTTCATCGTCATTCATCGTTTATCTCTATTTGCACTATGGGAGGTCTGGGTCTATCTTTTGTTCCCATTTACATTCTGGGTTGCATTACTGTACATAGATTGCTGTTGTTGTTTTGTTTTGTTTTTCCAGCCTTATTCCTTTTTCTTTTTTATATTGTGCACACCACTGAAAAGAGAGAGAAATGCCATTTCAATTCTCCTCTATGTCCTGTACATACAGTAGAGGAGAGGAGAGTCCGGCCGTTGGTCGAACCTCGGATTCAGGAGGAGCAATGTGGTTTTCATCCTGGCTGTGGCACATCGGACCAGCTCTTTACCCTCTCGAGAATTCTCGAGGGTTCGTGGGAGTTTGCCCAACCAGTTTACATGTGTTTTGTGGACTTGGAGAAGGCATTTGACCATGTCCCTCGTGGTTTTTTGTGGGGGTGCTTCGGGAGTATGGGGTATCAGGCTTGTTGTTACAAGCCATTCTGTCTCTGTACGACCGTTGTGAGAGTTTGGTTCATATTGCCAACACACAGTCGGACTCATTCCCAGTGAGAGTTGGACTCCGCCAGGGCTGCCCTTTGTCACCGATCCTGTTCATAATTATTATGGACAGGATTTCTAGGCGCAGCCGGGGAATGGAGGGTGTCATGCTTGGTGACCGCAGGACCTCATCGCTGTTGTTTGCAGATGATGTTGTCCTGTTGGCTTCATCCAGCAATGACCTACAGCTCTTGCTGGGACGGTTTGCCGCTGAGTGTGAAGCAGCTGGGATGAGAATCAGCACCTCCAAGTCCGAGTCCATGGTCCTTAGCCGGAAAAAGTTGGATTGTCCTCTCTGGGTTGGGGACAGGCTCCTGCCCCAAGTGGAGGAGTTTAAGTATCTTGGGGTCTTATTTATGAGTGAGGGGAAAATGGAGCGAGAGATTGACAGACGGATTGGAGCAGCATCTGCAGTGATGCGGACATTGTACCGGTCTGTTGTGGTGAAGAGGGAGCTGAGTTCTAAGGCAAAGCTGTCGATTTACAAGTCAATCTACGTTCCTGCTCTCACCTATGGTCACGAGCTTTGGGTAATGACCGAAAGAACAAGATCGCGGATACAAACGGCTGAAATGAGCTTTCTCCGTAGGATTGCTGGACTCACCCTCAGAGATAGGGTGAGGAGCTCAGTCATCCGGGAGAGGCTCAGAGTAGAACTGCTGCTCCTCCACATTGAAAGGAGTCAGTTGAGGTGGTATGGGCATCTGATTAGGATGCCTCCTGGACGCCTCCCACTTGAGGTGTTTTGGGCACGTCCCACTGGGAGGAGACCCCGGGGCAGATCCAGGACTCGGTGGAGAGACTATGTCTCCCAGCTGGTCTGGGAACGCCTTGGTATCCTCTCTGAAGAGCTGGAGCAGGTAGCTGGGGAGAGGGAAGTCTGGGCTTCTCTGCTTGAACTGCTGCCTCGACGACCCGGACCCCCGGAAAAGCGGTAGAAGATGGATGGATGGATGGTCCTGTACATATTGTAGTATTGACAAATAAGATCTTTGAATCTGTTCAAGTCACCAGCTTGGAGCATAATTCAAATTTTACTGAACAAACCTCCCAATGATAACTTTTTTTTTTTTTTTTTGCAAAAGTAAAAAGCCTCAAAATGCACTGTTCCAAATTATTATGCACAACAGAGTTTCAACACATTTTGTTGGTTGTAAAGAACTGAAAATGGTCATTTGTTGAATTTGTAGCATTAGGAAGTCATATTTACTGAAATCAAAAGCCATTTCAATTAAAAACATCTTAACAGGCCAAGTTACAGTCGTGTGAAAAAATTAGGACACCCCATTAAATATTCATTTCTTTATTGAGAAATGTTCACGTATTGATGTCTAATCTTGTTTTTATTTATCTTTGGAAAAGAAAGTGATTTGATTGCAGGTAAATAACAAAAAGTAACCTTGTTTTACTCATTAAACAAAAGATATCGACAAAAATGTGTATTCCAACTGAGGAAAAAGTTAGGATACCCTACCACCTAATAGCTAGTGTTAACCCCTTTGGCTGAAATAACTTCAGTGAGACGCTTCTTGTAGCCATCTACCAGTCTGTGACATCAGTCTGAGGAAAGTTTGGCCCACTCAACGCAGAATTCTTTCAGCTGTGAGATGTTTGAGGGGTTTCTTGCATGCATAGCCTGTTTCAAGTCACCCCACAGTGTCACGCCGCGCCGTTCATCAGCGGCGCCACCTGCTCACACACCTGATCCTCATCAGCGGCGAGGGATAAAAGCCGCCTCGCCCGGAGGCTCGGCCTGAAGCCGTCAGACTTCGTTTCCTCACCGCCGTGAGCATACCTTTCTTCAGCATCGCTATTTTGGGTAAGAACCCTTACCTCCTTCTCCAGTCTGCTCCCCTGTGCACAGGTGGATTCCCCGGCGGCGGACATCTCCGTTCCATCGCCCATCCTTCGCCGCTGCACGGAGCTCTCCAGGTGGCTGTCTCCCGGGCTACGTTCCCCTTGCTGTGCCAGCTATCCTGACAACTCAAGTAAGATCCTCTCTTGCCATAATTCATCCTGTGTTGGTGTATGCCCGTCACCCTCTCCCTGTGCTCTCTCCATAGGGTTGCTCGGCCGAATGGTCATCTGCCTCTGTGCCTGAAGCAGACGCCACCACCAACACATCTGCATCCCGCAGACACACACTCATTCACCCCTGCTGTTAATAAACTCTTTGAACTACTCTAAGCCTGTGTGTGCGTGTCTCCTGAGCCGTGCGTTATGTCAGTACGGCTTCAGCAGAGCGGCTCGGCGGACGGCGGGCTCGCACACCGGCTTACCACTCTCGAGGCTAGAGTGGATCAAATAGCTTATCAACAGCAGGTGATCCTAAATCAATTGATAATTATCACTGGCCGATTGGACCGCCTGGACCCCCAGCAGCCGTTCCCCCCGGCTCCTCAGGGTGGCTCAGCTCCTGCTGTTCCGGTGGCCGTCCAGCCAGCTCCAGTGGCACCGGCCCGACTCACACCAATTCCGACCCCCGCCCGCTTTAGCGGAAAGCTCGGCGGAGCGCGGGGGTTTGTGATGCAGTGCGAGTCCGTGTTTGACCGTGTGCCCGGAGACTTTCCCTCAGATCACAGCCGGATCGGCTACATAGGGAACCTCCTGGAGGGGCGTGCTTTAACTTGGGCCTACGCTATTATGGCGAGACCCAGTTATGCCACCCTCACCTATGCCGAGTTCGTGAGGCGCTTCCTGGAGGTGTTTGATCACTCCCGTTCCGAGGCGGTCCAGGTCGATCGGCTTCTCGCTCTCCAGCAGGGGAGCCGGTCGGCCGCGGATTATGCCATCGAATACCGGGTAGCGGCGGAGGAACTGGGCTGGGAGGAGCGCTCCCTCTGCGGCCTGTTTCTCCGCAGCCTCAATAGTGATCTGAGGGATGAACTGGCTGGACGTGATATCCCCGGAACGTTAGCGGAGCTAACCTCATTAGCAATCAGCTTGGACAACAGGCTGCGCGAGCGCTCCTCAGGACGGAAGCCGTCTGCTTCTCGCCCTCGAGGAGTTCCGCTACGCCTGCCCCAAGCTCGCCCCCTGGCGGCGCCGCCACCATCGTACCCCGAGGAGTCGGAGCCTATGGTGACGGGCTGGGCAAAGCTCTCCTTGGCAGAGAGACAGCGCCGCCGTGAGTTGGGTCTCTGCATGTATTGCGGAGACAATCAACACACGGTAGAGCTTTGCCCACAAAAGCCAAACGGTGGGGTCCGCGAGTCACTGTAGGGGGCCTCGCGGATGTCAATCGGCAAAGTCCCCTCACTCAATTAAAGCTGCCCATCCGTTTTTGCCACAATTCCACTGGGCACCTCACCCACGCACTGGTGGATTCGGGCGCAGAGGGCAGCTTCATTTCACAAGGCCTGGCAACCCGATTGGGCATCCGCTGTCAGGCGCTCAAACACCCCATCTCCCTGGTCCATCTCTCCCGTGCCTCCCTTGGGAGAGTTACCCATCAAACCATTCCTGTCCCAGTCATCATCTCAGGGAACCACCGGGAGGAAATGGTTTTCTACGTCCTGCCCAACTCTGTGTCGCCCGTCATCCTGGGGTATCCCTGGCTACGCCTCCACAATCCTGTCCTGGACTGGAGGTCAGCTGGGGTGTCGGCGTGGAGTACCTTCTGCATGGGCACCTGTCTTCAGTCCGCTGCCTGCTCCCCGTCCGCGGCTCCTCCTGTGGCGGATACAGCACCCCCGGACCTGTCACTGGTGCCCCCAGATTTTCACGACCTGGGTATGGTATTCAGCAAGTCAAAAGCTATGTCTCTTCCCCCGCATCGACCATATGACTGTGCCATCAATCTCCGCCAGGGGGCTCCCCTGCCATCTGGTCGGCTCTAAAGCCTGTCGGCGCCGGAGAAGGAGACTATGAATACGTACCTGAAGGAATCACTGAGCGCTGGGATTATTCGCCCATCGTCATCACCCGTGGGGGCGGGGTTTTTCTTTGTAGGGAAAAAGGACGGTTCCCTCCGTCCCTGTATTGACTACCGAGCTCTTAATGACATCACTGAGAGGGACCGTTACACCCTGCCCCTCATGGACACTGCCTTCCACTCCCTCCAGGGGGCGACCTGGTTTACCAAGCTGGACCTCCGCAGCGCTTACCACCTCGTCCGGATCCGGGAGGGAGATGAATGGAAAACAGCTTTCCGTACCCCGAACGGCCACTTTGAGTATCTCGTCATGCCGTTCGGGCTGACCAACGCTCCTGCCGTCTTTCAGCGCCTCATCAATGACGTCCTCTGGGATTTCATCGGCCTCTTCGTGTTCGTCTACCTGGACGACATTCTGATCTTCTCTCAGTCCAGAGACGAGCACCGGATCCATGTGAGGCGGGTCCTTCAAAGACTGCTGGAGAATCGTTTGTACGTGAAGGCTGAGAAGTGCGAGTTTTACGCTAGGACCACATCCTTCCTGGGATTCATCATCGCCCAAGACCAGGTGCTCCCGGACCCAGAGAAGGTGAAGGCGGTGGTGGAGTGGCCTACTCCCGCATCTCGGAAGCAGGTGCAACAGTTTGTTGGCTTCGCCAATTTTTACCGCCGTTTTGTCCCGAATTTCAGCGGGATCGTCGGACCACTGACCCGCCTCACGTCCCCGAAGGTCCCGTTCCGGTGGACCGAAGAGGTTGATGCTGCCTTTAAGGCGCTGAAGGCGGAGTTCTCCTCCCCCCGGGTCCTTCGCCAGGTCGACCCCGCGCTGCAGTGCATTGTGGAGGTGGACGCATCGGACACGGGAGTGGGAGCAGTGTTATCCCAGCAATCACCGGACGATGGCGCCAAGCGACCGTGCGCCTTCTTCTCCCGGCGCCTGTCCCCGGCGGAGAGGAACTATGATGTGGGGGACAGAGAGCTCCTGGCCATTAAACTCGCCCTACAGGAGTGGCGCCACTGGTTAGAGGGGGCGGACCTGCCGTTTGTGGTCTTGACGGACCATAAGAATTTAGAGTATCTACGATCTGCCAAGCGCCTGAATGCCCGCCAGGCGCGCTGGTCTCTATTCTTCGCCAGGTTCCGGTTTTCTATCACCTTCAGGCCAGGCTCCAAGAACGGCCTGCCTGACGCCCTCTCTAGACAGTTCACCCCCGCGGGGGCTGAGGAGACGCCCCACACTATCCTGCCCAGGTCGTGCGTCGTGGGAGCTATCTCTTGGGACATTGTGGACAAGATCCGGAAGGCACAGGAGGTGGAACCTGATCCTGGCGGCGGACCGGAGGGAAGACTGTTCGTTCCGTCTGCGGTCCGAGGAGAGGTCATCCACTGGCTCCACACCTCCCGGCTCACCTGTCATCCTGGCACCTCTCGGATGATCAGCCTCCTCCAACGGTCCTTTTGGTGGCCGGGCCTGCGGAGGGATGCAGCCCGCTACGCCCGGGCTTGTCCAATTTGTGCCACCAGCAAGTCGGGAAACGCCCCTCCAGCGGGTCTGCTCCAGCCTCTGCCCGTCCCTGGCAGGCCATGGTCGCACATCGCACTGGATTTCGTCACCGGGCTCCCAGCTTCCAACTCATTCGACACCATCCTGACCATCGTGGACCGTTTCTCCAAGGCGGCACACTTCATCCCCCTGCGAGGTCTCCCTACCGCCCTGGAGACGGCGGGCCTCCTCGTCCAACACGTGGTCAGGCTGCATGGGATCCCGGTGGATGTGGTCTCGGACCGGGGTCCCCAATTTTCATCCGAGGTTTGGAAATCCTTTTGTAACGCCATCGGAGCCAAGGTGAGCCTCTCCTCCGGCCATCACCCCCAGTCTAACGGGCAGTGTGAGAGGACCAATCAGGAGCTGGAGGCTGCGCTCCGCTGTGTTGCAAGATCCAAGCCGGCATCATGGAGCAACCATCTCGCCTGGGTGGAGTACGCCCACAACACCGCCCGCTCTTCTGCAACGGGGATGTCCCCCTTCAAGGCGTCCCTGGGTTACGACCCCCCGCTGCTTCCAGCGCAGGAGAGCGAGGTAACTGTTCCGTCAGTTAGGGCGCACGTGAGGCAGTTCCGCTCCACCTGGGCCGCCGCGCGTCATGCGCTTTTACGCACAGCGGAGCGCAACAAGACCGTGGCGGACCGGCGTAGAAGACCTGCCCCGGCGTACAGAGTGGGGCAACTTGTCTACGTTTCCACCCAGGACGTCACCCTAAAAGGCGAGAGGAGGAAGCTGGCACAGCGCTTCATGGGTCCCTTCCCCATCACCCGGATCATCAACCCGGTGGCTGTGCGCGTGGCTATTCCCCCCTCCCTCCGCATCCATTCCACCTTCCACGTATCAAAGGTGAAGCTGGCAGTCACTGACCCCCTTTGCCCTCCTCCTGCAGCGCAACCCGCGCCCCGGATGATTGGTGGCCACCCGGCCTGGTCCGTCTCCTCCATCCTGGACTCCCGGCGCCGGGGTCGTGGGTTGCAATACTTGGTGGACTGGGAGGGCTATGGGCCCGAGCATCGACAATGGGTGCCCCCGTCGTTTGTGTTGGACCCATCGCTCATCGCGGACTTCCACCGAGCGCACCCGGATAAGCCATCGCCAGGAGGCGCTGCTAGAGGGGGGAGTACTGTCACGCCGCGCCGTTCATCAGCGGCGCCACCTGCTCACACACCTGATCCTCATCAGCGGCGAGGGATAAAAGCCGCCTCGCCCGGAGGCTCGGCCTGAAGCCGTCAGACTTCGTTTCCTCACCGCCGTGAGCATACCTTTCTTCAGCATCGCTATTTTGGGTAAGAACCCTTACCTCCTTCTCCAGTCTGCTCCCCTGTGCACAGGTGGATTCCCCGGCGGCGGACATCTCCGTTCCATCGCCCATCCTTCGCCGCTGCACGGAGCTCTCCAGGTGGCTGTCTCCCGGGCTACGTTCCCCTTGCTGTGCCAGCTATCCTGACAACTCAAGTAAGATCCTCTCTTGCCATAATTCATCCTGTGTTGGTGTATGCCCGTCACCCTCTCCCTGTGCTCTCTCCATAGGGTTGCTCGGCCGAACGGTCATCTGCCTCTGTGCCTGAAGCAGACGCCACCACCAACACATCTGCATCCCGCAGACACACACTCATTCACCCCTGCTGTTAATAAACTCTTTGAACTACTCTAAGCCTGTGTGTGCGTGTCTCCTGAGCCGTGCGTTATGTCACACAGCATCTCAATGGGATTAAGATCTGCGCTTTAACTGGGCCATTCCAGGGCTCTCCATTTCTTAGTTTTTAGCCAGTCCTTGGTGGATTTACTGGTATGTTTTGGGTCATTGCCATGTTGCAGGGCCCAGTTCTTCTTCAGCTTTAATTTTTTTACAGATGGTCTCACGTAGCCCTCAAGCACCCTCTGATACACGGTAAAATTCATGGTGGATTCTATGATGGTGAGCTGGCCAGGTCCTGCTGCAGCAAAGCATCCCCAAACCATGACACTTCCACCTCCATGCTTCACAGCTGGTATGAAGTTCTTTTCCTGGAATGCTGTATTTGGTCTATGCCAAACACGTCCTCTGTTCTGGTGTCCAAATAATTCAATTTTAGACTCATCTGTCCAACAAATTTTATTCCAGAAGTCCTGGTCTTTGTCTACATTCTCTGGCAAACTTCAGTCTGGCCTTCATGTGGCCTTCATTGAACTGGAGGGTTTCCACGCGATACGGGCAGACTGAACACCAGACAGTGGCAAAGCAAGGGGCGGTGGAGTGATAATGTATGTTAACAACAACTGGTGCAGACCGGGACATATCACTGTTAAACAACAACACTGCAGCAAAGACATCGAGTTGCTAGCTGTTAGCATGCGGCCTACATATCTCCCGAGGGAATACTCACACGTGATCTGCATTGTTATTTATGCAAATCTGACGGCGAACGCTGGGACAGCGCTTGACGTCATCCACTCAGTAACTGGCAGGCTGCAGACAGAACACCAAGATGCTCTTCTCCTCATCTCAGGCGATTTCAACCATGTTTCACTGTCTCCCATTCTACCCACGTTTACCCAGTATGTCACATGCCACACTAGAGACAATAAAACACTGGACTTATTCTACGCAAACACTAAGGGGGCGTACACCTCATCACAACTCCCCCCCACTCGGGAGATCGGATCACAACTTGGTTCATATCCAGCCGGTGTACAAACCCCTAGTGCACAGACAACCTCCGGTCATGCGCACAGTGAAGTTATGGTCTGAGGAGGCAATGGACGCTCTAAAGGGCTGTTTTGAAACCACCGCCTGGGAGCAGCTCTGCGATCCACATGGTGAGGACATCGATGGACTCACTCACACCATCACGGACTACATCAGCTTCTGTGTGGACAACACCGTTCCCACCAAGACCATATGGTGTTGCTCAAACAACAAACCCCGGATCAACCCTGAGATAAAAACACTTCTGAGAAAGAAGAAGAGGATCTTCAGGTCGGGGAACAGGGAGATGCTGAAGTCCGTACAGAGGGAGCTGAGGAGAAAGATCAGAGAAGGCAAGGACAGCTTCAGGAAGAAGATGGAGGACAAGCTGCAACAGAGCGACATCAGCGGGGTCTGGAGAAACCTTAAAACCATCTCTGGGCTCCAGAATACCTCCCCCCAGGCCACGGGGGGCAGGGAGTGGGCGAACAATCTGAATCTGTTTTTCAATAGGTTTGACCAACCGCCCTCCCCCCTGACTGCACAACAACCACTGCTGCCTCTGAAGACATCAAGTCCTGATACCCACTCCCCACTCCACCAACACCCCCCCACTCCCAACACACAGCCCCCCAACCTGACCCTCACTAAGACCCAGGTGAGGACGGAGCTGAGGAAGATCAAGGCGAGGAAGGCGTCGGGACCAGAAGCTCCTCAAGTCCTGTGCAGACCAGCTGTGTGGGATTGTGGAGTACATCTTCAATCTGAGCCTGAAGCTGGGGAGGGTACCACAGCTGTGGAAAACATCTTGTGTGGTACCTGTACCAAAGACTTCCCACCCCAAAGATCTGAACAGCTACAGACCAGTGGCCCTGACGTCCCACATGATGAAGACCCTGGAGAGACTGCTCCTTGCTCACCTCCGCCCCCTGGTGGGACCAGCGATGGATCCACTCCAGTTCGCCTACCAGCATGGCATTGGGGTGGAGGATGCGGTCATCTTCCTCCTTCACCGTTCTCTGTCCCACCTGGAGAAGCCCGGGAATGCGGTGAGGATCATGTTCTTTGACTTCTCCAGTGCTTTCAGCACCATCCAACCGATGATCCTGAAGGACAAGCTGCTGTGCGCAGGGGTGGACCAGCACCTGTCATCATGGATCCTGGACTACCTCACAAACAGGCCTCAGTTTGTGAGAACCCGGGACTGTGTGTCCGACACGATCATCGGTAGCACGGGGGCCCCCCAGGGAACGGTTTTGGCTCCCTTCCTGTTCACCCTTTATACTGCGGACTTCTCACACAACACAACACACTGCCATCTACAGAAGTTCTCTGATGACTCTGCGATCGTTGGCCTCATCTCCAACGGAGATGAAGCTGAGTACAGAGGGCTTATCCAGGACTTTGTGGACTGGTGCCATCGGAATTGCCTCCAGATCAACGCGAGGAAAACTAAGGAGCTGGTGGTGGACTGCCGCAGGCAAGGACGACCCCTCACAGCACCAGTAAATATACAGGGAACAGATATCGAGATGGTGACATCCTACAAGTACCTGGGTGTTCATCTGAACAATAAACTAGACTGGTCACACAATACTGACGCACTCTACAAGAAGGGACAGCGCAGGCTGTTCCTACTGAGGAGACTCAGGTCTTTTGGTGTACAAGGGGCGCTGCTGAAGTCATTCTATGACACAGTGGTGGCATCAGCCATCACTTTTGGAGTGGTCTGCTGGGGCAGTGGCATTACAGCAGCCGATAGGAAGAGACTGAACAAACTGATCAAGAAAGCTAGCTCTGTCCTGGGGCAGCGCCTTGACCCAGTGGAGGAGATGGGAGAGAGAAGGATTTTTTTTTTTTTTTTTGTTACTTATTTGTACCCGTAGGTAGATTTGGTTTGCAGTCTGGTGACAAGCCACCGGCTGCTGGTCGCTGCGTGCGCGAGCGCCCTAAACCTACATGTTTTTGGTATGCGGGAGGAAACCGGAGAAATCCCGGAGTAAACCCGCGCAACACGGGGAGAACATGCAAACTCCACACAGCTCACTGTTGGTCGGGGGCTGGGATCGAACCCACGATCTCATGATCCCCGCGGTCCCCCGGCCGAGGGTAAAACTGTGCTGCCACAGTGCTAAACCACTGCGCCACCGTGCAGCCATGGTGGCTAAACTGTCATCTCTGCTGGAGTCCGAGTTCCACCCTATGCAGGACATACTGAATGCACTAAGGAGCTCATTTAGCAGCAGACTACAACATCCTAGGTGCACAACTGAGAGGTTTCGCAGGTCCTTCCTACCTACGGCATTCAGACTGTACAACCTAAGCAGGGCTGCTCACAGAGATAGCAAAAAGACGTGACAACCTAATAGTATTGAATGCAAAAGACGCAATAGACTTACACAATGGTCCCCTCCGGTATACAACTAGGAAAATAGCGGTCGCTATGGAGGGTGACAATATGTATGGGTACATAATCATACCATGTAGGATAACTAAGTAGACGGTTGTGCTGTTTCATTCCATCTAGCTACAATGCTCCGCACTGTGTATGTTTATATATTTATATATTTATTCCATCTAGCAACAATGCTCCACGCTGTGTGTGTTTATATATTTACATATTTATTCCATCTAGCTACAATACTCCGCACTGTGTGTTTATATATTTACATATTTATTCCATCTAGCTACAATGCTCCGCACTGTGTGTGTTTATATATTTATATATTTATTCCATCTAGCAACAATGCTCCACACTGTGTGTGTTTATATATTTACATATTTATTCCATCTAGCTACAATGCTCCGCACTGTGTGTTTATATATTTACATATTTATTCCATCTAGCTACAATGCTCCGCACTGTGTGTGTTTATATATTTATATATTTATTCCATCTAGCTACAATGCTCCGCACTGTGTGTGTTTATATATTTACATATTCATTCCATCTCGCTACAATACTCCGCACTGTGTGTTTATATACTCATATATTTATTCCATCTAGCTACAATGCTCCGCACTGTGTTTATATATTTATATATTTATTCCATCTAGCTACAATGCTCCCCACTGTGTGTCTATATATATATATTTAGTATATTTATATGTACATATGTATACTCGCTGCTCTTGTTTTTCTCTTGCCTTCTGATTGTTGCTCTGAGTGTTGCTATCCCTGTGCTGTTGCAATCCTGGAATTTCCCCATTGTGGGACTAATAAAGGCTTATCTTATCTTATCTTATCTTATCTTATCTTATGTTTCCCTAAGAGAGCAAAGGTTTCTTCCATGCACACCTCCCATGCAAGTTAAACTTGTGCAATCTCTTTGTAGAGGCATGCAGTTTCACATCAACAGTAGTAAGAGCCTGCTGTAGGTCCCATGATGATATTTTATGGTTTTTGGAGATTTCTTTCAGCATCTTGCAGTCTTCTATCGAGGTGAACTTGCTTGGATGGGTAGACCTGGGCATGTTGGTAGTTGTTTTGAATGTCCTTCACTTGTAGACTATTTTCCAGACAGTAGAATGGCTGATTTCAAATTCTTTTGAGATCTTTTTAAAACCCTTACCAGACTCATAAGCTGCTACAATCTTCTTTCTGAAGGCCTCAGAATAGCTCTTTCGATCTCACCGTGGTGTTCACTCTCACTTCAACAGTCAGGAGCACACCAAACTAAATGTCTGAGGTTTAAATAGGACAAGCCTCCTTCAAAATGCTGAGTAATGATGCTCTAATTATGTGCACCTGATGTGATACAGCTGTGTGTGATTTTAGCCATTTTAAGTGGAAATAAATGTGGGTTCTCCTAATTTATTACTCACTAGAAATTGCATGTTTTTAGAATTACATTTTACAGAAAATTTTGAAAAGTCTTTTCTTCAGTTTTAATTGTTTAGTTATATTAATTGAATCTCCCTGTCGTGGTTCGAGCGCTGATTTCGTCCACGCTCAGGCCATGCAGTATTTTCCTCCCAGTTGGTGTGTGTGTCCCTGATGGCCCTCCGAGCTCTTATTGTGACAGCGCTCGGAGGGGCTTCCGGCTGTCAGAGCTGAGCTCTGACAGCTGAGCTGCATTAGCGATTGTCTCATCAGCTGTCCCATCCTGAGCCCTATTTAAGGGATCAGCTGAGGGCTGAGCGTCGCTGCAGTCTCGTCAGACATTCCTTGTCTGACATCGTCAGACATCCTGTCGTCCAGCCTCCGTGCTGATTTCTCCATTCCCTGTAAGTGTGTTCATTGTGAGTCTGTTCCTCCTTGTCATAGCCTGTGTTATAGTGATAGTGTGTTTTAGCCCCCCGTGGCTCATTACTTTATCGTTAGTCTTCCTTTAATAAACTGTGCAAACTCACCGGCTGGCCTATAGCGTCTTATTGATGGCTCGTGAGGGCCATCCATGACACTCCCAGTATTGTTAAAATTGATAATCAATATCCATATGTCCAATTGTGTTAAAAAAAAAAAACACAGGCTTTCACAGGATGCCCTAATTTTTCACATGACTGTACATGTTAACATAGAACCTCTTCTTTGATATAACCTTCACAATTCTTGCATCCATTGAACTTGTGAGCTTTTGGAGAGTTTCTGCTTGAATTTCTTTGCAAGGTGCCAGAATAGCCTCCCACAGCTGCTGTTTTGATGTGAACTGCCTCCCACCCTCATAGATCTTTTGTTTGAGGATGCTCCAAAGGTTCTCAATAGGGTTGAGGTCAGGGGAGGATGGGGGCCACACCATGAGTTTCTCTCCTTTTATGCTCATAGCAACCAATGACACAAAGGTATTCTTTGCAGCATGAGATGGTGCATTGTCATGCATGGTTCTTCTTTTTGTACCATGGAAGAAAGTGGTCAGTCAGAAACTATATATACTTTGCCAAAGTCATTTTTACACCTTCAGGGACCCTAAAGGGCCTATCAGCTCTCTCCCCATGATTTCGGCCCAAAACATGACTCTGCCACCTCCTTGCTGACATCGCAGCCTTGTTGGGACATGGTGGCCATCCACCAACCATCCACTACTCCATCCATCTGGACCATCCAGGGTTGCATGGCACTCATCAGTAAACAAGACTGTCTGAAAATTAGTCTTCATGTATTTCTGGGCCCACTGCATTGCTTAGGGGTGGCCAGATAGTAGGTTTATGCACAACTGCAAGCCTCTGGAGGATCCTTCAATTTGGGGTTTGTGGGACTCCAGAGGCACCAGCAGCTTCAAATACCTATTTACTTTGTAATGGCATTTTAGCAGCTGCTCTCTTGATCCGATTAATTTGTGTGGCAGAAACCTTCCTCATTATGCCTTTATCTGCACGAACCCCTCTGTGCTCTGAATCAGCCTCAAATTTCTTCACAGTACGATGATCACGCTTAAATTTTTGGGAAATACCTCGTTTTCATACCTTGTCCAAGGCATTGCACTATTTGACACTTTTCAGAAGTAGAGAGATCCTTTATCTTTCCCATATTGCTTGAAACCTGTGGCATGCTTAATAATGTGGAACACCCTTCTTAAGTAGTTTTCCTTTAATTGGGCTCACCTGGCAAACTAATTATGACAGATGAGGTGGCTCATCTGTGGTAATGTATTGTCACTTCTTGTGTTGCTGCCTGTCTGTGTGGCTTGCTTTGTGGTTAGCTCTCCTCATTCTCCTGAGGAGTTTGCCTTTAATTGTATTTTAATCACTTTTTTCCTTCTACCATTAGCTCTCACTTCTGTTTATCAAACCTCTTGCACCTGTGTGCGCACTCAGTGTCATCTAATCACCCTCTTTAGCCTTCTGTTCACCTTTCATCTGTGTTTGTGTAGCCACTAGCTATGGCTACTAGCTCTCCTTCCCCTCCTCCTCTGGTGTGTTCTCTCTGTCAGATGTTTAGCTACACCTCTGCCTCCTTTAGTGGTAACGGTAAATGTAATAAATGTTGTCTTTTTGAGGCGCTCGAGGCGAGGTTGTATGATTTGGAATCCCAGCTCCGCTGCACTGAAACACCGTCTGTGCCAGTTAATGATGGATGCCCCTTAGCTGCAGCGGAGCTCCCTAGCATAGGGCAGCCTGCTAGCTGTCCTCCGGTCCTCCTCAGCACCGAGGAGACTGGATGGGTGATGGTGAGAAGGACGCCTAGTCGCAAGGCCCCAGTTCACCACCAACCTGTTCATGTTTCTAATCGCTTTTCCCCGCTCAGCGACACACCCTCTGAAGAAAAAACTCTGATCATTGGCAATTCTGTAGTCAGAAACGTGAGCCTAGAGACTCCAGCAGCCATAGTCAAATGCATTCCTGGGGCCAAGAGCAGGCAACATTGAGTCAAATTTGAAAATGCTGGCTAAAAGTAACTGTAAATACTCCACAATTGTTATTCACGCCGGCATTAATAACATCCGACTCCGGCAGTTAGAAGTCACAAAACTTAACATGGAATTGGTGTGTGACTTTGCCAAAACAATGTCGGACTCTGTAGTATTCCCTGGGCCCCTCCCCAATCTGATCAGTGATGACGTGCTTAGCCACTTGTCATCCTTCAACCGCTGGCTGTCTGTGTGGTGTCCTGCAAACAACGTGGGCTACATAGACAATTGGAGCTCATTTTGGGGAAAACCTGGTCTTATTAGACGAGACAGCATCCATCCCACTTTGGATGGTGCGACTCATTTATCTAACAATCTGGCATCACTTTTATCCAAATTTCCAAAACATTGACAACTCAGAGATGGGACCAGGAAGCAGAGTCACAGTCTTACACGCCTCTCTGCAGCTCCTCTTCATCCGCCACCCCTCAACTTAGCCCCTGTCTTCCCTATCAGAGAATCATTGTCTGCTCCCTCCAAAGTAAATAAAAATATAATGTATAAGCATCCCAAAGTGATTAAACAAAAAGCTGGTAAAACCCAAATTAAACATGAAGCCTCTAAATTGAATGATTTGGCCTCTGTTCCTCCTCATAATTTAAAAATTAAATGCGGTTTGTTAAACATTAGGTCTCTAACTCCCAAGTCTCTGCTAGTCTATGATCTGTTAATTGATCATCAGATTGATTTAATATCCCTTACAGAGACTTGGTTAGGGCAAGAGGATTATGTTGGTTTAAATGAATCAGCTCCCTCTGGTTATTTAAACTGTCAAAATCTCAGAAGTTCTGGTTGTGGAGGAGTAGCAGCAATTTACCATTCCAAATTACGAGTTAATGTAAAGCAAAAAACACACTATAATTCCTTTGAGGGCCTGCTCCTCAGTATTGGGCACTTTAGCAATTTTAGGCTCAACCCAATTTTATTTGCCATAGTTTATCGTCCTCCATCAACCTACTCAGAGTTTTTATCCGAATTTGCCGAATTCTTAGCTGATTTAGTGCTGAAATCAGATAGAATAATTATAGTAGGGGACTCTAATATACATGTAGATGTAGATAGGGATTGCCTTAACATGGCATTTAATTCTGTGCGAAAGAGCTGTGCGAAAGAGCTGACTCCTGTCTTCACAGACATTTTTAACACCTCCCCTTAAGCTATGCCACGTGCCAACCTGCCTCAAATCCTCCACCATCATCCCTGTCCCCAAGAAGCCATGGATCACTGGACTTAACGACTACAGACCTGTAGCGCTCACCTCTGTAGTCATGAAGTCCTTTGAGCGCCTGGTCCTGCCCCACCTCAAGTCCATCACCACTCCCCTCCTGGACCCGCTGCAGTTTGCCTACTGAGCCAACAGGTCTGTGGACGATGCAGTCAACCTGGCCCTCGACTCCATCCTGCAGCACCTGGACTCCCTGGGAACCTACGCCAGGATCCTGTTTGTGGACTTCAGCTCTGCATTCAACACCATCCGCCCCGCTCTGCTCCAGGACAAGCTGTCCCTGCTCAACGTGCCTGACTCCCTCTGCAGGTGGATCACCGACTTCCTGACAGACCGGAGGCAGCATGTGCGGCTGGGAAAGACTGTCTCAGACTCTGTTAGCATCAGCACCGGATCACCCCAGGGCTGTGTACTTTCCCCCCTACTCTTCTCCCTTTATACCAACTCCTGCACCTCCAGCCACCAGTCTGTCAAGCTGATCAAGTTTGCGGACGTCACCACCCTCATCGGGCTCATCTCCAACGGCGACGAGTCCGTCTACAGGAGAGAGGTGGCCCAGCTGGCGTCCTGGTGCAGCCACAACAACCTGCAGCTGAACGCTCTGAAGACAGTGGAGATGATTGTGGACTTCAGGAAAGTCACAACCCCTCTGCCCCCCCTCACCCTCACAGGCTCTCCCATCACCACTGCAGATTCCTTCCGCTTCCTGGGCACCACCATCACCCGGGACCTCAAGTGGGAGCCGACCATCAGCTCCCTCATCAAAAAGGCCCAGCAGAGGATGTTCTTCCTGCGGCAGCTGAGGAAGCTCAAGCTACCCACCAAGATGTTAGTGCAGTTCTACACGGCCATCATCGAGTCCATCCTCACCACCTCCATAACCGTGTGGTACGCAGGAGCCACTGCCAGGGACAGACTAAGGCTGCAGCGCATCGTGCGCGCTGCTGAGAAGGTGATCGGCTGCAAGCTCCCAACTCTCCAGGACCTGTACATCTCCAGGACCCGAGGCGTGCAGGCCGGATCATAGCCGATCCTTCACACCCTGGTCACGTACTGTTTGCCCCCTTCCCCTCAGGTAGAAGACTTCGGTCCATTCAGACTAAAACCTCCCGTCACATGAACAGCTTCTTCCCCTCTACCATCAGACTGCTGAACACTATGTGACTTATTGACTCTCGTGCACTATGCACAGCAGCTCAACCAGACTCATGTCAATCATCACTGTTTTCTTTTTGCATTACCGACTGCACTATGTGGTACTCCACAATATCTGCTGCTCGCTAATATATTTAAAAACTGCTTTGACTAGTATTACTCATTCTTATTCTACACTTTATTGCATGTATAGTTTTTTATTTCTTTTATTTTATCATGTTTAATGTTGCAGCATTGCACCGAGACAAATTCCTAGTTTGTGTACTACATGAACAATGGCAATAAATCTGATTCTGATTCTGATTCTGATTCTAATTCAATATTAGACTCGATGGGGTTTTCTCAGAAAGTAGGAAATTCTACCCATTATCTCCACCATACGTTGGACCTTGTTCTGACATATGGCATAGAAATAGAAAATCTTGTAGTGTCTCCTCATAACCCTGTACTGTCAGACCATTGTTTATTAACCTTTGATTTTACTATTTCTGACTATTTGGTTCCTAAAGAAAAATATTACTACAGTAGATGCTTCTCAGATGATGTTGTAACCAAATTTATGCAGATTGTTTTCTCTATGCCATGTGTCAACACAACGGAAATAAGCTATAGACAGCTTGCTCCTTCTGTAATTGATAGCATGGTAGATAATGTTACAGCTTCTCTGCATCAGACTCTAGACATGGTGGCCCCTTTAAAAAAGAAAAAGTCTAATCAGAGATTTCTAACTCCTTGGTTCAACACAGAAACATGTTGACATGATGCACGGCTCAGGAGACACACACGCAGGCTCAGAGTAGCTCAAATAGCTTTATTAACAACAAGGGTGTATGAATGTGTGTCTGCGAGATGTAAATGTGTTGGTGGTGTCGTCTGCTTCGGGCACGGAGGCAGGAGACCGTACAGCCGGACAACCCTATGGGAAAAGCACAGGGAGAAGGGTGACGGGCACACACCAACACAGGAGATGTAAACAGTTGGAGAGGAGCTTACTTGGAGTGAGCAGGTGGCTGGCACAGCAAGGACGAGGTCCGGTAGACAGCAACCTGGAGAGCCCGGTGCAGCAGCGAGGGAATGGAGACGGAGAGGAAAGGTCCGCCGCCGGGAAATCCACCTGTGCACAGGGGAGCAGACTTGAAAGGGAAAAAGGTAAGGGCTTCTTACCGCGATGCTTGCTGGGGAGTAAGAGGTAACTCACAGCAATCCAGCGAGTGAAGTCTGACGGCTTCAGGCCGAAGCCCAGGGCGAGGCGGCTTAAATCCCTCGCCGCTGATGATATGCAGGTGTGCATGCAGGTGGCGCCACTGATGAGCGGCGCGGCGTGACAGTACTCCCCCCTCTAGCAGCGCTTCCTGGCGATGGTTTCTCTGGGTGCGCTCGGTGGAACTCAGTAATGAGGGATGGGTCCAACACAAACGACGAGGGTACCCACTGCCGATGTTCAGGCCCATAGCCCTCCCAGTCCACCAAGTACTGCAACCCACGACCCCGGCGCCGGGAGTCCAGGATGGAGGAGACAGGCCAGGCCGGATGGCCATCAATCATCCGGGGCGCGGGTTATGCAGCAGGAGGGGGGCAAAGGGGGTCGGAGACTGCCAGCTTCACCTTGGATACGTGGAAGGTGGGATGGATGCGGAGGGAGGGGGGAATAGCTACACGCACAGCCACCGGTTGATAATCCTGGTGATGGGGTATGGGCCCATAAAACGCTGTGCCAGCTTCCTCCTCTCGCCCTTTAAAATCACGTCCTGGGTCGACACGTAGACACGCTGGCCAACTCGGTACGCTGGGGCAGGTCTTCTGTGCCGGTCCGCCACGGCCCTGTTGCGCTCTGCCGTGCGTAAAAGCGCACTGCGCGCTGACGCCCAGATGGAGCGGAACTGCCTGAGATGCGCCCGAACTGAGGGGACAGTTACCTCACTCTCCTGCGCCGGGAACAGCGGGGGGTCGTAGCCCAGGGACGCCTTAAAGGGGGACATCCCTGTAGGAGAAGAGCGAGCGGTGTTGTGGGCGTATTCAACCCAGGCGAGGTGGTTACTCCAGGACGTTGGTTTGGACGCCGTGACGCAGCGGAGCGCAGCCTCCAGCTCCTGGTTGGTCCGCTCACACTGCCCGTTAGATTGGGGGTGATGGCCGGAGGAGAGGCTCACCTTGGCTCCCAGGGCGTTGCAGAACGACCTCCAAACCTCTGAGGAAAATTGGGGCCCCCGGTCCGAGACCACGTCCACCGGAATCCCGTGCAGCCTGACCACGTGCTGGATTAGGAGGTCCACTGTCTCCAGGGCAGTAGGAAGACCTCGTAGGGGGACGGAGTGTGCCGCCTTGGAGAAGCGGTCCACGATGGTCAGGACGGTGTCGAAGGTGTTTGAGACTGGAAGTCCGGTGACGAAATCCAGGGCGATATGCGAGCAGGGCCTGCCAGGGACGGGCAGAGGCTGGAGCAAACCCGCTGGAGGGGCATTACCTGATTTGCTGGTGGCGCACACTGGACAGGCCCGGGCGTAGCGGGCAGCGTCCCTCCACAGGCCCGGCCACCAGAAGGACCGTTGGAGGAGGTCGATCATCCGGGAGGAACCAGGGTGGCAGGTGAGCTTGGACGTGTGCAACCAGTGGATGACCTCCCCCCGAACCGTGGATGGCACAAACAGCCTCCCCTCCGTTCCGCCGCCAGGGTCAGGTTCCACTTCCTGTGCCTTCCGGATCTTGCTTTCAATGTCCCAGGTAACGGCTCCCACGACGCACGACCTGGGTAGGATGGTGTGGACCGTGTCCTCTGACTCCTCAGGGGCAAATTGCCTAGAGAGGGCGTCGGGCAGGCTGTTCTTGGAGCCAGGCCTGAAGGTGATGGTGAATCGGAACCTGGCAAAGAACAAGGACCAGCGCGCCTGGCGGGCGTTCAGACGCTTGGCAGATCTCAGGTACTCCAAGTTCTTGTGGTCCGTCAGGACCACGAACGGCAGGTCCGCCCCCTCTAGCCAGTGACGCCACTCCGGTAGCGCGAGCTTGATGGCGAGGAGTTCTCTGTCCCCCACGTCGTAATTCCGTTCCGCCGGGGACAAGCGCCGAGAGAAGAAGGCGCAGGGCCGTTTGACTCCATCATCTGGCGACCGCTGGGATAGAACCGCCCCCACTCCTGTGTCCGAAGCGTCCACTTCCACGATGCACTGCAGCGCAGGGTTGACTTGGCTAAGGACCCGGGAGGAGGAGAACTCCGCCTTCAGCGCCTGAAAAGCAGCCGCGGCCTCTTCGGTCCACCGGAACGGGACCTTAGGGGACGTGAGGCGGGTCAACGGGCCGACGATGGTGCCAAAATTAGGGACGAAGCGGTGGTAGAAATTTGCAAAGCCGATGAATTGCTGCACCTGTTTTCTCGATGCAGGTGTGGGCCATTCCACCACCGCCTTCACCTTCACTGGGTCCGGAAGCACCTGGTCGTGGGAGATGATGAACCCGAGGAAGGATGTTGTCTTAGCGTAGAATTCGCACTTTTCGGCCTTCACATACAACCGGTTCTCCAGCAGTCTTTGGAGGACCCGCCTCACATGGACCCGGTGCTCGTCCCTGGATTTGGAGAAGATGAGGATGTCATCCAGGTAGACGAACACAAAAAGGCCAATGAAATCCCGGAGGACGTCATTAATTAGGCGCTGAAAGACGGCTGGAGCGTTGGTCAACCCGAACGGCATCACCAGGTACTCGAAGTGGCCATTCGGGGTACGGAAGGCTGTCTTCCACTCATCTCCCTCCCGGATCCGGACGAGGTGGTATGCGCTGCGTAGATCCAGCTTAGTGAACCAAGTCGCCCCCTGGAGGGAGTGGAAGGCGGTATCCATGAGGGGCAGGGTGTAGCGATCCTTCTCCGTAATGTCGTTTAGGGCGCGATAGTCGATGCAAGGACGGAGGGAACCGTCCTTCTTGCCCACGAAGAAGAATCCTGCCCCCAATGGTGATGACAAGGGACGGATAATCCCAGCACTCAGCGACTCCTTGAGATAGGCGTTCATGGTCTCCTTCTCCGGCGCCGACAGACTGTAGAGTCGCCCAGAGGGTAAGGGTGCCCCCTGGCGGATGTTTATTGCACAGTCATAGGGTCTGTGTGGAGGAAGAGACATCGCCTTGGACTTACTGAACACCATACCCAGGTCGTGAAATTCCGATGGCACCAGGGATAGGTCCGGGGGCGCAGCGTCCGTAGGTGTAGGGGAAGAGGACGGAGAGCAGGCAGCGGACAGTAAACAGGTGCTCATGCAAAAAGTGCTCCATGCCGACACCCTGGCGGACTTCCAGTCCAAGACGGGGTTGTGGAGGCATAGCCAGGGGTACCCCAGGATGACGGGCGACACAGAGTTGGGAAGGATGTAGAACGTTATCTCCTCCCGGTGGTTCCCAGAGATGATAACAGGAACGGGGACGGTCCGATGTGTTACTCTCCCCAGGGAGACACGGGAGAGGTTGACCAGGGAGAAAGGGGTAGTTAGTGCCTGGCAGCGGATGCCCAATCAGGTTGCCAGGCTTTGTGAAATAAAACTGCCCTCCGCGCCCGAATCCACCAGTGCGTGGGTGAGATGCCCAGTGGAGTTGTGACAAAATCGGACGGGCATCTTCAATTGGGTGAGGGGACTTAACCGATTGATGTCCGCGAGGCCCCCTACAGTGACTCGCGGACCCCGCCGTTTGGCTTCTGTGGACAAAGCTCCAACGTGTGTTGACTATCCCCGCAATACATGCAGAGATTCAACTCACGCCGGCGTTGTCTCTCCGCAGGGGAAAGCTTTGTCCAGCCCGTCACCATCGGCTCCGACTCCTCGGGGCGCGATGGTGGCGGCGTCGCCAGGGGGCGAACTTGGAACTGGCGCGACGAGGCTCCACGAGGGCGAGAAGAAGACGACTTCCGCCCCGAGGAGCGCTCGCGCAGCCTGTTATCCAAACTGATAGCTAGAGACGTTAGCTCCGCTAGAGTCTCCGGGATGTCCCGTCCAGCCAGTTCATCCTTCAGATCATCGTTGAGACTGCGGAGGAAAAGGCCGCAGAATGAGCGTTCATCCCAGCCCAATTCCTCCGCCGCTACCCAGAAGTCGACCGCGTAGTCCGCAGCCGACCGGCTTCCCTGCTGGAGGCTGAGAAGCCGATCGACCTGGACTGTCTCGGTACAAGAGTGATCAAAGACCTCCAGGAAACGTCTCACGAATTGGTCATAAGTGAGGGTGGCATAACTGGGCCTCGCCATTACGGCGTAAGTCCAGGTTAGTGCTCGCCCCTCTAGGAGATTCACAATATAACCAATTCGGCTATGATCTGAAGGAAAGTCTCCGGGCACACGGTGAAACACGGACTCAAACTGCATTATGAACCCCCGCGCTCCGCCGAGCTTACCGCTAAAGCGGGCGGGGGTCAGAATGGGCGTGAGCTGAGTCGGTGCTCCTGGAGCCTGCTGGACAGCCGCTGGAGCAGCAGGAGCCGCGCCACCCTGACGAGCCGGGGGGAACGGCTGTTGGGGGTCCAAGCGGTCCATTCGGTTAGTTATGCTGATCAATTGATTTAAGATAAGATAAGATAAGATAAGCCTTTATTAGTCCCACAACGGGGAAATTCCAGGATTGCAACAGCACAGGGATAGCAACACTCAGAGCAACAATCAGAAGGCAAGAAAAAACAAGCAAGCAAGAGCAGCTAATATACATATGTACATATTACTATAAAATATATATATACACACACACACACACACAGACACACAGTGCAGAGCATTGTAGCTGGATGGAATAAATATATGAATATATGAACACACAGTGCAGAGCATTGTAGCTAGATGGAATAAATATGTAAATATATAAACACCCACAGTATGGAGCATTGCAGCTAGGTGGAATAAATATGCAAGTATATAAACACACACAGTGCGGAGCAATGTAGCTAGATGGAATAATATGTAGATATATAAAAACACAGTGCGGAGCATTGTAGCTAGATGGAATAAATATATAGATATATAAATATAAACACACCCAGTGCAGAGCATTGTAGCTAGATGGAATAAATATGTAAATATATAAACACACACAGTGCAGAGCATTGTTGCTAGGTGGGATGAAACAGCATAACCGTCTATTTAGTTATCCTACATGGTATGATTATGTGCCCATACATATTCTCACCCTCCATAGCGACCGGTATGTTCCTAGTTGTATGCCGGAGAGGACCATTGTGTAAGTCTATTGCATCTTTTGCATTCCAAAAAAAAAAAAAAAAAAAAAAAAAAAAAAAAAAACTATTAGTTTGTTACGTCTTTTTGCTATCTCTGCGAGCAGCCCTGCTTAGGTTGTACAGTCTGACAGCCGCTGGTAGGAAGGACCTACGAAACCTCTCGGTTGTGCACCTGGGATGATGTAGTCTGCTGCTAAATGAGCTCCTCAGTGCATCCAGTATGTCCTGCATAGGGTGGAACTCGGACTCCAGCAGAGATGACAGTTTAGCCACCGTCCTTCTCTCTCCTATCTCCTCCATCGGATCAAGGCGTTGCCCCAGGACAGAGCTAGCTTTCTTAATCAGTTTGTTCAGTCTCTTCCTATCGGCTGCAGTAATGCCACTGCCCCAGCAGACCACTCCAAAAGTGATGGCTGATGCCACCACCGTGTCATAGAATGACTTCAGCAGCGCCCCTTGTACACCAAAAGACCTGAGTCTCCTCAGCAGGAACAGCCTGCGCTGTCCCTTCTTGTAGAGTGCGTCAGTATTGTGTGACCAGTCTAGTTTATTGTTCAGATGAATACCCAGGTACTTGTAGGATGTCACCATCTCGATGTCTGTTCCCTGTATATTTACTGGTGCTGTGAGGGGCTGCCCATGCCTGCGGCAGTCCACCACCAGCTCCTTAGTTTTCCTCGCGTTGATCTGGAGGCAGTTCCGATGGCACCAGTCCACAAAGTCCTGGATAAGCCCTCTGTACTCAGCTTCATCTCCGCTGGAGATGAGACCAACGATCGCAGAGTCATCAGAGAACTTCTGTAGATGGCAATGTGTTGTGTTGTGTGAGAAGTCCGCAGTATAAAGAGTGAACAAGAAGGGAGCCAGCACCGTTCCCTGGGGGGCCCCCGTGCTACTGATGATCGTGTCGGAAACACAGTCCCGGGTTCTCACAAACTGAGGCCGGTTCGTGAGGTAGTCCAGGATCCATGATGACAGGTGCTGGTCCACCCCTGCGCGCAGCAGCTTGTCCTTCAGGATCATCGGTTGGATGGTGTTGAAAGCACTGGAGAAGTCAAAGAACATGATCCTCACCATATTCCCGGGCTTCTCCAGGTGGGACAGAGAACGGTGAAGGAGGAAGATCACCGCATCCTCCACCCCAATGCCATGCTGGTAGGCGAACTGGAGTGGATCCATCGCTGGTTCCACCAGGGGGCGGAGATGAGCAAGGAGCAGTCTCTCCAGGGTCTTCATCAAGTGGGACGTCAAGGCCACCGGTCTGAAGCTGTTCAGGTCTTTGGGGTGGGAAGTTTTTGGTACAGGTACCACACAAGATGTTTTCCACAGCTGTGGTACCCTCCCCAGTTTCAGGCTCATGTTGAAGATATACGTCACAATCCCACACAGCTGGTCTGCACAGGACTTGAGGAGCTTTGCGCTGATGCCGTCCGGTCCCGATGCCTTCCTCGCCTTGATCTTCCTCAGCTCCGTCCTCACCTGGGTCTTGGTCAGGGTCAGGATGGGGGGCTGTGTGTTGGGAGTGGGGGGGGTGTCGGTGGAGTGGGGAGTGGGCAGCAGGACTTGATTTCTTAGTGGCAGCAGTGGTTGTTGTGCAGACAGGGGGGAGGGCGGTTGGTCAAATCTATTGAAAAACAGATTCAGGTTGTTCGCCCACTCCCTGCCCCCCGTGGCCTGGGGGGAGGTATTCTGGAGCCCCGAGATGGTTTTGAGGTTTCTCCAGACCCCGCTGATGTCGCTCTGTTGCAGCTTGTCCTCCATCTTCTTCCTGAAGCTGTCCTTGCCTTCTCTGATCTTTCTCCTCAGCTCCCTCTGTACGGACTTCAGCATCTCCCTGTTCCCCGACCTGAAGATCCTCTTCTTCTCTCTCAGAAGTGTTTTTATCTCAGGGTTGATCCAGGGTTTGTTGTTTGAGTGACGCCGTATGGTCTTGGTGGGAACGGATTTGTCCACACAGAAGCTGAGGTAGCCCGTGAAGGTGTGAATGAGGCCATCGATGTCCTCACCATGTGGATCGCAGAGCTGCTTCCAGGCAGTGGCTTCAAAACAGTCCTTTAGAGTGTCCATTGTCTCCTCAGACCATAACTCCACAGTGTGCATGGCCGGAGGTTGTCTGTGCACTAGGGGTTTGTACACCGGTCGGAGATGAACCAAGTTGTGATCCGATCTCCCAAGTGGGGGGAGTTGTGATGAGGTGTACGCCTCCTTAGTGTTTGCGTAGAACAAATCCAGTGTTTTATTGTCTCTAGTGTGGCATGTGACATACTGGGTGAAAGTGGGCAGAATGGGAGACAGTGAAACGTGGTTGAAATCGCCTGAGATGAGGAGAAGAGCATCTGGGTGTTCTGTCTGCAGCCTGCTGGTTACTGAATGGATGACGTCACGCGCTGTCCCAGCGTTCGCCGTCGGATTTGCATAAACAACAATGCAGATCACGTGTGAGTGTTCTCTCGGGAGATATGTAGGCCTCATGCTAACAGCTAGCAACTCAATGTCTTTGCTGCAGTGTCGTTGTTTAACAGTGATATGTCCCGGTCTGCACCAGTTGTTGTTAACATACATGATCACTCCACCGCCCCTAGTTTTGCCACTCTCTGGTGTTCGGTCAGCTCGTATCGTGTGAAAACCCTCCAGCTCAATGTTAGCATCTGCTGCTAGTTCAGTTAGCCACGTCTCAGTAAACAAAAGGAGAGAGCACTCCCGGTAAGTGCTATCATAACGGGAGATAGCCGCTAGCTCATCTAACTTTCCCAGTATCGACCGTACATTTCCCATGACAACAGATGGAAGGGAGGGTCTGTACCTTATATTTTTTGTCCTCCGCCTTACTCCAGCCCGGCAGCCGCGGCGTTTTCGCCTCAGTTCTCTCGGTATGTCGAGTTTTTCCAGTGGGACCGGGTGGCGGTTAAATGCTAGCAGCTCTTCCCTGTTATATCGTATCCTGCTATAAACAGTGGTTCCGTCCACCGGCTCAGGAGACATTTGGGATGATCTGTGTGTCCGTGATATAAGTGGGGTGAAAAAAAAAAGTGATCAAAAGAGAGAGGAAGGGAAAAAAAACTCGGAATCGAGCCGCTGTTGCAAAAGGCAGCCGACTGGTGTGGCGCCGAGAGGAGAAAAAAAAATCACCTGTTGCTGGTAGAATCACCTGTTGCTGGTAAGCTATTTGGTCCACTCGAGCCTCGAGAGTGGTAAGTCGGCGTGCGAGCCCGCCGTCTGCCGAGCCGCTCTGCTGAAGCCGTACTGACATGATGCACGGCTCAGGAGACACACACGCAGGCTCAGAGTAGCTCAAATAGCTTTATTAACAACAAGGGTGTATGAATGTGTGTCTGCGAGATGTAAATGTGTTGGTGGTGGCGTCTGCTTCGGGCACGGAGGCAGGAAACCGTACAGCCGGACAACCCTATGGGAAAAGCACAGGGAGAATGGTGACGGGCACACACCAACACAGGAGATGTAAACAGTTGGAGAGGAGCTTACTTGGAGTGAGCAGGTGGCTGGCACAGCAAGGACGAGGTCCGGTAGACAGCAACCTGGAGAGCCCGGTGCAGCAGCGAGGGAATGGAGACGGAGAGGAAAGGTCCGCCGCCGGGAAATCCACCTGTGCACAGGGGAGCAGACTTGAAAGGGAAAAAGGTAAGGGCTTCTTACCGCGATGCTTGCTGGGGAGGAAGAGGTAACTCACAGCAATCCAGCGAGTGAAGTCTGACGGCTTCAGGCCGAAGCCCAGGGCGAGGCGGCTTAAATCCCTCGCCGCTGATGATGTGCAGGTGTGCGTGCAGGTGGCGCCGCTGATGAGCGGCGCGGCGTGACACGTGTAGCTTAAAACAGAAGAATCATCAACTAGAAAGAAAATGGCACTCCACTAATTTAGATGAAATCTAGCTTGGAGAAATCATCTTTTATTTATAAAAAAAAATCTCTTAGAAAAGCTAGAACGAGTTATTATTCTGCATTAATAGAAGAGAACAAGAATAATCCCAGGTTTCTTTTCAGCACTGTAGCCAGGCTGACAAAGAGTCAGGACTCTGTCAATCCTAGCATTCCCTTAGAGCTTACTAGTCAGGATTTTATGAACTTTTTAAATAATAAAATTTCATCTAGCAGAGATAAAATCAATCAGATTCTTCCCACCGTTAAATACAATAACTACTACAACTCCTTCAATTGATATCTGTTTGGATGAATTTACTCCAATTGACCTTTTAGAGTTAGACAAAAATTTCCTCATCCAAGAATTCAACTTGTCTTTTAGACCCTATTCCTACCAGGTTATTTAAAGAAGTCTTCCCATTTATTGGTAGCTTTATTCTTCAAATAATCAATTCTTCATTAACTTTAGGCCATGTACCGCAGGCTTTTAAAACGGCTGTAATAAAACCCTTACTCAAAAAGCCAACGCTGGATCCAGGTGTTTTAGCTAACTATAGACCGATCTCTAATCTCCCTTTCTTTTCAAAAATCTTAGAAAGAGTTGTTGCTACGCAATTATTTGACCACTTGCAGGGAAATTGTTTATTTGAAGTGTTTCAGTCTGGGTTTAGAATCCATCATAGTACTGAAACAGCCTTAGTGAGGGTCACTAATGACCTCCTTATCGCATCTGATAATGGACTTGTTTCTGTACTTGTCCTTTTAGACCTTAGTTCAGCTTTTGATACTATCAATCATAATATTCTACTTGATAGATTAGAACACTATGTTGGACTTATTGGAACTTCATTACAGTGGTTTACATCTTATTTATCTGACAGGTTCCAGTTTGTTCATGTCAATAATGAGTTTTCTTTCAACTCAAAGCTTAGTCATGGAGTTCCACAGGGATCTGTGCTAGGCCCTACTCGTTTTAGTTTATATATGCTTCCGTTAGGCAACATTATTAGAAAGCACTGTATACATTTTCATTGTTATGCAGATGACACACAATTATACCTGTCAATGAAGCCAGATGATAGTAATCAATTAGCCAAGTTAGAAGCCTGTCTTAAGGAAATCAAAGCTTGGATGACTTGTAATTTCCTGCTATTAAATTCAGATAAGACTGAAGTCATTCTTGTTGGTCCAAAAAACCTCAGAAATACCTTTCCAAATCAAACTTTCAGTTTGGATGTGGTTAGTCTTTCTCTTAATAGTTCTGTGAGGAACCTTGGAGTTATTTTTGATCAAGATCTGTTTTTCAATTCACATATTAAATTTGTTTCTAAGACTGCCTTCTATCATTTGCGTAATATTGCCAAGATTAGGAGCATCTTGTCTCAGAGTGATGCTGAGAAACTGATCCACGCTTTTGTTAGCTCGAGATTAGATTATTGTCACTCTTTATTATCAGGTTGTCCTAAAACATCTTTAAAAAGTCTTCAGTTGATCCAAAATGCTGCAGCAAGAGTTTTAACAGGTACTAGAAAGAGGGATCACATCTCTCCGGTTCTGTCCTACCTTCATTGGCTTCCCATAGAGTTTAGAATTAAGTTTAAAATCCTTTTTCTCACTTACAAAGCTCTAAACAATCAGGCCCCTTTTTATTTAAAAGATCTGATACTACCGTATTATCCTAACAGAGCACTACGCTCCCAAAATGCAGGATTACTTGTAATACCTAGAATCTCCAAAAGTACAATGGGAGGCAGAGCCTTCAGTTATCAAGCTCCTCTCCTGTGGAACCAGCTGCCAATCTGGATTCGGGAGTCAGACTCAATCTCTGTTTTTAAGAATAGGGTTAAAACCTTCCTTTTTGATATAGCCTACAATTAGGGAGGGCTCATGTGTCTCTGGTTCCAAGGTTGTCATAGCCAGAAGCGGCACTGGGGTTAAGCTCCCAGTGCTCATAAAATGCTCCTTATGGCGTGCGTCTCGAAAAGCCTCTGACAACTAAGTCCAACTCCTAGCCTGCCCGTGTGGTTTAGTCTCTAAGCCCGGCGGAACTGCTTTTACTAATAGGAGAAGGGGCGAGGGTGGATCTCTGGCGCCTTAAAACCAGATGCTTCGGGTAGATGGTGGCTCGTCAACCTGGGAAGGTAGCCCATCTAGGGGAAGGTAAACCCTGATTTCAAACCTCCGCTGCCTTGCGGCATACCCAGTCACGGGAAAGGCTTCGGGAGTCAACCCTGAGGAAAAATCCGGAGTCGGAGCCCCTAAGGCATCGTTCTGGCAGCTCCTGCAACGGCGCTGGTGCCAAACTGTAGCAGCCCTGCTGTTCCTTTGGATTCATCAGTGACGTGGAGAGGGGGGACATGCTGCATGGGCAACATCTTGTCCTCCATATCTTCCTGCCCAGGCTTGAATCCTACCAACGCCCAACGCTGGAAGGTAGAACACCGGATCACTGGAGAGGACACTCCAGCTTCGCCTTTGGCGTAGACAAAACACGGGGAATGACAGTTACCGGTTATAAGCCACCGCTCAATTGGTGTAGAGCGCGGCGCCAGGGGTTGTTCCCGACGGTGGGAGGGATCATCGGATCTCACTGGACAGCTACCGCCTGCCTCAAGCTGGGCAGCCCCCAGCCAATAAGATGTTGTCCTGCCACAGCTTGCTTTCCTCATTGGGTGCATGGGGATGAGGAGAAGTCCGAACAGCAGGCTGAGAACCTTCACACCAGGCAAGACAATAAAACAAAAGAGACCAACTCTAAAACTGGGAACTTGGAACGTCCGCACTATGATGACAGGACTCGCTGCTAACCTCAAGGACATCAACGACACCAGGAAGACTGCCATCATCAATAATGAGCTGAAGAGACTGGGAGTGGATATCGCCACTCTCCAGGAAACACGGTTGGCTGACGCAGGCACACTGAGAGAGAAGGACTACACGTTCTACTGGCAGGGAAAGGGCAGTGACGAACACAGGGAACACGGAGTGGGCTTCGCAGTGAAGAACACCTTGCTGAAGATGGTGGAACCGGGCAGCACTGGCTCTGCACGACTCCTCACCCTCCGCCTGAACACCACTCAAGGCCCAGTCACCCTCATCAGTGTGTATGCCCCAACACTGACAGCGACACCAGAGGCAAAAGACGAGTTCTACGAGAATCTCGCAACAACTGTCAGGATCATCCCCAACTCTGAACAACTCATTCTCCTTGAAGACTTCAATGCCAGAGTGGGTGCTGACCACGACTCCTGGCCCTCCTGTCTTGGACCTTTTGGCATGGGCAGAATGAACGACAACGGACAGCGGCTGCTCGAGTTCTGCACATATCACGATCTGTGCATCACAAACTCGTTCTTCAAGACCAAGCCCCAACACAAGGTTTCCTGGCAACATCCGCGCTCAAAGCACTGGCACCAGCTGGACTTGATCCTGACCAGGCGCACCTCACTGAAGAACGTGCTAATCACCCGTTCGTTCCAGAGTGCAGATTGCGACACAGACCATTCATTGGTGTGTTGCAAGGTCAAGCTGCAGCTGAAGAAATTCCATCGTGCTAGACACCCTGGAAAGGCATGGATTGACACCAGCAAGATGGCTCAACCAGAACTTGTTGAGCAGTTTGCCTCCACCTTTGAGAAGGAACTTGGTGTACAACAAGAAGGAGAATCTGCAAAGCAGAAGTGGGAAGTGCTGCGAAACACCATCCACCGCACAGCCTTGGCTACCTATGGGAGGAAGACCTCGAAGTCACAGGACTGGTTTGATGCCAAGTTGACCGAGATGACCCCCGTCATTGAAGCCAAGCGCTCAGCACTTGCTGAGTACAAGAATCAGAATCAGAATCAGAATCAGGTTTATTGCCATTGTTCATGTAGTACACAAACTAGGAATTTGTCTCGGTACAATGCTGCAACATTAAACATGATAAGATAAGAGAAATAAACTATACATGTAATAAAGTGTAGGATAAGATTAAGTGATACTGGTCAACAGTTAAAATATATATTAGCCAGCAGCAGATACTGTGGAGAACTATATAGTGCAGTCGGTAATGCAGGAAGAAAACAGTGATGATTGACATGAGTCTGGTTGAGCTGCTGTACATGGTGCACGAGAGTCACTTAGTGTTCAGCAGTCTAATGGCAGAGGGGAAGAAGCTGTTCATGTGACGGGAGGTTTTAGTCTGGATGGACCGAAGTCTTCTACCAGAGGGGAGGGGGGCAAACAGTACGTGACCAGGGTGTGAGGGATCGGCTATGATCCGGCCTGCACGCCTCCGGGTCCTGGAGATGTACAGATCCTGGAGAGATGGGAGCTTGCAGCCGATCACCTTCTCAGCAGTGCGCACGACGCGCTGCAGCCTTAGTCTGTCCCTGGCAGTGGCTCCTGCGTACCACACGGTTATGGAGGTGGTGAGGATGGACTCGATGATGGCTGTGTAGAACTGCACTAACATCTTGGTGGGTAGCTTGAGCTTCCTCAGCTGCCGCAGGAAGAACATCCTCTGCTGGGCTTTTTTGATGAGTGAGCTGATGGTCAGCTCCCATTTGAGGTCCCTGGTGATGGTAGTGCCTAGGAAGCGGAAGGAATCAGCAGTGGTGATGGGAGAGCCTGAGAGGGTGAGGGGGGGCAGAGGAGTAGTGACTTTCCTGAAGTCTACAATCATCTCCACTGTCTTCAGAGCGTTCAGCTGCAGGTTGTTATTGCTGCACCAGGACGCCAGCTGGGCCACCTCTCTCCTGTAGGCGGACTCGTCGCCGTTGGAGATGAGCCCGATGAGGGTGGTGTCGTCCGCAAACTTGATCAACTTGACAGACTGGTGGCTGGAGGTGCAGGAGTTGGTGTAAAGGGAGAAGAGTAGGGGGGAAAGTACACAGCCCTGGGGTGATCCGGTGCTGATGCTAGTATAGTCTGAGACAGTCTTTCCCAGCCGCACATGCTGCCTCCGGTCCGTCAGGAAGTCGATGATCCACCTGCAGAGGGAGTCAGGCACGTTGAGCAGGGACAGCTTGTCCCGGAGCAGAGCGGGGCGGATGGTGTTGAATGCGGAGCTGAAGTCCACAAACAGGATCCTGGCGTAGGTTCCCGGGGAGTCCAGGTGCTGCAGGATGGAGTGGAGGGCCAGGTTGACTGCATCGTCTACAGACCTGTTGGCTCGGTAGGCAAACTGCAGCGGGTCCAGGAGAGGGGTGGTGATGGACTTGAGGTGGGACAGGACCAGGCGCTCAAAGGACTTCATGACTACAGAGGTGAGCGCTACAGGTCTGTAGTCATTAAGTCCAGTGATCCGTGGCTTCTTGGGGACAGGGATGATGGTGGAGGATTTGAGGCAGGATGGCACGTGGCATAACTTAAGGGAGGTGTTAAAAATGTCTGTGAATACAGGAGCCAGCTGTTTCGCACAGAGTCTCAGGGTGGAGGGAGACACGCCGTCTGGGCCGGGGGCCTTGCGCGGGTTCAGTCTGGAGAACTGTTTGAGCACATCCTGCTCACTGATGATAAGGGGAGGGGGGGAGGAGGGGGGGTGCCTTAAATGAAGTAGGGAATGTGGAGGCTGTGGAGCTGGAGGGAGGGGGGGAGTTGGACACAGATGACGAGGTGTCAAAACGGGCATAGTGTTGGGACAGTCTCTGACAAAGGGCTTTGTCATCCTGACCTTTAGGAGCCTTAGGTCGATAGTTGGTGATTTGCCTCAGTCCTCTCCACACGGAAGCCGAATCATTAGCAGTGAACTGCTGCTGGAGTCTCTCTGAGTATAGAGATTTAGCCCTCTTCAGCTCTCTGTTAAACCGGTATTTAACCTCCCTGTAGCAGTCCCTGTCTCCACTTTTCAGCGCTGCTTCCTTCTCCTTCCTGATCTGTCTGAGCTTAGCTGTGAACCAGGGTTTGTCATTAGAGTAACTCACCCTGGTGCGTGATGGAAGAATGTTCTCTTCACAAAAGTGGATATATGAGTTCACAGTGTCCGTGTACTCATCCAGATCATGCGTGGCTCCTTTAAGCATGCCCCAGTCAGATATTTCCATGCACGTTTCCAGCTTCTCCTCAGCATCACTGGTCCGTATCTTCGTAGTGCTCACAACAGGTTTAGTGAGCTTCAATCTCTGTCTGTATGTGGGAATGAGGTGAACCATCACGTGATCAGATAATCCCAGCGCAGCTCGAGGGACAGCGCGATATGCGTCTTTCACTGTGGTGTAACAGTGATCCAGTGTGTTTAATCCTCTGGTGGGGCATTTAATAAACTGTTTGTAGCGGGGGAGATCGTGGCTCAGATTGCACTGATTAAAGTCGCCAGCCACAATAATCAGCGAGTCTGGAAAACTCCGCTCTGTGTGTTGAATGTGATCCGCGAGCACGCGCTGAGCTTCGCGCGTGTCCGCGTCGGGAGGGGCGTACACAGCGATCATTATGAAAGAAGCAAACTCCCGCGGGGAATAGAAGGGCTTGCAATTGATAACAAGAAATTCCAAGGCAGGAGAACAGTGTTTGGAAATTACCGTTACATCAGAGCACCAGATGCAGTTGATGTAGAAGCAGACTCCGCCTCCTGTGATCTTGCCGGAAAGCTCTGTGTCACGATCAGCATGGAAGAGCTGGAAGCCGTCGAGGCGCAGCGCGCTGTCCGGTATATTTTCCCGGAGCCAGGTCTCAGTAAAGCAGAGGACAGCTGAGGAGGCGAGGTCCTTAAAACGCATCAGCAGTCTCAGTTCATCCACCTTGTTAGAGAGAGAGTTGGTATTGGACAGAAATATGCCAGGCAGCGCCGTTCGCGAGCCTCTCCTGCGAAGTCGCACGAGAGCGCCCGCTCGTCTTCCTCTCTTCCGCCGTCTCACTTTCCGAGCCAAACAATAAACCAGATCGGCGGCAGGGGCTAGAAAAACTGGGAGGAGGTCCGTGGGGGTGAAAGTCCTGATATTTAAAAGTTCTTCACGGGTATAAGTGCAAGCAGACACACAATTGCCAAACAAAAACAAACAAAGAGCGCAGCGAAGCACCATGTCGACCGCTGTGGGCGCCATCTTGGATCGAAAAAGAAGTACCCAAACGAGAAGAATCTCCAGATTCTCAGGGCTGCGAGAAGTAAAGTTCAGCAGACTGCTCGGCGCTGTGCCAACGAGTACTGGACTCAGCTCAGCCAAGACATTCAAACCGCTGCCATAACAGGGAACATCCGTGGTATGTACGATGGCATCAAGAAAGCACTTGGTCCGGCTCAGAGCAAGACGGCCCCCCCCTCAAATCCTCCACTGGGGAGATGATCACAGAAAAGAACAAGCAGATGGAGAGATGGGTGGAACACTACTCCGACCTCTACTCCAGACAGAATACCGTGACATCGTCAGCCCTTGATGCCATCGACTGCCTGCCATCCATGGATGAACTTGACGCCGAGCCAACCATCGACGAACTCAGCAAGGCCATTGATAGCTTGGCCGCTGGCAAGGCACCTGGCAACGACGGCATACCCCCTGACCTGATCAAGCACTGCAAGACCGCCCTATTGCTGCCATTGCATGACGTCTTCTGCCAGGAAGGTGCCATACCACAGGACATGAGGGACGCCAAGATCATCACCCTCTACAAAAACAAAGGGGAGAGAAGCGACTGCAACAACTACAGGGGCATCTCCCTCCTCAGCGTTGTTGGCAAAGTCTACGCACGAGTTGTTCTCGTTCGTCTACAGAAGCTTGCCGAACGTGTCTACCCCGAGTCTCAGTGTGGCTTCCGTGCTGAGCGATCGACGGTAGACATGATATTCTCCATCCACCAACTCCAGGAGAAATGCAGAGAACAGAACATGCCCCTGTACGTCGCCTTCATCGACCTCACCAAAGCATTCGATCTGGTCAGCAGAGAGGGCCTTTTCAAGATCCTGCCAAAGATAGGATGCCCACCAAAGTTGCAAAGCCTCATCGAATCGTTTCACACCAACATGCAGGGGATAGTGCAGCACGATGGCAACGTCTCAGAGCCATTCAACATACGCAGCGGAGTGAAACAGGGCTGTGTACTTGCGCCAACCCTCTTTGGGATTTTCTTTGCTATGCTCCTGAGGCATGCCTTCAGCACAGCAACAGAGGGAATCTACCTGCACACAAGATCTGACGGCAGGCTTTTCAACCTCGCCCGCCTGAAAGCCAGAACCAAAGTACGCGAGGCTCTAATCAGAGACATGCTGTTCGCAGACGACGCTGCAGTCGCAACCCACACACAGCAGGAGCTTCAGACCCTGATGGACCGCTTCTCCCAGGCATGCAAGGACTTCGGGCTTACCATCAGCCTGAAGAAGACTAACGTCTTGGCGCAAGGCACGGAAGCACCACCAACCATCACCATTGACGACTACGAGCTGGAGGTCGTGAATCAGTTCACGTACCTGGGGTCCACGATCAGCAACAACCTCTCCCTTGATATAGAGATCAACAAGAGGATTGGAAAATCAGCCTTCACACTCGCTTTCCTCACCACACGAGTGTGGGAGAATCCCAAACTCTCTGTCAAGACGAAGATGGCAGTGTACAACGCCTGCGTCATCAGCACACTGCTCTATGGGAGTGAGACGTGGACAACATACGCCCGGCAGGAAAAGAGACTGAACTCCTTCCACTTGCGCTGCATTCGCCACATCCTGGACATATCCTGGCAGGACAAAGTGCCCAACACAGAAGTTCTGTCCCGCACCGGCCTTCCCTCCATATTCACTCTACTCAGGCAGCGCAGGCTCCGCTGGCTAGGCCACGTTCACTGTATGGAGGATGGCAGAATCCCCAAAGACGTCCTCTACGGAGAACTGGCAACTGGCAGGAGAGACGCTGGCCGCCCACAGCTGCGCTTTAGAGACGTCTGCAAGAGAGACATGAAGGCCCTGGAGATCAACACAGAGTGCTGGGAGGACCTTGCAACGGACCGCTCCAAATGGAGAGGCACCCTGACCAGACAGCTCAAGGCGGGTGAAGAGAGACTGACTGCTGCAGCAGATGAAAAAAAGACCCGCAGGAAGAACCGCCACAGACCCAGCAGCACGGAGACCACCCACAGGTGTGACCTGTGTGACAGGGACTGCCATTCGCGCATCGGCCTGTTCAGCCACAGGCGGTGCTGTTCCAGCAGAGTAGACGTTTAGGATTCTCTTCCATGGTCATCATAGACCGACGGAGGCCGACGACATGTGTCTCTGAACCCTCCCTTAGTTATGCTGCTAATAGGTTTAGACAGCTGGGGGACCTCCAATAATGCACTGGGCTTCACTCCTTTCTTCACTTTCAATGAAATTTCTTTTTTTTTTTTTTTTTTTGCTGGTCATTAACATCTGTTTGTTCTCGCCCATAGATTGAGTCCCCATTGTGCTGTTTGTTCTCTACATGTCTGTTCTTTTCATCTTCTCTATCCCCTCACCCCCCAGCCAGTCGCAGCAGATGACTGCCCCTCCCTGAGCCTGGTTCTGCTGGAGGTTTCTTGCTGTTAAAAGGGAGTTTTTCCTCTCCACCGCTGCCAAGCACTTGCTCACAGGGGATCGCCTGATTGCTGGGTGACATAACGCACGGCTCAGGAGACGCACACACACAGGCTCAGAGTAGTTCAAATAGTTTATTAACAACGGGCGTGAATGAGTGCGTGTCTGCGGGGTGTAAATGTGTTGGTGGCGGTGTCCGCTTCAGACACAGAGGCAGGTGACCGTACAGCCGGGCAACCCTATGGAGAAGACACAGGGAGAGGGTGACAGGCATACACCAACACAGGAGGGATAATGGCAAGAGAAGGACTTACTTGGATGACAGGTCAGCTGGCACAGCAAGGGGCGAAACCCGGGAGACAGCCACCTGGAGAGCTCGGTGCAACAGCGAGGAATGGGCTTTGGAGAGAAGACGTCCGCCGCCGCCGGGAAATCCACCTGTGCACAGGGGAGCAGACTGGAGAGAGAAGGTAAGGCTTCTTACCCAAATAATTGCGCTGAAGATAGTGGATGACTCACAACGGTGAGGAACGAAGTCTGACGGCTTCAGGCCGAGCCTCCGGGCGAGGCGGCTTTTCTCCTTCGCCGCTGATGAGGATCAGGTGTGTGAGCAGGTGGCGCCGCTGATGAACGGTGCGACGTGACAGTACTCCCCCCTCTAGCAGCGCCTCCTGGCGATGGCTTATCCGGGTGCGCTCGGTGGAAGTCCGCGATGAGCGATGGGTCCAACACAAACGACGAGGGTACCCACTGTCGATGCTCGGGCCCATAGCCCTCCCAGTCCACCAAGTACTGCAACCCACGACCCCGGCGTCGAGAGTCCAGGATGGAAGCGACAGACCAGGCCGGATGGCCATCAATCATCCGGGGCGCGGGTTGCGCAGCAGGAGGGGGGCAAAGGGGGTCGGTGACTGCCAGCTTCACCTTCGACACGTGGAAGGTGGGATGGATGCGGAGGGAGGGGGGAATAGCCACGCGCACAGCCACCGGGTTGATGATCCGGGTGATGGGATAGGGACCCATGAAGCGCTGTGCCAGCTTTCTCCTCTCACCTTTTAGGGTGACGTCCTGGGTGGAAACGTAGACACGTTGCCCAACTCTGTACGCCGGGGCAGGTCTTCTATGCCGGTCCGCCACAGTCCTGTTGCGCTCCGCTGTGCGTAAAAGCGCCTTGCGCGCGGCAGCCCAGATGGAGCGGAACTGCCTGAGATGTGCTCTAACCGAGGGGACGGTCACCTCACTCTCCTGCTCTGGAAAGAGCGGGGGGTCGTAACCCAGGGACGCCTTGAATGGAGACATCCCCGTAGCAGAAGAGCGAGCGGTATTATGAGCATACTCGACCCAGGCGAGATGGTTGCTCCAGGACGTTGGTTTAGATGAGGTCACACAGCGGAGCGCAGCCTCCAGCTCCTGGTTGGTCCGCTCACACTGCCCGTTGGACTGGGGGTGATGGCCGGAGGAGAGGCTCACCTTGGCTCCGATGGCGTTACAGAACGACCTCCAAACCTCGGATGAAAATTGGGGACCCCGGTCCGAGACCACGTCCACCGGAATCCCGTGCAGCCTGACCACGTGTTGGACAAGGAGACCCGCCGTCTCCAGGGCAGTAGGGAGACCTCGCAGGGGGACGAAGTGCGCCGCCTTGGAGAAACGGTCCACGATGGTCAGGATGGAGTCACAGGAGTTGGAAACGGGGAGACCGGTGACGAAATCCAACGCGATGTGCGACCAGGGCCTGCCAGGAACGGGCAGGGGCTGGAGCAGACCCGCTGGAGGGGCGTTTCCCGACTTGCAGGTGGCACAGATAGGGCAAGCCCGGGCGTAGCGGGCCGCGTCCCTCCGCAGGCCTGGCCACCAAAAGGACCGTTGGAGGAGGTTGATCATCCGGGAGGTGCCGGGATGACAGGTGAGCCGGGAGGTGTGGAGCCAGTGGATGACCTCTCCTCGGACCGCAGATGGCACGAACAGTCTTCCCTCCGGTCCGCCGCCAGGATCAGGTTCCACCTCCTGCGCCTTCCGGATCTTGCTCTTGATGTCCCAAGAGATGGCACCCACGACGCACGACCTGGGCAGGATGGTGTGGGGCGTCTCCTCAGCCCCCACGGGGGTAAACTGCCTAGAGAGGGCATCAGGCAGGCCGTTCTTGGAGCCTGGCCTGAAGGTGATGGTAAAATGGAACCTGGCGAAGAACAAAGACCAGCGCGCCTGGCGGGCGTTCAGGCGCTTGGCAGATCGTAAATATTCTAAGTTCTTGTGGTCCGTCAGGACCACGAACGGCAGGTCCGCCCCCTCTAGCCAGTGGCGCCACTCCTGTAAGGCGAGTTTGATGGCCAGGAGCTCCCTGTCCCCCACATCGTAGTTCCTCTCCGCCGGGGACAAGCGCTGGGAGAAGAAGGCACAGGGTCGTTTGGCGCCATCGTCCGGTGACCACTGGGATAGAACTGCTCCCACTCCCGTGTCCGAGGCATCCACCTCCACTATGCACTGCAGCGCGGGGTCGACCTGGCGAAGAACCCGGGAGGAGGAGAATTCCGCCTTCAGCGCCTTAAAGGCAGCAGCGACCTCCTCTGTCCACCGGAAAGGGACCTTCGGGGATGTGAGGCGGGTCAGCGGTCCGACGATCGAGCTGAAGTTGGGCACAAAGCGGCGGTAGAAATTGGCGAAGCCAACAAATTGTTGCACCTGCTTCCGGGATGCGGGAGTATCAGTATTTTCGAGGTGTCAAAACGGGCATAGTGTTGGGACAGTCTCTGACAAAGGGCTTTGTCATCCTGACCTTTAGGAGCCTTAGGTCGATAGTTGGTGATTTGCCTCAGTCCTCTCCACACGGAAGCCGAATCATTAGCAGTGAACTGCTGCTGGAGTCTCTCTGAGTATAGAGATTTAGCCCTCTTCAGCTCTCTGTTAAACCGGTATTTAACCTCCCTGTAGCAGTCCCTGTCTCCACTTTTCAGCGCTGCTTCCTTCTCCTTCCTGATCTGTCTGAGCTTAGCTGTGAACCAGGGTTTGTCATTAGAGTAACTCACCCTGGTGCGTGATGGAAGAATGTTCTCTTCACAAAAGTGGATATATGAGTTCACAGTGTCCGTGTACTCATCCAGATCATGCGTGGCTCCTTTAAGCATGCCCCAGTCAGATATTTCCATGCACGTTTCCAGCTTCTCCTCAGCATCACTGGTCCGTATCTTCGTAGTGCTCACAACAGGTTTAGTGAGCTTCAATCTCTGTCTGTATGTGGGAATGAGGTGAACCATCACGTGATCAGATAATCCCAGCGCAGCTCGAGGGACAGCGCGATATGCGTCTTTCACTGTGGTGTAACAGTGATCCAGTGTGTTTAATCCTCTGGTGGGGCATTTAATAAACTGTTTGTAGCGGGGGAGATCGTGGCTCAGATTGCACTGATTAAAGTCGCCAGCCACAATAATCAGCGAGTCTGGAAAACTCCGCTCTGTGTGTTGAATGTGATCCGCGAGCACGCGCTGAGCTTCGCGCGTGTCCGCGTCGGGAGGGGCGTACACAGCGATCATTATGAAAGAAGCAAACTCCCGCGGGGAATAGAAGGGCTTGCAATTGATAACAAGAAATTCCAAGGCAGGAGAACAGTGTTTGGAAATTACCGTTACATCAGAGCACCAGATGCAGTTGATGTAGAAGCAGACTCCGCCTCCTGTGATCTTGCCGGAAAGCTCTGTGTCACGATCAGCATGGAAGAGCTGGAAGCCGTCGAGGCGCAGCGCGCTGTCCGGTATATTTTCCCGGAGCCAGGTCTCAGTAAAGCAGAGGACAGCTGAGGAGGCGAGGTCCTTAAAACGCATCAGCAGTCTCAGTTCATCCACCTTGTTAGAGAGAGAGTTGGTATTGGACAGAAATATGCCAGGCAGCGCCGTTCGCGAGCCTCTCCTGCGAAGTCGCACGAGAGCGCCCGCTCGTCTTCCTCTCTTCCGCCGTCTCACTTTCCGAGCCAAACAATAAACCAGATCGGCGGCAGGGGCTAGAAAAACTGGGAGGAGGTCCGTGGGGGTGAAAGTCCTGATATTTAAAAGTTCTTCACGGGTATAAGTGCAAGCAGACACACAATTGCCAAACAAAAACAAACAAAGAGCGCAGCGAAGCACCATGTCGACCGCTGTGGGCGCCATCTTGGATCGAAAAAGAAGTACCCAAACGAGAAGAATCTCCAGATTCTCAGGGCTGCGAGAAGTAAAGTTCAGCAGACTGCTCGGCGCTGTGCCAACGAGTACTGGACTCAGCTCAGCCAAGACATTCAAACCGCTGCCATAACAGGGAACATCCGTGGTATGTACGATGGCATCAAGAAAGCACTTGGTCCGGCTCAGAGCAAGACGGCCCCCCCCTCAAATCCTCCACTGGGGAGATGATCACAGAAAAGAACAAGCAGATGGAGAGATGGGTGGAACACTACTCCGACCTCTACTCCAGACAGAATACCGTGACATCGTCAGCCCTTGATGCCATCGACTGCCTGCCATCCATGGATGAACTTGACGCCGAGCCAACCATCGACGAACTCAGCAAGGCCATTGATAGCTTGGCCGCTGGCAAGGCACCTGGCAACGACGGCATACCCCCTGACCTGATCAAGCACTGCAAGACCGCCCTATTGCTGCCATTGCATGACGTCTTCTGCCAGGAAGGTGCCATACCACAGGACATGAGGGACGCCAAGATCATCACCCTCTACAAAAACAAAGGGGAGAGAAGCGACTGCAACAACTACAGGGGCATCTCCCTCCTCAGCGTTGTTGGCAAAGTCTACGCACGAGTTGTTCTCGTTCGTCTACAGAAGCTTGCCGAACGTGTCTACCCCGAGTCTCAGTGTGGCTTCCGTGCTGAGCGATCGACGGTAGACATGATATTCTCCATCCACCAACTCCAGGAGAAATGCAGAGAACAGAACATGCCCCTGTACGTCGCCTTCATCGACCTCACCAAAGCATTCGATCTGGTCAGCAGAGAGGGCCTTTTCAAGATCCTGCCAAAGATAGGATGCCCACCAAAGTTGCAAAGCCTCATCGAATCGTTTCACACCAACATGCAGGGGATAGTGCAGCACGATGGCAACGTCTCAGAGCCATTCAACATACGCAGCGGAGTGAAACAGGGCTGTGTACTTGCGCCAACCCTCTTTGGGATTTTCTTTGCTATGCTCCTGAGGCATGCCTTCAGCACAGCAACAGAGGGAATCTACCTGCACACAAGATCTGACGGCAGGCTTTTCAACCTCGCCCGCCTGAAAGCCAGAACCAAAGTACGCGAGGCTCTAATCAGAGACATGCTGTTCGCAGACGACGCTGCAGTCGCAACCCACACACAGCAGGAGCTTCAGACCCTGATGGACCGCTTCTCCCAGGCATGCAAGGACTTCGGGCTTACCATCAGCCTGAAGAAGACTAACGTCTTGGCGCAAGGCATGGAAGCACCACCAACCATCACCATTGACGACTACGAGCTGGAGGTCGTGAATCAGTTCACGTACCTGGGGTCCACGATCAGCAACAACCTCTCCCTTGATATAGAGATCAACAAGAGGATTGGAAAATCAGCCTTCACACTCGCTTTCCTCACCACACGAGTGTGGGAGAATCCCAAACTCTCTGTCAAGACGAAGATGGCAGTGTACAACGCCTGCGTCATCAGCACACTGCTCTATGGGAGTGAGACGTGGACAACATACGCCCGGCAGGAAAAGAGACTGAACTCCTTCCACTTGCGCTGCATTCGCCACATCCTGGACATATCCTGGCAGGACAAAGTGCCCAACACAGAAGTTCTGTCCCGCACCGGCCTTCCCTCCATATTCACTCTACTCAGGCAGCGCAGGCTCCGCTGGCTAGGCCACGTTCACTGTATGGAGGATGGCAGAATCCCCAAAGACGTCCTCTACGGAGAACTGGCAACTGGCAGGAGAGACGCTGGCCGCCCACAGCTGCGCTTTAGAGACGTCTGCAAGAGAGACATGAAGGCCCTGGAGATCAACACAGAGTGCTGGGAGGACCTTGCAACGGACCGCTCCAAATGGAGAGGCACCCTGACCAGACAGCTCAAGGCGGGTGAAGAGAGACTGACTGCTGCAGCAGATGAAAAAAAGACCCGCAGGAAGAACCGCCACAGACCCAGCAGCACGGAGACCACCCACAGGTGTGACCTGTGTGACAGGGACTGCCATTCGCGCATCGGCCTGTTCAGCCACAGGCGGTGCTGTTCCAGCAGAGTAGACGTTTAGGATTCTCTTCCATGGTCATCATAGACCGACGGAGGCCGACGACATGTGTCTCTGAACCCTCCCTTAGTTATGCTGCTAATAGGTTTAGACAGCTGGGGGACCTCCAATAATGCACTGGGCTTCACTCCTTTCTTCACTTTCAATGAAATTTCTTTTTTTTTTTTTTTTTTTTGCTGGTCATTAACATCTGTTTGTTCTCGCCCATAGATTGAGTCCCCATTGTGCTGTTTGTTCTCTACATGTCTGTTCTTTTCATCTTCTCTATCCCCTCACCCCCCAGCCAGTCGCAGCAGATGACTGCCCCTCCCTGAGCCTGGTTCTGCTGGAGGTTTCTTGCTGTTAAAAGGGAGTTTTTCCTCTCCACCGCTGCCAAGCACTTGCTCACAGGGGATCGCCTGATTGCTGGGTGACATAACGCACGGCTCAGGAGACGCACACACACAGGCTCAGAGTAGTTCAAATAGTTTATTAACAACGGGCGTGAATGAGTGCGTGTCTGCGGGGTGTAAATGTGTTGGTGGCGGTGTCCGCTTCAGACACAGAGGCAGGTGACCGTACAGCCGGGCAACCCTATGGAGAAGACACAGGGAGAGGGTGACAGGCATACACCAACACAGGAGGGATAATGGCAAGAGAAGGACTTACTTGGATGACAGGTCAGCTGGCACAGCAAGGGGCGAAACCCGGGAGACAGCCACCTGGAGAGCTCGGTGCAACAGCGAGGAATGGGCTTTGGAGAGAAGACGTCCGCCGCCGCCGGGAAATCCACCTGTGCACAGGGGAGCAGACTGGAGAGAGAAGGTAAGGCTTCTTACCCAAATAATTGCGCTGAAGATAGTGGATGACTCACAACGGTGAGGAACGAAGTCTGACGGCTTCAGGCCGAGCCTCCGGGCGAGGCGGCTTTTCTCCTTCGCCGCTGATGAGGATCAGGTGTGTGAGCAGGTGGCGCCGCTGATGAACGGTGCGACGTGACAGTACTCCCCCCTCTAGCAGCGCCTCCTGGCGATGGCTTATCCGGGTGCGCTCGGTGGAAGTCCGCGATGAGCGATGGGTCCAACACAAACGACGAGGGTACCCACTGTCGATGCTCGGGCCCATAGCCCTCCCAGTCCACCAAGTACTGCAACCCACGACCCCGGCGTCGAGAGTCCAGGATGGAAGCGACAGACCAGGCCGGATGGCCATCAATCATCCGGGGCGCGGGTTGCGCAGCAGGAGGGGGGCAAAGGGGGTCGGTGACTGCCAGCTTCACCTTCGACACGTGGAAGGTGGGATGGATGCGGAGGGAGGGGGGAATAGCCACGCGCACAGCCACCGGGTTGATGATCCGGGTGATGGGATAGGGACCCATGAAGCGCTGTGCCAGCTTTCTCCTCTCACCTTTTAGGGTGACGTCCTGGGTGGAAACGTAGACACGTTGCCCAACTCTGTACGCCGGGGCAGGTCTTCTATGCCGGTCCGCCACAGTCCTGTTGCGCTCCACTGTGCGTAAAAGCGCCTTGCGCGCGGCAGCCCAGATGGAGCGGAACTGCCTGAGATGTGCTCTAACCGAGGGGACGGTCACCTCACTCTCCTGCTCTGGAAAGAGCGGGGGGTCGTAACCCAGGGACGCCTTGAATGGAGACATCCCCGTAGCAGAAGAGCGAGCGGTATTATGAGCATACTCGACCCAGGCGAGATGGTTGCTCCAGGACGTTGGTTTAGATGAGGTCACACAGCGGAGCGCAGCCTCCAGCTCCTGGTTGGTCCGCTCACACTGCCCGTTGGACTGGGGGTGATGGCCGGAGGAGAGGCTCACCTTGGCTCCGATGGCGTTACAGAACGACCTCCAAACCTCGGATGAAAATTGGGGACCCCGGTCCGAGACCACGTCCACCGGAATCCCGTGCAGCCTGACCACGTGTTGGACAAGGAGACCCGCCGTCTCCAGGGCAGTAGGGAGACCTCGCAGGGGGACGAAGTGCGCCGCCTTGGAGAAACGGTCCACGATGGTCAGGATGGAGTCACAGGAGTTGGAAACGGGGAGACCGGTGACGAAATCCAACGCGATGTGCGACCAGGGCCTGCCAGGAACGGGCAGGGGCTGGAGCAGACCCGCTGGAGGGGCGTTTCCCGACTTGCAGGTGGCACAGATAGGGCAAGCCCGGGCGTAGCGGGCCGCGTCCCTCCGCAGGCCTGGCCACCAAAAGGACCGTTGGAGGAGGTTGATCATCCGGGAGGTGCCGGGATGACAGGTGAGCCGGGAGGTGTGGAGCCAGTGGATGACCTCTCCTCGGACCGCAGATGGCACGAACAGTCTTCCCTCCGGTCCGCCGCCAGGATCAGGTTCCACCTCCTGCGCCTTCCGGATCTTGCTCTTGATGCCCCAAGAGATGGCACCCACGACGCACGACCTGGGCAGGATGGTGTGGGGCGTCTCCTCAGCCCCCACGGGGGTAAACTGCCTAGAGAGGGCATCAGGCAGGCCGTTCTTGGAGCCTGGCCTGAAGGTGATGGTAAAATGGAACCTGGCGAAGAACAAAGACCAGCGCGCCTGGCGGGCGTTCAGGCGCTTGGCAGATCGTAAATATTCTAAGTTCTTGTGGTCCGTCAGGACCACGAACGGCAGGTCCGCCCCCTCTAGCCAGTGGCGCCACTCCTGTAAGGCGAGTTTGATGGCCAGGAGCTCCCTGTCCCCCACATCGTAGTTCCTCTCCGCCGGGGACAAGCGCTGGGAGAAGAAGGCACAGGGTCGTTTGGCGCCATCGTCCGGTGACCACTGGGATAGAACTGCTCCCACTCCCGTGTCCGAGGCATCCACCTCCACTATGCACTGCAGCGCGGGGTCGACCTGGCGAAGAACCCGGGAGGAGGAGAATTCCGCCTTCAGCGCCTTAAAGGCAGCAGCGACCTCCTCTGTCCACCGGAAAGGGACCTTCGGGGACGTGAGGCGGGTCAGCGGTCCGACGATCGAGCTGAAGTTGGGCACAAAGCGGCGGTAGAAATTGGCGAAGCCAACAAATTGTTGCACCTGCTTCCGGGATGCGGGAGTAGGCCACTCCACCACCGCCTTCACCTTCTCTGGGTCTGGAAGCACCTGGTCTTGAGAGATGATAAATCCCAGGAAGGATGTGGTCCTAGCGTAGAATTCGCACTTCTCAGCCTTCACGTAGAGCCGATTCTCCAGCAGTCTTTGGAGGACCCGCCTCACATGGACCTGGTGCTCGTCCCTGGACCTGGAGAAGATAAGGATGTCGTCCAGGTAGACGAACACGAAGAGGCCGATGAAATCCCGGAGGACATCGTTGATGAGGCGCTGAAAGACGGCAGGAGCGTTGGTTAACCCGAACGGCATGACTAGGTATTCAAAGTGGCCGTTCGGGGTACGGAAGGCTGTCTTCCACTCATCTCCCTCCCGGATCCTGACGAGGTGGTAAGCGCTGCGTAGATCCAGCTTGGTAAACCAGGTCGCCCCCTGGAGGGAGTGGAAGGCAGTGTCCATGAGGGGCAGGGTGTAACGGTCCCTCACAGTGATGTCGTTGAGCGCACGGTAGTCTATGCAGGGGCGGAGGGACCCGTCCTTTTTCCCGACGAAGAAGAACCCTGCCCCCACGGGTGACGACGATGGGCGAATTATCCCAGCGCTCAGTGATTCCTTCAGGTAGGTGTTCATTGTCTCCTTCTCTGGCGCAGACAGGCTGTAGAGCCGACCAGAAGGTAAGGGGGCCCCCTGGCGGAGGTTGATGGCACAGTCATAGGGCCGATGAGGGGGAAGAGACATAGCTTTCGCCTTGCTGAATACCATACCCAGGTCGTGAAAATCCGGAGGCACCAGAGACAGGTCCGGGGGTGCTGCGTCCGCCACAGGGGGGGAAGCGGACGGGGAGCAGGCAGCGGACTGAAGGCAGGTGCCCATACAAAACGTGCTCCATGCCGCTACCCCAGCTGACTTCCAGTCCAGGACAGGGTTGTGGAGGCGTAGCCAGGGATACCCCAGGATGACGGGCGACACAGAGTTGGGCAGGACGTAGAAAACCATCTCCTCCCGGTGGTTCCCTGAGATGATGACCGGGACGGGGACGGTCTGATGTGAGACTCTCCCAAGGGAGGCACGAGAGAGATTGACCAGGGAGATGGGGTTTCTCAGTGCCTGACAGCGGATGCCCAATCGGGTTGCCAGGCTTTGTGAAATGAAGCTGCCTTCTGCGCCCGAATCCACCAGTGCGTGGGTGAGATGCCCAGTGGGGTTGTGGCAGAAACGGATGGGCAGCTTCAATTGGGTGAGGGGATTTGGCCGATTGACGTCCGTGAGGCCCCCTACAGTGACTCGCGGACCCCGCCGTTTGGCTTCAGCGGACAAAGCTCCACCGTGTGCTGATTGTCTCCGCAATACATGCAGAGACCCAGCTCACGGCGGCGTTGTCTCTCTGCCGGGGAGAGCTTTGTCCAGCCCGTCACCATCGGCTCCGACTCCTCGGGGCGCGATGGTGGCGGCGTCGCCAGGGGGCGAACTTGGGGCAGGCGCAGCGAGGCTCCCCGAGGGCGAGAAGTAGACGACTTCCGTCCTGAGGAGCGCTCGCGCAGCCTGTTGTCCAAGCTAATGGCTAGTGAGGTTAGCTCCGCTAGCGTTCCGGGGACATCCCGTCCAGCCAGTTCATCCCTCAGATCGTCATTGAGGCTGCGGAGGAACAGGCCACAGAGGGAACGTTCGTCCCAGCCCAATTCCTCCGCTGCTACCCGGTAGTCGATAGCATAGTCCGCGGCCGACCGGCTTCCCTGCTGGAGAGCGAGAAGCCGATCGACCTGGACCGTCTCGGTGCGAGAATGGTCGAACACCTCTAGGAAGCGCCTCACGAACTCGGCATAGGTGAGGGTGGCATAACTGGGTCTCGCCATTATAGCGTAGGCCCAGGTTAAAGCGCGCCCCTCCAGAAGGTTACCTATGTAGCCGATTCGGCTGTGATCTGAGGGAAAGTCCCCGGGCACACGGTCGAACACGGACTCACACTGCATCACAAACCCCCGCGCTCCGCCGAGCTTTCCGCTAAAGCGAGCGGGGGTCGGAATTGGTGTGAGACGGGCCGGTGCCACTGGAGCTGGCTGAACGGCCGCAGGAACAGCAGGAGCTGCGCCACCCTGGGGAGCCGGGGGGAACGGCTGCTGGGGGTCCAGACGGTCCAATCGGTTTGTTATTGCAATTAATTGGTTCAGGATCACCTGTTGTTGATAAGCGATCTGATCTACTCGAACCTCGAGAGTGGTAAGACGGTGTGCGAGCCCGCCGTCTGCCGAGCCGCTCTGCTGAAGCCGTACTGACATAACGCACGGCTCAGGAGACGCACACACACAGGCTCAGAGTAGTTCAAATAGTTTATTAACAACGGGCGTGAATGAGTGCGTGTCTGCGGGGTGTAAATGTGTTGGTGGCGGTGTCCGCTTCAGACACAGAGGCAGGTGACCGTACAGCCGGGCAACCCTATGGAGAAGACACAGGGAGAGGGTGACAGGCATACACCAACACAGGAGGGATAATGGCAAGAGAAGGACTTACTTGGATGACAGGTCAGCTGGCACAGCAAGGGGCGAAACCCGGGAGACAGCCACCTGGAGAGCTCGGTGCAACAGCGAGGAATGGGCTTTGGAGAGAAGACGTCCGCCGCCGCCGGGAAATCCACCTGTGCACAGGGGAGCAGACTGGAGAGAGAAGGTAAGGCTTCTTACCCAAATAATTGCGCTGAAGATAGTGGATGACTCACAACGGTGAGGAACGAAGTCTGACGGCTTCAGGCCGAGCCTCCGGGCGAGGCGGCTTTTCTCCTTCGCCGCTGATGAGGATCAGGTGTGTGAGCAGGTGGCGCCGCTGATGAACGGTGCGACGTGACACTGGGGTCTTTCTGCAATTGTGGGGGTTCCCCCTACAGTTGAAAGTTCTATGAGATGACTGTTGTTGTGAAATGGTGCTATATAAATAAAGTTGAATTGAATTGAATTGAATTGAATAGATGTCTAAGATTGATTTCAGCAGTGTTGGGAGTAACACCACTACTTTTGAAGTAATGTTAGGTTAATTGGCTGTTCTAAATTGTCCCTAGATATCTGTTTCCTATAGGCCCTTAGAATAGAGGGTTAGTATTAATGAAAGCGCTTTGAGTGGTCTTTGTGACTAGAAAAGTGCTATATAAGTGCAGGTTATTTAGTTAGTTAGTAATGTGCTGTGTAATGAAATTACTGTTTAAAAATTCAGTAATGCATTACAGTTGCTGAAATTTAATCAGATGCGTTACTCGTTTTATTAATATGGATAGATATTTTAGCGCAAATAAATACAAACTGACCCTACGTAGCTAACGAGCCATCAGTCAGATAGAGCCTCTTCACTGCTGCAGCCACAAGTGGAGCTTGCTCCTGCTGGGAAAAGATAAAGCTACTTTGTTTTTGTGGAAATAGAAAGATTATTTTTCTTTGTCGTGGTTAAAGATAAGTGGGTTGCAAGCTAAATGTGTTTGAGACCGACTACAATCTCCAGAAATGCCTAAGAACAGCAACAAGGTCCTGCAAAGCTAGTACTATGCTATGTTATGCTAACATCATGTTAGTGGTTTTACGCTATATGAACAGCGGCTGGATTTCGAGCACAGGTATGGATCTGGACTGTTGGTGACCCAGCAAGAATTAAACAGACTGATTGCCAGATACGTCGTTACAGAATTTTCCATCAGACAGCTGTTATCCTCTGAAGTTAAAACACATTTACTTGCTACCTGGATAAAGATTATTCAAAAATGGATTTGCTCGCCAAAAGGACTGAATCATGTCTCTGTCACAGCAGATATATGGACTGTGGATAATGGACATTTTCTTTGAATCACTGCACATCGGATTAAATCCATAATATTAAAGGTAAGGAACTATCAGCTTTATGCAGTGTTGCCAGCTCACTCTTTTCCTCTCTTTCTCACTCCACAAATCATGTTTCTCACTCCAAAATGAGGAAATTACTGGCAATTTTGTGTTGATTTTCTTCAGATTTTTCCCACATTAAGAATTCTCAAGACAGGATAAAGCAGACTGAACATGTTCTAAAAGCTCTGTCTGAAACAATCTGTTTTCAGCCTGACATTAATAAGCCCCTAATGTAATCTATTAATTAAATTATCTTGCTATGTGTGCAAGATGATTTAATTGTGCATTTAAAAGTACAGTGAAAGTTACTTTTCCAAGTAACTAATTACTTTAATCATGCAGTAACTCAAAAGTAACTCAGTTACTTTTGAAAAGAACTAACTAGTAACTGTAACTAGTTACTATTTTAGTAACTTGGCCAGCCCTGGATATCAGTGATCCAAAGAGCCCTGAGACACAATACCAACCATGAGTTTAATTGAAAACCAAAAAATTGAATGTCTATGACACTAAAATCATATTTGCATAATAATTTGGAACGCGGTGTATAAAGTTTAATCCAGGTAGATGAAACTTATGTTTCAAACTCAACAGTGATGCTATATGGTGACTACAAACTGCAGCATAACTTACACGCAGCCTCCGCACAACACATCTCCTCTCTGAGACTCAGGCTGCATTTTATAATAAATGTAATTGTTTATTATAAAATGAATAATTTGCCAGGATGTAGTGGAGGGGTAGCACCTTTGTAGGAGGGCAGGCATCCCGATCTGTCATAGTACTGCCTTCCAGGCAATACAGGATCGGTGGAAGCAGGACCCAAGGTGCAGACTGAGCTGCAGAGCATAATGGTTTATTAAATAAATAAAACAAACTCAAGGAACAAAACGTAAAATAAATAAATGAATGCACGGGGAGCAGAAAACAACAGGAAAACTAGAAATAAATGATGATGATGCCAGACAGAGCACATGCACAAACAAACAAACAGGGTAACTAATAATTGCAAACATGAGACAGCTGGGGCATAAATCAAGGGCAGAACAGGAGCACACATGAGGGAGTGGCTATAGATACGGAAACATGAGGGACTAGAGACAATAGGGAGACAAATATACCACAAGACCATGATAAAAACACTGAAGACAAATGGGGTGACGCAACAGACCAGGGGAGACATAGGAGACAGTAATTATAATAAATAATAATAATAATAATAATAATAATAATGATAATCACAGAGGAACAAAATGAATAAGAGGTCTAGGACCGTGCCCAGAACTTGACATGATCCTTTGGGTCGCTTGACTACTCTGGTCGTCACGCTCACCTCAGCTCGCACGTACAGTGGGGCAAAAAAGTATTTAGTCAGCCACCAATTGTGGAAGTTCTCCCACTTAAAAGATGAGAGAGGTCTCCAATTTTCATCATAGATATACCTCAACTATGAGAGACAAAATAAGAAAAAAAAATCCAGAAAATCACATTGAAGGATTTTTAATGAATTAATTGGTAAATTCCTCAGTAAAATAAGTATTTGGTCAATAACAAAAGTTCATCTCAATACTTTGTTATATACCCTTTGTTGGCAATGACAGAGGTCGAACATTTTCTGTAAGTTTTCACAAGGTTTTCACACACTGTTGCTGGTATTTTGGCCCATTCCTCCATGCAGATCTCCTCTAGAGCAGTGATGTTTTGGGGCTGTCGCTGGGCAACACAGACTTTCAACTCCCTCCAAAGATTTTCTATGGGGTTGAGATCTGGAGACTGCCTAGGCCACTCCAGGACCTTGAAATGCTTCTTACGAAGCCACTCCTTTGTTGCCCGGGCGGTGTGTTTGGGATCATTGTCATGCTGAAAGACCCAGCCACATTTCATCTTCAATGCCCTTGCTGGTGGAAGGAGGTTTTCACTCAAAATCTCATGATACATGGCTCCATTCATTCTTTCCTTTACACGGATCAGTCGTCCTGGTCCCTTTGCAGAAAAAAAGCCCCAAAGCATGATGGTTCCACCCCCAAGCTTCACAGTAGGTATGGTGTTCTTTCTTCTCCAAACACAACAAGTTGAGTTTTTACAATAAAGTTCTATTTTGGTTTCATCTGACCATATGACATTCTCCCAATCCTCTTCTGGATCATCCAAATGCTCTCTAGCAAACTTCAGACGGGCCTGGACATGTACTGGCTTAAGCAGGGGGCACGTCTGGCACTGCAGGATTTGAGTCCCTGGCGGCGTAGTGTGTTACTGATGGTAGCCTTTGATACTTTGGTCCCAGCTCTCTGCAGGTCATTCACTAGGCCCCCCCATGTGGTTCTGGGATTTTTGCTCACCATTCTCGTGATCATTTTGACCCCACGGGGTGAGATCTTGCGTGGAGCACCAGATCAAGGGAGATTATCAGTGGGCTTGTATGTCTTCCATTTTCTAATAATTGCTCCCACAGTTGATTTCTTCACACCAAGCTGCTTACCTATTGCAGATTCAGTCTTCCCAGCCTGGTGCAGGTCTACAATTTTGTTTCTGGTGTCCTTTGACAGCTCTTTGGTCTTGGCCATAGGGAGTTTGGAGTCTGACTGTTTGAGGTTGTGGACAGGTGTCTTTTATACTGATAATGAGTTCAAACAGGTGCCATTAATACAGGTAACGAGTGGAGGACAGAGGAGCCTCTTAAAGAAGAAGTTACAGGTCTGTGAGAGCCAGAAATCTTGCTTGTTTGTAGGTGACCAAATACTTATTTTCCACCATAATTTGCAAATAAATTCTTCCTTCAATGTGATTTTCTGGATTTTTTTTTCTCATTTTGTCTCTCATAGTTGAGGTATATCTATGATGAAAATTGGAGACCTCTCTCATCTTTTAAGTGGGAGAAGTTGCACAATTGGTGGCTGACTAAATACTTTTTTGCCCCACTGTATGGCTGCCTGTAGCTGCCTTGGCTCAGCAGTGGCCACACCCCGGGTAATGGCGTCACCCTGCCGGCTGAACTCTGTGGGGGTACCCGGCTAGGGGTTCCTGGGTGGAAAAGGAGGAATGCATTTCCGCCACCCTTCAGTGTCCCCAGTCATGGGTTAAATGAACAGCTTCTGCCAGCTGTGGGGCAGTCCTTAAATGGAGGATCCTGGCCAGTTGCTGCACCCACCCCGGTGGCTATACATTGCAGTTTCTGCACCTGTCGTCAATGCTGGGTTTCGGGAGTAGAGGTTTGCACACTCCACTACCACCTAGGGCTGCACAATTAAGGCCAAAATGATGATCGTGATTATTTTTGATCAATATTGAAATCAAGATTATTAATGATGATTATTCATTAAAGTGTCTGTGACACGATTTAGGAACTATGGATCAATATTCAGTATGAATTTATCTTCAATCGTCCATATAGTTGAACTTAGAACGCTAAATAAGTGGAAAAATACTGTATATCCAAGTGAATTCAAATTTAGCGCCGTGTTGCACTAACGGGATCTCCTGAGACTCGCCTCATTTCCGGATATGACGTCATGAGGTGAAGTTCATCTCAGCTGATCCGTGTGTTTTCACTGGGCATCTCAGCCATCAAGACCACACCATACCATCCATAGACTGATGGTCTTGTTGAACGTTTCAATCAGACATTGAAGAAGATGCTACAGAAGTTTGTGGATGACACTAGAAAGGATTGGGATCGCTGGTTACCCTTTCTACTCTTTGCTTACCATGAAGTACCCCAGGCATCAACAGGCTTCTCCAGATTCTCATTCCCAAAAGATTCAGATCTTCTTAAAAAATGGATGAAGCAAGTAGAGAGAACAAGGGACAAATGGCAACCAACACCATCTTCTGTACTCTGTAGTGATCATTTCACTGCAGACAGTTTTGAGGAGGTGCCAGCTATACAGGAATCTTTAGGCTTAAAAGTTTGTTACAAACGGGATCTAAAACTGACTTCCATACCTACGGTTTTTTAACAAAAACCCACAGCTCAAGATGATATCAACATATGAAAACAGCGCAGAGAAGCAACAGTGTCAAAACTCGCCTGGAAATGAGTTTGTCCCTTGTTCTCTGTACTTGCTTCGCCCATTTTTTAAGAAGATCTGGATCTTTTTGGAATGAGAACAGGCTTATACGTTCACTGGAGCAATTAGAACACCCAGCTGCCACGCAACGTTTCGGCATTTCTTTGCTGATATAGAAGCTAAACAGCTTGTTTACACTGACAGCACACGGATTAGCCGAGATGAACTTCACCTCATGATGTCATATCCGGAAACGAGGCAAGTCTCAGGAGATTGCATTAGTGCAACACGGCACTAAATTTGAATTCACTTGGAAATATTTTTCCACTTATTTAGTGTTCTAAATTAAAAGAACCAACTATATGGACAATTGAAGATAAATTCATACTGAATATTGATCCATAGTTCCTAAATCGTTTCACAGACACTTTAACTTTGGAAAAACACAGATTATTTAAAATTCATTTTTTTATTCATCCTACTTACCAATTGATAGATGAAGCCTGTGGCCAAAGCCCTGGAGCCTTGTCCATTTATTTAGAGAAGCTGCCTTGATAAGATAAGATAAGACAAGATAAGATAAGATAAGATGTGTTGATGCAGTTTATATTTTGTTCTTCCAGTCCTCTAGAGGGCGTTAGGATCTGTAGTAGTTTTAGGCTTGCCAGTAGGTGGCAAGAAGGAGAGACCTAGCATACTGAATGTCAACAGGAACATGAGTCTGCGTTGCTGTTCTTTCTAAAGCCATCTGCTCACTTCCAGCCCTTTGAGTGGCAATATGATTTCACACTTTTTTGCATTAAATCCTAGTCCAAAACGACACCTGCCTGTTCCTTGGAGGAAGTGATGCAAGAAAGAGTTTAGCTGGCTGTGAATCTCAATATAGGACACGAGTCACATTGGGTGCAACAGAACAGTGAAATCATAGCACTCGGTGAGGGACCACAGTGACGGTTGGTGGAATTCAACGTACATTTAGCGTAAGCAGTCCTACCCAGTCATCAAGATGGAACAAACACAAGCTGAAAGCCAAAACAGTGAAGAAACACAAAGTGAAAAAAGGTCACACTCCTCAAAGTCATGCTCCTCTCACTCATCCAGGTCCTCTGTACATTCCAGGAAACTGACTGCTCGATCAGCTGTAGGATCTAGGAGGTCATCAGCTTCAAGCCGAGTCAGTATGGCAGCAGCACATGCCCAAGCAGAAGCTCAAGCAGCAAAAGCCAGACTAGCATATGCTGAGAGAGAGATGAGCATTAAAGTGGAAAAGGCACGGTTAGAGGCAACTCTGGATGTACTCAACCTACAAAAGGAAGCAGATGCAGCCAGGGCTAAAGCAGAAGTGATGGAGTCTGCTGTAGCTCAGCTCATTATCCCAGAACACAGCGAAGAATTGAGCTTCTTGCCTCTAGAACAAACTGCAGAACAAAAAGTGAGTGAATATATAAACAAGCATAGTTGTATTGATCCATCTCAAAAGAAAGAAACTTTTCAACAGGACAGTACACATCAGGAACAACATTCCACACTGATTTACTCACATCTCCATGCCAAACAAGAACCAGCTCATTGCCCAGTTCACCCACAAGATGGCGCCAAGCAACCACCACAAAGAGATGCAATTCACCAAGCTTCTCATAATGTGTTGCAATCACAACCGATATCAAGTTCAAATGATGCAAACAACACTACCAGTGACCTTGCCAGGTTCTTAGCCAGAAGCCAACTATTAACAGGAGGACTGACAAAATTTGATGACAAGCCAGAGAGTTATCTTAGCTGGAAAGCCCATTCCAGAGTACCATCAGAAACCTCGGTCTTACAGCCAGTGAAGAACTAAACCTCCTCATTAAGAGGCTTGGCCCTGAGTCTTCTGAACATGCTAAGAGATTAAAAGCAGTCAATATCAAGCATCCACCTGCTGGTCTGAACATGGTCTGGAGGAGACTGGAAGAATGCTACGGCTCACCAGAAGCAATAGAAAAGTCCATGTTTGCAAGAATCCAAAACTTCCCAAAGCTCATAAGCAAAGAGCCACACAAGCTTCGTGATCTATCAGATCTACTGTGTGAACTGGAAGCAGCAAAGCTGGATGGATAGCTGCCAGGCTTGAGTTACTTAGACACAGCAAGGGGTGTAAGTCCAATCGTGGAAAAGTTGCCCTTTCACCTTCAAGAGGAGTGGAGAATGGTAGGGTCAAAGTATAAAGAAGATCATCATGTAAGCTTCCCACCTTTCTCATTCTTTGTTGAATTTGTGAAAGGTCAAGCCAAGGCAAGGAATGACCCAAGCTTCAACACGACTTATAGCCCACCTGCCAATTCTACAGTCAGTTACAAAAAAGGAAAATCACAAGGTCACTACATGCAGAAACAATCAGTTACGGTACACAAAACACACGTGTCAGTCGGAGTAAAGACAAAGGAAGGAGGCGAAGACATTAAAAGACAATGTCCCATACATCACAAACCACACCCACTGAAAGGATGCAGGGGTTTCAGAACTATGTTGCTTGAGGACAGGAAAAAGGTACTCAAAGACAACAACATCTGCTATTGCTGCCTTGCTTCCACCACCCACCAAGCCAGGGACTGTCAAGTAACAATCAAGTGTGAAGAATGCAACAGCGACAAACACCTGGCAGCTCTCCACCCAGGCCCAGCTCCAACAGCATCTAAGCCTCCCTCATCTCCCAAAGAGAACGGAGGGGAGCAAGAACTCACACAGGACTTAGATGTCACAGTCACATGTACCGAGGTATGTGGAAATCAAATAACAGGAAAATCCTGCTCCAAGATCTGTTTGGTGCAAGTTTACCCGAAAGGTGAGCCACACAACATGAAAAAGATGTATGCAATAATAGGTGATCAAAGTAACCTATCACTGGCAAAAACAGAGTTTTTTGAAACATTCAACATTCGAGGCACGGCCACACCTTACACACTGAAGACGTGTGCTGGCACAACACAAGTAACTGGTAGAAGAGCCTGCGACTACATAGTTCAATCATTGGATGGAAAAATGAGCTTTCCTCTCCCCACGCTCATAGAGTGCAATGCTATCCCCAACAACAGGGAAGAAATACCCACTGCAGAAGCTGCTTCTCATCACCCCCATCTGAAAACAATAGCTGCTGAAATACCACCCCTTGAATCAGACACTGACATACTGCTGCTGATAGGACGCAACCTTCTCAGAGTACACAAGGCGAGAAAGAAAATCAGTGGCAGGCACAACGATCCGTTTGCACAGAAGCTTGACCTGGGCTGGGTTATCATCGGTGATGTGTGTCTGGGCACCGCCCACAAGCCAAGTGAGGTAAACGCTCTCAAAACACGTGTGTTGGACAATGGACGCCCAAGCTATCTCACTCCCTGTGACAGTCGCTTCAGTGTAAAAGAGAGCTTCACAATGAGCCAACCGAAATCTGTCTCCAACCTACTGCCACCTTCAAACCCACATGCAAAGCCCACGGTTGAGAATCTAGGAGAAACCATCTTCTGTCGCACTAATGAAGACAATCACCTCGCACACTCTGTTGAAGACACAATCTTTCTGAAGAAGATGGAAGGGTCCTTCAAAGATGACACAAACAGTTGGGTGGCACCACTCCTGTTTCGTAGCCCCAGACACCTACTCCCTGACAACAGGTGCTATGCCTACAAGCGGCTCATGTCTCTGTGACGTATGCTTGACAAGAAGCCAGACATGAAGGCACACTTTGTTGAGTTCATGCAGAAGATGCTCGACAACAAACACGCGGAGCTGGCACCACCTCGTGATGGAGACAAAGAGACCTGGTATCTTCCCATTTTTGGTGTATACCACACACAGAAGCCTGGGAAGATCTGTGTGGTGTTCGATTCCAGTGTGCAGTTTGATGGAGTTTCCCTCAATGATGTATTGCTGTCAGGGCCTGACCTAAACAACACACTTGTAGGTGTGCTCCTCCGCTTCAGAAAAGAACCTGTCGCTGTCACAGCTGACATCGAGCAGATGTTTTACTGCTTTGTTGTCCAAGAAGATCACAGAGATTACCTTCGCTTCTTGTGGTACGAAAACAATGACCTGATCAAAGAAGTGGTGGACTATCGCATGAGGGTGCATGTTTTCGGTAATAGTCCCTCCCCTGCGGTGGCGATCTACGGGTTGAGGATGGCAGCAAAGGAAGCAGAAGGTGAATATGGAACTGACGCTCAAAACTTCATAGAACAGGATTTCTATGTGGACGACGCATTAAAGTCTTTCTCGACAGAAGCTGAGGCTATTGACGTTCTACAAAGAGCCCAGAGAATGCTCGCACTCTCTAATCTACGTCTCGACAAGATTGCCTCCAACAAAGTAGAAGTAGTGAACGCTTTCCCACCTGAAGACAGGGCAAAGGAACTCAAAGACCTTGATCTGTCTACAGACAAGCTCCCAGTCCAGCGTAGTTTGGGTGTGATTTGGGACACCACATCAGACACGTTCACATTTGATGTTCCACAAGAGCAAAAGCCCTTTACTCGACGTGGTGTGCTGTCAACTGTTAACAGTCTGTTCGATCCTCTCGGGCTGCTAGCACCTGTAACCATCAAAGGCAGACTTCTTAGGTGAGGGGAAAAAAACTGTGAAAACCGATGAAAAAAAAGACAAATCGTCTGTATACCAAATTGTCTCTTTTTCCAAATGGAGTCATCTATTAACCCCTTCTCCAAATGGGGAAAACAGGACAACTTCTCATTTACAGGCTGCGGAACACATATGGGGAACACATGGATTTTCAGGGTGTCGAAAGCTGTTTCACACTCATCGGACCATGAAACTGGAGTCTTCTGGTCTTTGCAAGTCAAAGTGGTAAGTGGAACTGCGATGGTCGAAAACTGTGGTATGAACCATCTGTACCAGCCAATCAATCCCAAGAAGGATTGTACCTCTTTCTTAGTCTGTGGTCGAGGACAGTTCTGAATGGCCTCCACTTTATCTACTTGTGGGAGCACTTCCCCGCATCCCAACTAGTACCCAAGGTATTGAGTCTCCTGTTGTGCCCACTCACACTTGTAGGGGTTAAGTGTCAGCCCAACCTTCTGAATCTTTCCCAAGACTAAGGAAAGATCTTGGACATGCTCAGCCCAGGTGTTACCGAAGACAACCACATCATCCAGATAAGCGGCACTACAGTGGTCACAGCCCTGGAGCACTCTGTCCAATCTCTGGAAGGTAGCTGGAGCTCAATGTAGTCCAAAGGGCATCACGGTAAACTGGAAAAGCCCTGCTGGGGTTCGAAATGCTTTATACGGTCGACTTGACTCCTCCAGTGGTATCTGCCAGTAACCTTTACACAAATTAAGGGTAGTCATGAATTTGGCATCCCCAACCTTCTCTAATAAGTCTTCAACCCTTGGCATTGGGTAAGCATCAAACTCCGAGATCGCATTCAGCTTCCTGAAGTCAATATGTACTGTATATGGAGAGAGCCATCTTTGTTGAATACAATGACAACCAGGCTACACCACTCCGAGTTGGAAGGCTCAATCACTCCAAGTCTCAACATCTCCATTATCTCCTGCTTCAGTCTTCCCACTGGCTGTTGGGGAACGCTATAGGGATGTTGACAAATTGGTCACTCCTCCTTAAGAGGAATGACATGCTCTGTGAGTGTAATCTCCAATGGGCTGGCAGAAAACAGAGATGGCACCTCCTTAAAGACCTGGGACCTCATGTACAAAGACTGGTGTGGATTTCCTACTGAAAGATGATGTACATTTAAATCAAGAAAACATCATAAGCAAAAAATAATAATAAATAAATCCAGATGTATGAAACAGTGCGAATGCAGGAATCCAGGCACATTTCCTTTGTACATCCCAATCTACATGAAATTGAACAGACGTGAGGAAATACTGGACTCCTGCCTTGACATGCTTCCATTTAAATATGCAATTAGATGGAAATAGATATGCAAATAGATATATACAAGCCCTGCATGTTTGATTGTCCTATATCCGCGATCAAAAATAATGGATTTAATGGAATTTCACTGACTGTGAGTTGGAGGCGCTCTGGAATGAGGAAGAGGTGCGTAAAAACATTTTGTGTGGCACACTGTCCTCCAGCATTAGCGCCGGATACAGGTAATCCAATAGCCTGCTCACAGCCCTATAAGATTAGTTTACTGTTTTCCTTTACTGAGACAAGGATGAGAAAGAGATGTTTATTTAACCTTGACATGTTTCCACTGATGTCTGCAGTTGTCCTCAGAAGCATTAGCTGATTGCTGTGATTTGTGACCAGCCAACTGGTTGAATTAAAGGAAAACAGTCACAAAAAAGAAGACAATATGAACCTATTTAGTGGGTAGCCACGGCCACCTGTCAGTTGAAAACAGATCATATTGGACTCGACAAGTACATATTTTATGTCCAAAATGCAAATCTCATCCTTTATAGTTACATACAACTTACATGGATTACACACACTACTATTGTAAATGAATGAAGTGCACCAGGGAAAGGGTGACACTGTTGCAATTCAAACTTTACGCATGTGTTTATTGACATATCTATGGTACACACAGAGGCAATTGGGGGCTTGGTAGAATGTTGTGAAACAGTAGTTTAATCAGCAAAAAAAGAAAGTCACTTACTTGACCCACTGACTTGTAACGAAGCCTTGAAGACAGGGTAATATTTGGGGGCGCACAGGCGCGTTGCACATGAGGTGGGTAATTTGGGACATGAATTTGCTCACCAAGAAGCCACCCATCCGCACAGTGCCAGTTTGTAGTTTGTTCACAACAATGCTGTTCATTAGAATCATTAGGAAAACTGGCTTTCACTGCAAATTGTGCTTTGATGTTGGCCTGTTCAACTGCATTGTATGGGAATATGATGCACCTGGGTGACAGCCGTATAATGCCATCCCACACAGCTGGCATAGCTCGGCTCAGGTTTGACTGGGAAATTCCTGATCGCTTTGCCAGCTCCCTCTGGAATGCCCCTGTTGCCAGGAACCCCAGAGTTGTCAGCACCTGCATTGGGGCGGGCAGAGCACGGCTTCTCGCTGTGTCGCACTCCAAGAGCAGCCGTAGCTCTGAGCACAGTTCCACAAGGACTGCCCGTGGAAACCTAAACTGCCTGACAAGCCAGTCATCATCCTGAGCCAGAAAATCTTCTCCGTCTCTAAATACCCTTTCGCTTTTCACTGCACAATTTTAAATATCCTCTAATAATGCTAACGCCATTGTTGTTAGAGGCATTTTCTGCACTTTTTTGAGTTTACTTTTATATCCACTTATCTAATTGTGCACACGGATGTTTGTTCATCATGTGTCTCTGGTGTGTATAATAATTTTCACGTCATTATCAGTCTCCCAATATCACCTCTTAGTGTCACCAACAGATCAATAACAGTAGAAGCGTAAGTATGCCAGCCATGAAGTTGGCATGGGGCTGCACATATTTCCACTGTCATTTCATTCTTGATACATCTGAAATTTTCCATGGAAAAGGACGTACGCCATGTTTTTATGCATAAGTACCCTTTGTACATGAGGCCCTTGGTGAAGCTGTGCTGCTTGGTCTGGCTCCAGATGTGTCAGCAAAGGTGTCTCTGCAGTAGTAAGGGATTCCAATCCAATCTCCACTTCCTCCTCATGATTGGTTTACACCCAACTCGGCCAACTGCCGAGTCGGCCCATTTCCAACTCAGCTGGCCAACTCGGCCAACTGCCGAGTCGGCCCATTGATTATGCCAACTCGGCCCTTCTGCAACTTCTTGACTGGGTTAGCTTTTCAAAAATAATGCTGAGCTTCTATAAACAATAAGCGAAACAAGACTGATTTACCAGCACTTTTTTATTGCGGTCAGTTACATCCACTGTGACATACATGTTGTAGTGAACATGACCATCAAGGCAGGAAAAATTAAATTTCTTTTTGAATTTTTTAATTTTACGGGGTTATATTGTATTCTCAATAACAAAAGGTTGAACTTGAAGTATGCAAAAAGGCATAATATTTTTTGAGTAAATTTCTGTAATTAATTCTGTTTTTTTTTTGATTACAGTACTTCAACAATGCGTTCAATCTCCGACACCACGGGTCCTGAATATAGTAATCGATGGGCCAACTCGGCAGTGGGCCGAGTTGGGTGTAAATCATGCCCCGAGTCAGCCAGGCCGCGTTGGCAATTGGCCGAGTTGGGCGGACACCCTCATGGTCTACCTTCCTTGCCAGCAGAACCTGCCCTGGCTCTTGGCAATCCTTCCACTCTTTCAGCAGTTTTACATGGTACATCTGCTTTGGCTTCTTCTTCTCAGGATGGTAGACCTCATAAGTGACTGGCCCCATTTTGCGGGTAATAAGGTACGGGCCTTGCCAATTTGCTAAGAGCTTACTACTGGACGAAGGCAGAAGCAGTAGGACTTTTTGACCAGGCTTAAACTCACGATGCCAAGCCTGTTGGTCATACCAAGTCTTTGGTTCTTCTGAGACTCACACAAGTTAATCTTTGCCTCCTCCTGGTACCTTGCCAGCCGATCCCTCATCTCCAACACAATGTGAACCACTCCTCTATCACTTTGAGTGGTTGAAGGGGCTTCCCACTCCTTCCTGAGCAGATTCAATGGACCCTGCACATCCCAACCATATAGTTGCTCCAATCTGGAGAATCCTGTTGATGCCTGGGGTACTTCATGGTAAGCAAAGAGTAGAAAGGGTAACCAGCGATCCCAATCCTTGCTAGTGTCATCCACAAACTTCTGTAGCATCTTCTTCAATGTCTGATTGAAATGTTCAGCAAGACCATCAGTCTATGGATGGTATGGCGTGGTCTTGATGGCTGAGATGCCCAGTTGTTTGTGGAAAAGCTGCATCACATTGGAGGTGAAGTTAGTCCCCTGGTCTGTCAGAATTTCATCTGGTATCCCCACTGTGGAGAATAGTTGCACCAGCGCACGCAGAACAGCAGGGGCAGTAACTGTACGCTGTCATGGCCGCCAATCTGTCACACCTGTGAGCGCACCTGCCTGCCATCTCCTTCTGCTTATTTATTCCATCAGGTCCAGTGCTCAGTGCGGAGTCATCTGGTTCTCAACCCAGAATCCTGCTACGCCAGCCTTTGAGCTTCCCAGCCTCGCTGTGTGTTTCCACGTCGGCTTCCAAGCCATTACTTCTCTCTGTCCGGGCATGCACCTCCCGGACCACCTAGCAACAAGTAAGCCACCACGCTTTCCTTTCACCCTGTCTGCTTCCCCTGTGCACAGGCGGAGATCCGTGGTGGCGGACCTCTCTCTCTTCCCGGCGGCAGACAATCTACCTCCCTCGCCAACATCCAGCTCACCGGCCACCTGCGGGCACTATCTTCCTGGCTGCAGCTTCTGCGCTACCTGGGCTACGCTCTACCACCTCTGACAGTAAGCACAGTTACATCCAAAGTGCCTAACGAGCTAAGCTGTTACTAACGGCCTCTGTCTTTTCCCAGGGTTGCCAGGTCATATGGTGCTCTGCCGGCCCCAGCTGGAATTCCAGATTGCACTACACTACACTACACTACACAACCCTGCACGCACGCATCCACTCACGCACACTTATTCAATAAACAGTTGATTGTATTTACCTTGAGTCGTGTCTGCTCTGTGGGTCACTAGTACCATGTCAGTACGACTCCGCCAGAGTGATCCAGCAGACAGCGGGCTAGCGCGCAGGATGAACAACTTAGAGACTCGAGTAGATCAGTTAGCCTACCAACAGCAGGTGATGCTAACCCAGTTAGCCCGCATCACAGACAGGCTAGATCAGGTGGTTAGCCCACAGGGTTTCCCTGCAGCCGCAGCTAGCTCCTCTGCTCCCGCTAGTTCCACCGCTAGCTCAACCCTTAATCCGCCTACTCCGGGTCCCGCTTGTCGGCTTACTCCCGTCCCAACTCCCACCCGTTTTAGGGGTAATTTAGGGGAGGCCAGGGGGTTTCTCATGCAATGTGACATCGTATTCCAACGGGTACCCGGGGATTTTCTCACTAACCAGAGTCGCATAGGCTATTTTTTTTTTTTTTTTTTTGTTGTTACTTATTTGTACCCGTAGGTAGACTTGGTTTGCAGTCTGGTGACAAGCCACCGGCTGCTGGTCGCTGCGTGCGCGAGCGCCCTAAACCTACATGTTTTTGGTGTGCGGGAGGAAACCGGAGAAATCCCGGAGTAAACCCGCGCAACACGGGGAGAACATGCAAACTCCACACAGCTCACTGTTGGTCGGGGGCTGGGATCGAACCCACGATCTTATGATCCCCGCGGTCCCCCGGCCGAGGGTAAAACTGTGCTGCCACAGTGCTAAACCACTGCGCCACCGTGCAGCCCATATGTGTAACAATATGTAATATGTGTAATATGTAATATGTGTAACAAATATGTGATCAATTTGTTAGAGGGACGGGCTTTGGCTTGGGCATATGCAGTGATGGCTAGGGCTAATTATGCTTCTCTAACATACACTACCGTTCAAAAGTTTGGGGTCACCCAGACAATTAGTTTGTGTTTTCCATGAAAAGTCACACTTATTTACCACCATGAGTTGTAAAATGAATAGAAAATATAGTCAAGACATTGACAAGGTTAGAAATAATGATTTGTATTTGAAATAATAATTTTTTCCTTCAAACTTTGCTTTTGTCAAAGAATCCTCCATTTGCAGCAATTACAGCATTGCAGACCTAACATGATTGCACAAGGGTTTTCTAATCATCCATTAGCCTTCTGACGCAATGAGCAAACACATTATACCATTAGAACACTGGAGTGATAGTTGCTGGAAATGGGCCTTTATACACCTATGTAGATATTGCACCAAAAGCCAGACATTTGCAGCTATAATAGTCATTTACCACATTAGCAATGTATGGAGTGTATTTGCGATTAGTTTAAAGTTATCTTCATTGAAAAAAAGTGCTTTTTTTTCAAAAATAAGAAAATTTCTAAGTGACCCCAAACTTCTGAACGGTAGTGTATACTCAGTTCATACGGGAATTTCAGGAGGTATTTGGCCACTCGGACTGTGAAAACGTGCTTACCTCCAGGTTGTTAAATCTCCGGCAGGGGTCGAAGGCCGTCGCCGACTATGCCGTGGACTTCCGGGTCGTTGCCACAGAGGTTGGGTGGGAGGATGCCTCTCTATGTAGTACTTTTGTTAGAAGTCTGAGCCCTAGCCTACGGGACGAGCTGGCCTGTTTGGAGAAGCCCTCTACGTTGCATGAGTTAATCTCCCTGGCTATTAGTATTGACAACAGACTGAGGGAGCGGGCAGCCGAACAAAGAACTTCTGGTCGCTCGGGTGGCCTGGCTCGCCGCTCCCTCCAGCCCCCCCTGCTGGCCCTCCCATCTGCTGATTCCCCGGAAGACCGGGAACCTATGGTTATGGGTGGGTTCAAGCTATCATCCGCGGAGAGACAGCGCCGCCGGGAGTTGGGGTTGTGTGTTTATTGTGGGAGCGAGGAGCATGAACTCAAGTCCTGCCCCAAGCGCCCAAAAGGGGGAGTCCGTGCGTCGCAGTAGGGGGTCTCACGGACTTAACCCGCAGAAATCCCCTCACTCGCTTTTTGATCCCCATTCACTTCAGTTATGGACACAAGGAGATTAACACACATGCACTTATTGACTCTGGGGCCGAGCAGAGCTTTATTTCAGGTAGCCTGGCAACCCGGCTGGGGCTTCCCATGCAGCCGTTAGATATCCCTCTCAGGCTCATAGCGTTGTCTAAAGCCCCGCTGGGCACTGTCACTCATCGGACCACCCCAGTGTCAGTCATTATTTCAGGCAACCATCGGGAGGAGTTAGGGCTGTACGTCTTGCCAGTGTCTTCCACTCCGGTCATCCTTGGCTATCCCTGGCTTCGCCTACACAACCCCTCCATTGACTGGCGTTCGGGGAGTGTGGTTTCGTGGAGCTCGTTTTGTCTGAGTGCCTGTTTGTAGTCTGCTGCATGCTCGCCTGCCGTGCCTCTGGGTGCACTTGCCTCTCCTCCTCCCGACCTGTCTAAAGTGCCTTCTGTGTATCATGATTTAGAGGCCGTGTTCAGTAAATCCCAGGCCCTTTCCCTTCTCTCTCACCGCCCATATGATTGTGCAATCAACCTCCGGGCCTGTGCTCCGCTGCCATCTAGCAGACTATACAATCTGTCTGCTCCAGAGCGCGCGGCTATGGACTCTTATATTAAGGAGTCCCTGAGTTTGGGCATAATTAGACCTTCGTCATCGGCGGTGGGGGCGGGTTTTTTTTTTTCATTGGGAAGAAGGATGGTTCTCTCAGGCCCTGCATCGACTTTCGTGAACTTAATAACATAACCATCAAGGACAAATACACTCTCCCTCTCGTCAACTCTGCGTTCGATTCCCTCCAGGGGGCCTGTTGCTTCACAAAGCTAGACCTGGGCAATGCCTATCACCTGGTGCGGATGAGGGAGGGGGATGAGTGGAAGACGGTCTTTCAGACCCCTAGTAGGCATTTTGAATATTTGGTCATGCTGTTCGGGCTGACCAATGCCCCAGCCGTCTTCCAACGTCTTATCAATGATGTTCTGAGAGACTAATTGGGCACGTTTGTGTTTGTTTACTTGGATGACATTCTCATCTTTTCGCAGTCTATGGAGGAACATTGCATGCACGTCAGGTGGGTTCTGCAGCAGCTGCTAGAGAACAAGCTCTTTGTAAAGGCGGAGAAGCGCGAGTTCCATGTTTCCCGGACCTCCTTCCTAGGCTTCATCATCGCCCACAAGGAGATCATCCCGGACCCAGCTAAGGTGAAGGCAGTGGTGGAATGGCCCACCCCCTCGTCTAGGAAACAGCTCCTACAGTTCCTGGGATTCGCTAACTTCTATCGTCGTTTTGTACAAAACTACAGCCGCATCGCCCTACCACTCACCAACCTGACGTCCACCAAGGTGCCTTTTCGATGGACGAAGGAGGCAGACGCAGTGTTCTCTCTTCTGAAGGACAAGTTCTCTTCCTCGCCTATACTGACGCAGGTGGACCCCGCTCTTCAATGCCTGGTGGAGGTGGATGCCTTGGACTCGGAGGTCAGGGCCGTCTTGTCCCAGCGCTCCCCGACGGACGGTAAGATACGCCCCTGCGCGTACTTCTCCCGCCGCCTGTCCCCAGCGGAGCGCAACTACGACATCGGCGATAGATAGCTGCTGGCGGTCAAACTCGCTTTGGAGGACTGGCGGCACTGGTTGGAGGGAGCATCGCAGCCGTTCATTGTCTGGACCAATCACAAAAATCTGGAGTACCTTTGGACAGCTAAGCATCTGAACGCTCGACAGGCCCGCTGGTCTCTCTTCTTCGGACGTTTTAACTTCACCATTACCTACCGGCCCGGGTCAAAGAATACCAAACCCGACGCCCTGTCTCGTCAGTTTGCCCCGGAGATGGCGGAGATGGCTGAACATCCAACTCTCCCCTCATCGTGTGTTGTGGGCGCCCTCTTGTGGGGTATTAGGGAAAAGGTCCTAAGGGCACAGTCTGATGAAGCCGACTCGGGGGGGGGGGGGGTATTTGTCCCTTTGGCTGTCTGGGGGGAGGTCATTCAGTGGGGTCATACGTCCAAATTTGCTTGTCACTTGGGAAGGGCGCGCACGGTGGCGCTCCTGTGGAAGTCGTTTCGGTGGCTGTCTCTCCAGAAGGACGTGGGGGACTATATCAGAGCCTGCCCTCAGTGTGCGACTGGTAAGACGTCCTCCTCTCCACCTGCCGGGCTACTTCACCCCCTTCCCGGGCAGGCCATGGTTGCACGTGGCGTTGGACTTCACCACCGGTCTTCCCACGTCCAATCACTACACTACCATCCTCACGCTGCTTGACAGGTTCTCCAAAGCTGCCCATTTCATCCCTCTGCGGGGGTTGCCCACGGCCAAGGAGACGGCTGATCTCCTGGTCCAGCACATTGTTAGGCTGCATGGCATCCCGCGGGACATCGTCTCTGGTCGGGGCCCACAGTTCGTCTCCAGGGTCTGGAGGTCCTTCTGTGCTGTGTTGGGGGCCACGGCAAGTCTGTCGTCCGGATATCACGACAGACCAATGGACAGTGCGAGCGAGCCAACCAGGAGGTGGAGGCGGCGTTGCGGTGCGTTGCGGCCTCCAACCCATCATCGTGGAGCACTCACCTCCCTTGGATTGAATACGCTCACAACACTGCTGTATCGACAGCCACTGGCATGTCCCCCTTCAAAGCCTCGTTGGGTTATAATCCCCCGCTGTTCCTGGAGGAGGAGGGGGACATCGCCGTTTCTTCGGTTCGCGCCCACCTGAGGCGTTGCCGGCGGATCTGGAGGACGGCCAGGGCAGCACTACAACGGACGGCGGAACGGAACACCTCTGTGGCCAACCGGCACAGGATCCCGGCTCCCGCCTACCAGGTGGGTCAGCAGGTATGGTTATCCACTAAACACATTAATCTGAAGGCTGAGTGGAGGAAAACTTCTCAACGGTTTATTGGTCCTTTTCCCATCAGCCGGATTGTTAACCCTGTGTCTGTGCGTCTGACATCTTCCCTCCTCCCTCCGCATCTGCCCGACCTTTCATGTGTCGCAGGTGAAGCCCGTCTGCTCCAGCCCTTTGTGTCCTCCTCCAAGGTCTCCACCTCCACCGATGGTGATTGACGGTGACCTGGCATGGCCAGTCACCGCCATCTTGGACGTCCGTCGCCTTGTCGTGGCCTGCAGTACCTGGTGGACTGGGAGGGTTGCGGGCTGGAGTGGAGGTCCTGGGTGCGTCCCTCTTTCGTGCTGGACAAGCAGCTCATCAGGGACTTCCATCGGACGCACCCGGGCAGGTTGGAACGCCCGCCGAGAGGCGTGCCGTAGGGGGGGAGTACTGTCATGGCCGCCAATCTGTCACACCTGTGAGCACACCTGCCTGCCATCTCCCTCTGCCTATTTATTCCATCAGGTCCAGTGCTCGGTGCGGAGTTGGCTGGTTCTCAACCCAGAATCCTGCTACGCCAGCCTTCGAGCTTCCCAGCCTCTCTGTGTGTTTCCACGTCAGCTTCCAAGCCATTGCTTCTCTCTGTCCGGGCCTGCGCCTCCCGGACCACCTAGCAACAAGTAAGCCACCACGCTTTCATTTCATCCTGTCTGCTTCCCCTGTGCACAGGCGGAGATCTGTGGCGGCGGACCTCTCTCTCTTCCCGGCGGCGGACAATCTACCTCCCTCGCCAACATCCAGCTCACCGGCCACCTGCGGGCACTATCTTCCTGGCTGCAGCTTCGGCACTACCTGGGCTACGCTCTACCACCTCTGACAGTAAGCACAGTTACATCCAAAGTGCCTAACGGGCTAAGCTGTTACTAATGGCCTCTGTCTTTTCCCAGGGTTGCCAGGTTGTATGGTGCTCTGCCAGCCTCAGCTGGAATTCCAGATTGCACTACACTACACTACACAACCCTGCACGCACGCATCCACTCACGCACACTTATTCAATAAACAGTTGATTGTATTTACCTTGAGTCGTGTCTGCTCTGTGGGTCACTAGTACCATGTCATACGCAAGGGGAAAGCCTCTGGGAACCGAGTAGTATAGTCACACACATCCAAAATGTATTGATGTCCACCACTGCTCTTCACCAGGGGCCCCACAATATCCATAGTGATCCTACGAAATGGGATTGAGATAATGGGAAGTGGTTGCAGAAAAGCTCAGTCAGATCTGCGAGCAGTACATGTTTTTTGACATATACAGTCATGTGAAAAAATTTGGACACCCATTTAAATATTCAGTTCTTTATGAAGAAATGTTCACATGTCTATTTTTAACCTTGTTTTTGTTTTTATTTGCATTTTTTAAAATGTATTTTAGCCATTTTAAGTGGGAATGAATGTGGGGGTGTCCTTAAAATGATGGGGGTGTCCTAATTTGTTCCTCACTATTTGTTTAGAATTACATTTTACAGAAAATTTGAAAAAGACTTTAATTCATTTTTAATTGTTTAGTTGTATTACATGAATCTCCCAGTATTTTTAACTCTCATATTAAATATCCATGTCCAAATATGTTTAAAAAAACACACATGCTTATATAGGGTGTCCTAATTTTTTCACATGACTGCAGGACACGTGGCACAATATTTCTGAATACCAGTGTACATAGAGGGCCAATAAAAATGCGAGCTAATGCATAGGAATGTTTTTTGGTGGCCAAGGTGTCCAGACCATGGAAGTGTGTGTGCCAGGTGCATGAGAAGTGATCTACAACTAAAAGGGACTACCAGGCATTTATGATCATTGTCGTCAATATACAATACATCTTTCTCCACAACAAACCTCTCTCTTCTCACACAGTTCCCCTTTGTCCCCTCAGCCACCTTAACAAACAAATTTGTCAAGGTTTCATCTTCCCTCTGTAACAACAGGAATATTTTCAGGTATTGTCCACATTTTACTCAAACCCCTTATTTCAGGTTCAACTATCTTTAGCTGCTTCTCAAAGCGATGTTGTCACCGGGACTTTTTGGGGATCTTTTGTGCCACCCTCAAACAGACTACTATCAAAGTTTAAGAGTGGTGGAACACAAGGATTCTCTTCGTTTGGGACAACAGTGCCATCCAAACACAAACCATGGTTAAGGTTTGGGAGTGGATGGCCCTCAGCCTTTGTCTGAGCATGTGTAGTGACTGAACAAGAAATGTTTACATCAACCTCCCCTTTCCCCACAGCATTTTTCTCCCGCAGCAGGTCCATAAATACAGGCAAGTCCCAGCCTAAGACAACTGCAATTGGCAGCTTCTCAGCCACGCTAACAGTTAATAGATATGGTTGTTCATCAATGGTAACAGTCAAATCAGCTGTTGGATAAGGGTGCTTATGTAACCCAGGTACAGAATGTGTACTATTTTCATGTCATTTCAGTATTATTTTTTCTTTAAAAATCTAATCCACCTTATTCCTAGCCCCCATGATGCCTCGCTTGAATTATGGGTGCAGCTTCCGGTACTAGTTTAGAATGTGTGGTTGACACTGAAACGGGACACTTTTCCTTGTTGAAAAACAATGACTTCGGCATCAAAAATGCGGGAACACGGTCTTTTGCACCTCAAAAACAGAAATACAATTTATACCACTTCCCACGACTATAGAGAGATGGGAAGATGACCTTAAAAAGTGGCCTTGCAGACAGTAGCTCCGTTTGGTAGCACCGCTGCTAAGATGCTAACACTGTAAACAAATAAAAGCTCTGAGATACATATATCAGTGTCTCCACCACAATAAAGTCGGGTGCATTTTGTTGAAAGATGTTGGACATAATCAAATTTACCTCAGAGCAGACGTAAGATCTAGTCAGCGCCACAAAGAACCACAACACTGTGCTTGGGTGTTTTAATGTCAGAGTAAATACAAACAGCGGTAGGTTTGTTTTACCCCAAAACTAACATGCTCATGCTGCTGTCATGACATGAATGCTTGTTATTTACGTACAGACATTTTCTGACAATTGTTCAAAATTTTATTGATCTATATTTTGTGATAATTTAAAAGTTAATGCATGCTAATATCAAGCCCATATCATTCCAAGGCAGTGCAACGAATGCAAAAAAAAAACTCCCAAAAAATTATATGATATCTTTCTTAAATTGTTAAGGCTTTGGAAACAAACTGTTACTATATTTGATTTATTATTTTACTTCACACAGCCTTGCATCTGGTGACATATATGATGCATAAACATCAGATCTGTGACATTTATACAAGTGAAAACATACCTGTGTTATGTATGCCCCTTTCAGGGCATAAATGAGGCACCAAACGCCAGCAGTGATTTGCTTATTTATTAATGAAAATGAACAAAAGAATTAAAAAAATATAAAAACTACAAGTGCTGAAATTAGCTGCCACTTGAGTGCAAAACACATATGTGGACTATCCACCTTATTCCTAGCCCCCATGATGCCTTGCGTGAATTATGGGCACAACTTCCGGTACTAGTTTAGAAAGTGGGGTTGTCACTGAAATGGGACCCTTTTACTTGTTAAAAAACAATGTCTTCGGCATCACAAATGCGGGAACACAGCCTTTTGCACCTCAGGAAGAGTAATATAATAATACCACTTCCCACGACTATCGAGGGATGAGACGATGACCCTAAAAAGTGGCCTCGCAAACAGTAGCCCTGTTAGTTAGCTCCGCTGCTAAAATGCTAACGCTGTAAACAAATAAAAGCTCTGAGATATATCAATGTTTCCACCGCAATAAAGTCGGTTGCATTTTGTTAAAATATGTTGGACATAATCAAATTTACCTCAGAGCAGACGTAGAGTCTAGTCAGAGCCACAAAGAGCCACAACACCATACTTGGGTGTTTTAAATTCAGCGTAAAACGTCAGATCTGTGACATTCATACAAGTGAAAACATACCTGGTGCTGTTGTATCTGTACTGCCGATCACACAAACAATCCTGTAGTTTTCAGTGCATGAGCTACGCATTGTTGTTGAAGCCACAGATTTAGCTGTGCTTGTGAGGAGCCTCACACCACGAACAGCAGCAAGTACCAGAACTACGCAGAAACATTCAAAAATACAAAAACTACAAGTGCTGAAATGATCCACTTTACTGCAAAACAGGTATGTGGACTATACATTAAAACGAATTAGAAACACTTTTAAAAATGCTATTTTAAATGCCCACCTACTCCACTCTTGCTGACTGATTTAACACTACTTCAGCCAAAACCGGAAGTTGCACCCATAATTGTTTCTATGGCAGCGCTCTCAGAAATAAGATGGATAAACAGATAAATAAATAAATGATAAGATAAGATAAGATAAGATAAGCCTTTATTAGTCCCACAACGGGGAAATTCCAGGATTGCAACAGCACAGGGATAGCAACACTCAGAGCAACAATCAGAAGGCAAGAAAAAAACAAGCAAGCAAGAGCAGCTAATATACATATGTACATATTACTATAAAATATATATATATACACACAGACACAGTGCAGAGCATTGTAGCTGGATGGAATAAATATATGAACACACAGTACGGAGCATTGCAGCTAGGTGGAATAAATATGCAAGTATATAAACACACACAGTGCGGAGCAATGTAGCTAGATGGAATAATATGTAGATATATAAATATAAACACAAACACACCCAGTGCTGAGCATTGTAGCTAGATGGAATAAATATGTAAATATATAAACACACACAGTGCAGAGCATTGTTGCTAGATGGAATGAAACAGCATAACCGTCTACTTAGTTATCCTACATGGTATGATTATGTGCCCATACATATTCTCACCCTCCATAGCGACCGGTATTTTCCTAGTTGTATGCCGGAGGGGACCATTGTGTAAGTCTATTGCATCTTTTGCATTCAAAAAACTATTAGTTTGTTACGTCTTTTTGCTATCTCTGCGAGCAGCCCTGCTTAGGTTGTACAGTCTGACAGCCGTTGGTAGGAAGGACCTACGAAACCTCTCGGTTGTGCACCTGGGATGATGTAGTCTGCTGCTAAATGAGCTCCTCAGTGCATTCAGTATGTCCTGCATAGGGTGGAACTCGGACTCCAGCAGAGATGACAGTTTAGCCACCGTCCTTCTCTCTCCTATCTCCTCCATCGGATCAAGGCGCTGCCCCAGGACAGAGCTAGCTTTCTTAATCAGTTTGTTCAGTCTCTTCCTATCGGCTGCAGTAATGCCACTGCCCCAGCAGACCACTCCAAAAGTGATGGCTGATGCCACCACCGTGTCATAGAATGACTTCAGCAGCGCCCCTTGTACACCAAAAGACCTGAGTCTCCTCAGCAGGAACAGCCTGCGCTGTCCCTTCTTGTAGAGTGCATCAGTATTGTGTGACCAGTCTAGTTTATTGTTCAGATGAACACCCAGGTACTTATAGGATGTCACCATCTCGATGTCTGTTCCCTGTATATTTACTGGTACTGTGAGGGGCTGCCCATGCCTGCGGCAGTCCACCACCAGCTCCTTAGTTTTCCTCGCGTTGATCTGGAGGCAGTTCCGATGGCACCAGTCCACGAAGTCCTGGATAAGCCCTCTGTACTCAGCTTCATCTCCATTGGAGATGAGGCCAACGATCGCAGAGTCATCAGAGAACTTCTGTAGATGGCAGTGTGTTGTGTTGTGTGAGAAGTCCGCAGTATAAAGAGTGAACAGGAAGGGAGCCAGCACCGTTCCCTGGGGGGCCCCCGTGCTACTGATGATCGTGTCGGACACACAGTCCCGGGTTCTCACAAACTGAGGCCGGTTCGTGAGGTAGTCCAGGATGGAATGGATGCATAAAAATGGATGCATAAATAGATAAATGACCCCTTAGAAATAAATAGTTCTCATTTCTGTTGTTAATCTATTGATATTAATAATTTTATTTGCACTTTTATTCATTTAAAACAAAAATTCATCTAAGTTTATCACAAGTAGAAGTCAGGCTAAGCTCCACCCCTTTGCCGAACTTCGGTTGCTGCAGTGTGGAGGGAAGAGAGAGGATGAATGTTGGCGGCAGGAGGGCAGAGTGCTCTGAGAGAGTGGTCAGTGGTAACTGCAGACAACCATCCACCTGAATCCACTCAATGTGCCTGATAGTTGGTCAGAGCTTATGGAACAATTGAGGAGAGAAGGGATTCTGTAACCTGCTGACTGTGAGGGGCTGTATGAGATCCATATTGGTGAGTTAGCTTGTAGGTCTGCTGTGGCTAGTTAGCTTTGTGGTTTACATGAGGTTTAACAGAGCACATGTCATGACTGTGCATTAGCTTGCTAACTTGTTGCTTGATAGTATGTTGTTACTGTTATAGACCTTTTAGCCTTGCATTCACAGATTGAAGGAGTACTGTTTATTCATTTTCTATATGTTGATGTTACTTTTATTTTTTGCACTTTTGGTTATTTTAGTTTTATTTGGATGAGCAGCAAAGCTGCTATGTATGGACTTCCAGTGCTCAAACAAAATATGGTAATTGCTCAAAAGGAATGTGGAGCCTTAATTTTGTGTTTATGAATGTAAAATGTCAATTTAATTCTAACTGCAATAGATGACACCACTGAACAAGCCGCCCTAGACGTTACTGGTAAGTGTATTGTTGTTGAAATGTCAGAAGTCTACGAATATATATATATATACGCTTCTACTGAGATGTAACTGCCAAAGTGCGAGTATTTGCTCTTGTGCTTGTATGCGAACAAGCCAATACTGTACTGTAACATTAACCATCGTTATAGTAGTTTGTACTACAGCAAAAATGTAGCATCTTGCAGAATAATTTCTTAAGTATCCAGTGCAAAATATGCAGTTTTGGTTTCGTATCGATACTGTGCACGTGGGTTGCAGCAGCGTTTGTTGTCCCGATCTATGCTAGTAACATCGCCATTTATCCCGAAAATGCTCGTTACACAAAACGAGAATGAGACAAAACTTTTTTTTTTTTTTTTAAGAGAGCCCTTACTCAATACGCTGTTTTGGTTTTGTATCAATACTGTGCACGTGGGTTGCAGCGTCTGTTGTCCCAAACTGTGCTAGTAATGTTGGCAATTATCCTGGAAAAGGGCGTTAGAGAAAACCACACCAAAAACCTTACCTTTTAATCTCAGTCTTTAATCTTCCAATCTTTTTTTTTTTTTTTTTTAAATATACCCATTACTAAATATCCCTTTTTTGTGTGTGTGGTATCAAGGCTGGGTGCCTTGTGCTTGTTATTGTTCTGATGCTCATAACGTGGCTAGTTGTACTGATCAGTACTGTACGTATATGCCTACACATTTCTAAATGGAAGGCTTGAGCTGTACATTGCACATACTAAAACACACTTTTTTTTAACAGATCCAGGCTTGACACGTGGTTGAGGAAGAACCACCTTCACCAGCTACAACCGTGTCCTCCTTGGGGTCTTGTGCATCTTGTCCGACCAGATTAGGTAATAAATGTTCAGATCATGACCCATTTCACATGAAGGAGTGCACAAAAGTTATACGCTTGAATTCAATGTACCGATGCCACTAACATCAAATGGATGTTAAATCGACACATTCCATCATGGGTTGATGGTTCCCAGTGTTGGGCAAGTTACTAAAAATACTAAGTACAGTTACTAGTTAAATTAAAATAGTCATGCAGCTGTTATGCCATGAAGGACAGACGTAGAGACCTTTGCTGACAAATGTGCAAAACATTATTGATGTATATTTTGACATTTGAGAAAGTAATGCATGCTGATGGTACTAAAATTGTCCCAATGCCGTGCAACAAACCCAAAACAACAGCAAAAACACCTTCAATATCTTTAATAAATCTTTAATCCTTAGGAAGCAAATGGTTATAATTTAGTTAGTATTGTGACTGGAAAACATATGGACTATACATTAAAATGAATTAGAATTAATTAGAAAAAATAGAATTAATTAGAAAAAAGTAAAACGCCATTTTTTTTATGCCCTACTCCTGCACAGCTGATGTGATTTAACATTGCTTCAGCCCAAAGCCGGTAGTTTCCTGTAGTCATTTCTACAGCAGCGCCCTCACGGGTAAGCCCTATATTCATTTATTTGTGACACCTTCTCTATTGGTATCAACAGAACGAGTGACTTAACTGAGCAAATTCACCTAACTGATTCATTACTGCATTTTCACATAGTACTTTTATTACAAAGCCTGTTACTAAGTAGTGGTGTAACTCCCAACACTGATGATTCCTGCATTTTCCTGTGTGTGGTTATTTTATATTGCTTCTTAATTTTGTAGTTCACTACAGGGAAACGGAGGCGCGACACAAGCGTGGACCTCCTTCACTACCTGGAGAGGTCTGACAACAGACAGCAGTAGCAGAGCAGGAGGGATGAGGAAATGACCTCCAGGGTGCTGCAAAGCATGGAGCAAACAACAGCCACCCTTGTTGGATTGCTGGAACGTGTTGTGTCTGTGCTTGACGGACAGCAAAACGCAATGTCACAGCATTGATTTTCTGGCTCTGTACAAAATTTTCATATGTTGCAATATTTTGCCGTTTATTTAATAAAACCCGTGTTTCCTTAAGTGTTGTCTTGCTGTTTCCATATTAAGCAATTATGCACACAACAAGCATGCATGAATTGTCACGCTTTTCAGGATAGACTGTACAAATCGCTGTTATGTTACAGTGAGGGGAAGTACTAATACTGAATCACTGCAGTAAAGTCCGTTTGTCAGCTATTTTGTAAATATTTGGGTTTTGTGGGCTTTATTCATGCATTGACAACTTTTTGTTAACATTTCTCCAAAGAACAAGCAGCAACAAACTAAAGCTATGGACCTTTTCAGCAGAAAAAGTTCCATGTTGCCTGCTTCTAAAACTAGAAAAGCACTCATAGAGCGCATACCTCCACCAAGGCTCCTTCCATTTCTCATGGATCACCTCCAAAATGTAATGGGTTTGTGTGTAGGCCTTTAGCCACTTGTGGTGAAAATTGCATCAAAGTCTGTCAATCACTTTTGGAGTATTGTTGCTAACATACTGTGAGAAGATAAAAGCCTTGGCTAAGGTATGTATTCTGAGATCATCACCAAAATATAATGGATTACTGTCTCGGCCAAGAACCACCTCTGGTGAAAATGTCATCCAAATCCATCCAGTAGTTTTTGTGTAATCCTGCTGCACAAATACAAACAAAGCCCTTGGTGGAGGTATGCACTCTCAGATCATCACCAAAATCTAATCATCTGTTCCCTGTGCCATTACACACCTTTCCTGAAAATTTAATCAAAATCTGTTTATAACTTTTTGAGTTATGTTGCTAACAGTCAGACAGACAGACAGACAAACGCCGGTAAAAACATTACCTCCTTGGCGGAGGTAATGATAAATGCGTTATTTGTTTGGCAATGTACCATATGATGTTCTGTTACCTTTAGACGATATCGTTTGTGGGGGGGGGGGGGGGTATTTATACACTTTAGAGTATTTCTCTGTTCACCCCTACACGAGTAAAAACTTGAATCAGTACTTTAACCAGAGTAGATTTTCTCACATGTAACTCTGTACATGTGCCTATAAAACAAACATAGCATTAAAACATAAATAATATAAATACACCATAAATGTTAATATATTTCGAAAAATGGTAGTTGTCAGTGCATGAATAAAGCCCTCACAAACCAAAGAGCAAGCAGCAACCAACTAAATCTATGGATCTTTTCTGCAGAAAATGTTCCAAGTTGCTTGCTTAAAAAATGATAAATGACTTATTTGTTTTGGCAATGTACCATATGATATTCTGCTAACTTTGGACAAGATCATTTGTGGGGGAAAGTACTTTTAATTTATACACTTTGGAGTATTTCTTTGTTCAACCCACATGAAAAAAAACCTGAGTGAAGTAATTTACCCAGAGTAGATTTCCATACATGTAACTCTGTACATGTGCCTTTACAACATATAAATCTAACATGGAAACAGAAATCCACCATAAATACTTTTAAAAAGGACAAGACCAATTGTCAGCTGAGTTTTTTTTATTTATTTATGCTTTCTCATTACTTCACATGTTATGTTTTGTATACTTGTCATTTTACATTTGTACACGACATGGGAGGCACTTAACAGGCTATTGCTCACCACTGTTGAAGTACTGCATTAAAGCTGCCCTAATGTCATCCCCTTCTACACTGGCATTGTCAGGCACTGGTTGAACTTGAGGCTGACTATGATCAGGTGTGTCTGGGAGTTCAAAGTTGTCGCCATGTTCCTCACAAATGTTGTGAAGTGTACAGCAGGTGAGCACCATTTTCTTGCACAGGTCCAGTTTGCAGTCATTCCATTTAAGGAGGCACCTCCATCGTCCCTTCAGGCGTCCAAAGGCCATTTCCACATCTGAGCGTGCACGGCTCACCCGGTAGTTGTAGTCACGTTGTTCAGGGGTAAGTCTGCCTGTGTCCGAAAAAGGTTTCATTAGCCACTTCTGTATGGGGTAGGCTGCATCACCAATGAGATAATGCCCAATGTCAGTACCAGAGATTGAGACTTTGTTTTGCTTCATGAACTGGCCATCACTTAGTCGTTTCCACAAATCTGACTGACGCAGGACTCTGGCATCATGCACACTCCCTGGAAAGCCAACACACACATCCCAGAAAAGCCCTTTCCCATCCACAACCGCTTGCAGAACTATTGAATGCCATCCTTTGCGATTGTAGTAGTCTCTTGCATACTCTTCTGGTGCAATTATTGGAATGTGGCTGCCATCTATAGCACCCACACACTGTGGTACTCCCCAGCGGTTGTTAAAAAAATGTGGCTATTTCAATTAACCTACTGACATCAGGATTTACTATATGGTTAGGAAGCAACACCCCAATAAGATAAGATAAGCCTTTATTAGTCCCACAATGGGGAAATTCCAGGATTGCAACAGCACAGGGATGGCAACACTCAGAGCAACAATCAGAAGGCAAGAAAAAAACAAGAACAGCTAGTATACATATGTACATATTACTATAAATATATATATATATATAGACACAGTGCGGAGCATTGTGGTTGGTGAATGTGCAGCAGAAAGTCTAAGCTCTCTCTCCCTCCGCGGGTGCGGCGGGCCAGCTGGATGTCTTTGGGCATGATGGTGGTGACCCTCTTGGCGTGGATGGCGTCCATGAAGAGACCCACCAGGTAGGCCTCGCTGGCCTCCTGCAGAGCCATGACAGCGGAGCTCTGGAAGCGCAGGTCAGTCTTGAAGTCCCAAGCGATCTCCCTCACCAGGCGCTGGAAGGGCAGCCTACGGATGAGCAGCTCCGTGGATTTCTGGTAGCGACGGATCTCTCCCAGAGCCACGGTACCGGGCCTGTAACGGTGAGGCTTCTTTACTCCGCCGGTGGCCGGAGCGCTTTTTTGAGCAGCCTTGGTGGCTAGCTGCTTCCTGGGGGGCTTTTTCCTCCAGTAGATTCACAGGCGGTCCGCTTGGTTCCCGCCACCGCTCTTCATCATTCTGCCTTACATCTCTTGCACGCCGCCCAAACTCCAGCCCGGCACCCGCGCCGCCCTCGCCACAGTTCCTCGGCATGTCGAGCTTTTCCGCCAGCACCGGGCGGCGGTTGGAGCCAGCTAGCCAGCTAGCTAGCTCTTCCCTGCTGTATCGTCCCCCGCTGCAAACAGTGGCTCCGTCCGCCGACTCGGGAGACCCTTGGAGCGATCTGTGTGTCCGTGATATATATATATAGAGAGAGAGTGAAAGGTGTAGAAAGAAGAAGGAAGATGAGAAAAAGGCAGTTGCAACAGGCAGCCAACTCGTGTGGCGCCGCCGGTCCGGCAGAACCGGAACCGGAAATTTTTTTTTAAAAAAATGGCAGCATCACAAAATTCCCGGACACAGTTAAACACAGTGGTCAGACCTACCCCAAAAAGATGGCTGATGGTTCCATATTCACCATCACTAGCCAGTGTCCAGATGGCAACTGCGACCCGCTTCTCAACTGGGATACACAATCTATAATTTGTGGGTTTTTTGGCAAGGGAGGCTTTTGTCTGATCACAAATGTACTTGAAAAGACTCCCAGGACACGCGGAAGTTTTGTACAAACTGCTGGGTGGTGAAATCCGGAGTCACAGTCCACAGTCACAATCTCCTCCAACTGCTCTTGTTGCTTTTGGGAACAGAATCCTGTGCGCGGCCTTGGAAGGCAGGTTGCTGTCCTCCGACTTGCCATCCCGCCACTGCCACCGTATATCACGGGGTTCTTAGTTCAACTTCTTCAAATATTCAAAAAAATGATGGCAAAGTCAAATAGATGGGGATGAGCCTTTTATTTTGCCAGCCTCCCAAGTGAAAAAATTATATATGTGAGGGGAAAAATAGTGAAAAAAAAGACAAATGGTCTCTATATCAAATTCTGTTTTTAAAATGGAGTCCTCTATTAACTCCTTCAAATGGGGAAAACAGGACAACTTCCCATTTACAGGCTGCGGAACACATGTCACCAACTCTGTAACAACATTCAGACCTACCGCTCAGCCCCACAACAGCCCCCTTTTTCAAGACCAAGCCTCTCCCACTGGGCATATTATTCATGAAAAAACATAATTAAATAAATATTTCTATAAAAAAAAACAGTTTACAATGCACCATCTTCCAATATATATTTTACCCATAAATATTTAAATACACCCTACATCCTGGCAGCAGGACACCCTAGGTCTCAGGTTGATGATTGATTTTGTTATTGTGTCATCAGACCTGTGACCTCATGTCTTGGACACTCGGGTAAAGAGAGGTGCAGAGCTGTCAACTGATCACCACTTGGTGGTGAGTTGGATCCGATGGCAGGGAAGGATGCCATTCAGACCTGGTAGACCCAAACGTATAGTGAGGGTGTGCTGGGAACGTCTGTCTGAGGCCTCTGTCCGGGAGGTATTCAACTCCCACCTCCGGAAGAACTTTGACTACATTCCAAGGGAGTCTGGAGACATGGAGTCTGAATGGGCCATGTTCTCCACCTCAATTGTTGAAGCGGCTGCCCAGAGTTGTGGCTGCAAGGTTGTTGGTGCATCTCATGGTGGCAACCCCCAAATCAAATGGTGGACACCAGTGGTGAGGGGGGCCATTAAGCTGAAGAAGGAGTCCTATCAAGCTTGGTTGGCTTGTGGGATTTCTGAAGCAGCTGAGGTGTACCGGCAGGCCAAGCGGAGTACAGCTCGGGTGGTTGCTGAATCAAAAACTTGCATGTGGGAGGAGTTTTGGTAAGGCCATGGAACAAGACTTTCAGTCAGCCTCCAAGAGATTCTTGCAAACTGTCCGGCGGCTCAGGAGGGGGAAGCAGCTCCCTGTCTACACTGTGTATGGTGCGGATGGGGCGCTGCTGACTTCGACTGGCGATATTGTCGGGCAGTGAAAGGAACACTTAGAGGATCTCCTCAATCCCACTGACACGCCTTTCACAGAGGAAGCAGGGCTTATGGTCGAGGGGGACGACTCACCCGTCACAGGGGCTGAGATTGCCAAGGTGGTTAAAAAACTCCTTTGTGGTCGGGCCCGGGGTGGATGAGATTCACCCTGAGTACCTCAAGACCCTGGATGATGTAGGGCTGTCATGGTTGGCACACCTCCAACTTTAGAGTGATCACACTCCTCAGCCTCCCTGGGAAGGTGTATGCCAAGGTACTGGAGAGGAGAGTCCAGCCGTTGGTCGAACCTCGGATTCAGGAGGAGTAATGTGGTTTTTGTCCTGGCCGTGGCGCATCGGACCAACTCTTTACTGTCTCGAGAATCCTCAAAGGTCTGTGGGAGTTTGCCCAACCAGTTTACATGTGTTTTGTGGACTTGGAGAAGGCATTCGACTGTGTCCCTCGTGGTTTTTTGTGGGGGGTGCTTCGGGGCTTGTTACGAGTTATCCGGTCTCTATACGACCGTTGTGAGAGTTTGGTTCATATTGCCAACACTCAGTCGGACTCATTCCCAGTGAGAATTCGACTCCATCAGGGCTGCCCTTTGTCACCGATCCTGTTCATAATTTTTATGGACAGGATTTCTAGGCACAACCAGGGAACGGAGGGTGTCATACTTGGTGACCACAGGATCTCATCTCTGTTGTTTGCAGATGATGTTTTCCTGTTGGCTTCATCCAGCAATGATGTACAGGTCTTACTGGGACGGTTTGCTGCTGAGTGTGAAGCGGCTGGGATGAGATTCAGTGCCTCCAAGTCCAATGTAATTACAGAGTTCATGAATTCTATGTACAGTATGAGTCTATATCCCACAATAACACATCCTAGTAGAATCACAGTTCGCACTGCTACACTTACTGACAACCTGTTTGTTAATATTATTGATAAGAAAATAGAAAGTGGATTATTGATAAATGATATAAGTGACCATTTGCCAATCTTTGCACTTATCCATGGCCACACGGGGGCCAATACAGAAAAAATGTTAAAATCTTTCAGATACAAATCACAAATTGCAATCAGTTCTTTTAAAGAAGACTTGCTGAAGCAAGACTGGACAAAAGTCTATGTATCAGATGTAAATGAAGTCTATGACACATTTATAAACATTGTAACCACTCTTTATGAAAAAAATTGTCCATTAGTAAAGAAAAAGCTTAAACATAAATTTGTTGATAAGCCATGGTTAACCAAAGGATTACAAAAGGCGTGTAAAAGGAAAAATTCATTATATAAAGCTTTTCTAAAGAAAAGGACAAAAGAAGCAGAACAGTGGTATAAAACATACAAAAACAAGTTAACATATATAATGAGATGTTGTGGAGTGTGTAAGTGAAGAGGCAGATTCATTGCAGATGATTTATTACACACATCTCACAAGCTCAGAATGGACTGAATGGTTACAGCAAGCACTCCTCTCGATATATCAAGTCACCTTCACAAGCTTCAAGGCACTTCCTCAAACACAGCATGATATTCACACTACACTTCATTCAACCCCCTCTCACCGTCTTGGGCATTGTTCTCCCATGTGTATTCATTGTCTCTGTCTGAGGTGCGAAATACCTAACTTCCATACCGCTCCCCCAGCATCTTAGATAGAACAATAGGATATCAGTCCACATGCTGTTTCGGCTTCAGTCTCCTCCCATATCTGCTGTAACTGGGGTTTACTGCCTCTGTGGCGCTGCTGTGCCGGTGGGGGGCTGCTGGGAGTGTGTCTGACTGCAGGTGGGCTGTGGCGAGGGGGGTGGGTGGGACTTCACCCTGTCTGTGTGGCTGCTCTGTTGCATCGCTTCCCTGGGGAGCTCTCCGTGAGGGTCTTCCACGCCGAGGGGCCTTAGCCAACAGCACCTGCTCGTCCGCTGCTACAAAGGCGGGTTTAAGTCTGTCTATGCCAATTTTCTCCTGTCTACCACCCATGTCTAGCACAAAATGCTTATCCCCTGTTTCCAACACTCTGAACGGTCCATCACAGGGTGGGCACAATGGAGGGCGGTGGGCGTCGTGTCTGACGAACACGAACTGCGTGTTCTTCAAAGTTTTAGGCATGAAAACATGCGGAAAACAGTGGTGGGCAGGGCCCGGCAGCGTGCCTGTGTTCGCGCTACGCTGCAAAAGCTGAGACGGGCAGCTGTCCGGCGCAGGATTATCTGGCAGAAATTCCCCGGGCAGCCGTAGGGGCTGTGCAAGAACCAGCTCTGCCGGGGAAGCTTCCAGATCCTCTTTTGGCGCGGCGCGCAACCCCAGTAAAACCCACGGCAACTTGTCCACCCAATTTGCATCCGTCAGTGAAGCCCTGAGTGCTGCTTTCAGTGATCTATGAAAACGCTCGCATAACCCGTTGGCCTGTGGGTTGTACGCGGTTGTGCGGTGAATTGTAACACCCAGGCTGCAGGCCATCGCGGACCAGAGCTCGGAAACAAATTGAGGGCCCCTGTCGGACGTAATGTCCGACGGGACTCCAAAACGCGCCACCCATGCTGTTAAAAAAGCGCATGCTACGTCCGCGGACGTGGTTGCCACCAGCGGGACTGCTTCTGGCCAGCACGTGGTGCGGTCCACCACTGTCAGGAGGTGTGTGCATCCCTGTGATGGCGGGAGGGGGCCCACGAGGTCCACGTGAACGTGGTCGAACCTCTTAGCCGGTACCCAAAACGGCTCCAAGGGAGCCTTCGTGTGTCTGTGTGTAGCTTGGCTCGTTGGCACGCCACGCAGGCTGCAGCCCACTCTTTTACTTGTTTGCGTAGGCTCGGCCACACAAACTTCTCTCCCACCATTTTGACCGACGCACGCACTCCTGGGTGCGCCAGAGTGTGAACCGACTCAAACACGCGGCGGCGCCACACGACCGGGACCACCGGACACGGGCGCCCCGTGGAGACATCGCAGATTAGGGGGGGCATACCATCTTGCAGTACTCTGCTCTCCAGCCTTAACCCTGTTGGTTCAGACTGGAGCGCGCCCACATCTGCATCACTAATCTGCTCCGTGGCCATGGCTGCATAATCTATCCCCACGTAGACCGGGGCCACCACGGCGCGCGAGAGGCAGTCCACCACCACATTCAGTTTACCTGACACATGCTGAATATCGGTAGTAAACTCTGAGATCGCGGCCAGCTGTCTCTGCTGCCGGCCCGACCACGGTTCTGAAACCTTGGCCATCGCGAACGTTAGTGGCTTGTGATCCACGAACGTGGTGAAGCTGCGCCCTTCCAGCCAGAACTGGAAGTGGCGTATGGCCAGGTGGAGAGCCAGCAACTCCCTGTCGAACGCGCTGTATTTACGTTCGCTGTCGCGCAAAGTTCTGCTGAAAAAAGTGAGCGGCTGCCAAGCCCCGGCGACGCGCTGCTCTATGACAGCCCCTATGGCCATGTCTGAAGTGTCGGTGGTGAGCGCTATCCGGGCCGCCGGGTCCGGATGCGCCAGCAGTGCAGCGTTTGCCAGGGCTGCTTTAACCTCCGAGAACGCCCGCTCTCGCTCTGGGGTCCATTCGACCCTATCTGCGGGTTTCTGTCTCTTGAGCCCGGCGTACAGTGGTTGCATGAGCTGTACCGCACGGGGAAGGAAACGGTTATAAAAATTCACCATCCCCAAAAATTCCTGCAGCGCCCTGACCGTCTGAGGCCGGGAAAAATCCGCCACGGCGCACACTTTGCCAGGCAGCGGCATCGCTCCTTCCGGAGAGACGCGGTGCCCCAAAAATCAATCTGCATCACACCGAACTGGCATTTCGCTGGGTTGATTATTAACCCGTGCTCCTCCAACCTCCAGAAAACCGTCCTGAGGTGGGTTTTGTGTTCGTCTTCGGACGCACTGGCTACCAGGATATCGTCCAGGTAGACGAACACGAACGGGAGATCGCGCAGCTCTGCATCCATCATGCGCTGGAACGTCTGTGCCGCGCCTTTTAACCCGAATGGCATGTGCAGGAACTCGAATCAACCGAACAGTTATTACCGCTGTTTTGGGTACGTCCTCAGCGCGCACTGGGACTTGATGGTAACCGCGGACCAGGTCTATTTTGGAAAAAATGCGTGCTCTGGCGAGGTGGACGGAAAAATCCTGTATGTGGGGAATTGGGTAGCGGTTGTGTGCTGTGGCGTTGTTCAACCTGTGGAAATCACTGCATGGTCGCCACGATCCCTCAGTCTTAGGGACCATGTGTAGCAGGGATGCCCATGGGCTGTTGGAACACCTGATGATGCCCAGCCTTTCCAGGTTGGCGAACTCCTCGCTCGCTATGGCCAGTTTAGCTGCGTCCAAGCGCCGAGGTCTTGCAAAAACGGGCGGGTGGTGGTGATAAAGTGCTCCACTCCGTGTTTAGCGATGGCCGCTGAAAACGTCGGGACCGTGAGTGCTGGGAACTGAGTGAGCAGTGCGTGGAACTTATCGCCTGGAGCTGTGACGTTGGCCTGTGCTGTTGGCTAGGTCACTCGAGCTATACAGGGGAGAGAGTCAAAGGACAGTGCATTAACCAGGCGCCTGTTAGCAACATCAACCAGTAAACCATGTGCACACAGAAAATCAGCCCCCAGGAGATGGTAATTCAGTGCTGCTACGACAAAAGTCCACTCGTATGTACGGCCACGTAGAGATAAGATCAGTGTCCTCTCACCAAAGGTCTTAATTTCCGAGCCGTTGGCTGCCAACATCACGGGTCCGCTAGGTTCTGCCAGCCGGTCGGCGTAGGTCAGTAGGATGAAGCTCTTCTGGGCTCCGGTGTCCATGAGGAAGCGCCTCCCCGAGTGTGCGTCCGTCAAGTAGAGCAGCTTGTTCTCTTCACCGAGGGTCGCAGCTGCTACCGACCGCCAGCCTCGGCGTTTTCCCTAGCGCTTGAATTGGCACAGTGGCGCACATCTGCGTGCGTTCTCTCCGAAGCGGCGGTGGTAGAAGCAGAGTGTGTCTCTCTGGCGCTTCTTGGCCCCCGCTGCTGCTACCGTCGGTGGCTCCTCGCCTCCTCTGGTCGTCTCGCTGGGCTCTGCCGCTGCCGCGTTGACTGTGATCGCCCTGGTGGTGAGGATGATCCGGTCCGCCTCCTGGGCTAGCGCACGGTAGTCACGCGCGGCCAGCAACGGCGAATTGGCCAGAACCGCTCTCGCCACTGTTGGAAGGTTCCAGAGGAAAAGGTGGGCAAACAGAAAGTGCCCGTCGTCCGTGCCCATTAACACCAGCATCTTCTCCATCAGGTCTACGGCCGACCCATCTCCTAACTCGGTCCGCGCCAGGAGCCTCTCCGCTCTCTCACACTCCGAGAGCGTGTAGCGCCGGGTGAGCGCAGCCTTGAGCGCCTCATATTTGTTGCTGGCTGGTGGCTGATCGAGCAGGCTCGCTACCTGCTGGGCTGTGCGGGAGTCCAGCGCTGCTACCACATGGTAGAGCTTGGTGTCATCTGCCGTTACTCCCCAGAGGGCGAACTGGGCCTCGGTGTGGTGGAACCAAGAGCGCAGGTTGTGCTGCCAGAAATCTGGTAGCTTGACTGAAACTGCACACGCATTGCTCGGGGTTCCATTCCTGGCTGTCTGTGGAATGGCTGCTGCATCTCTGGGGCTTCCCGACCGGGCCGGCTCCGGGGTTCTCGCCTCATGTTCCATAATACGTCTTGGGTCACCAGTGTGGAGTGTGTAAATGAAGAGGCAGATTCATTGCAGATGATTTATTACACACTGACATCTCACAAGCTCAGAATGGACTGAATGGTTACAGCAAGCACTCCTCTCTATATATCAAGTCACCTTCACGAGCTTCAAGGCACTTCCTCATACACAGCATGATATTTACACTACACTTCATTCAACCCCCTCTCACCCTCTTGGGCATTGTTATCCCATGTGTATTCATTGTCTCTGTCTGAGGTGCGAAATACCTAACTTCCATAATGTAGTAAAAGAGACTATTACAGTAAAGAACTGGATAAAAACAGAGACAATATTAAAAATACATGGACAATACTTAACAATATTCTTGGAAATAAAAACAGAAATACAAGCTACCCAACCAATTTTTCAAAAAATAATAAAACGACTCAGAGTGTGAATGCAGTTTCACCTGCAGATGAATTTAATAACTTTTTTGTTAACATTGGTCCTAATTTGGCTCAAGAAATACCCATTATGGCACCTGCCGGTGATACAATAAGCAAAAACACTGCTATAAATGACTCCATTTTCATAAACAACACAGACGAGAGAGAGGTCATTGAAATTGTTAAATCGTTTAAAAGTAAAACATCTACGGACTGTGATGGTATTGACATGCTCTTAGTCAAAACTATTATTGAATGCTTAGTGAAACCACTGACATACATATATCTGTAACCTGTCTCTCCAAACAGGTATATTTCCCAATGCAATGAAAATAGCTAAAGTAATTCCGATATACAAGACGGGTGACAGAAGGGAACTTTCAAACTATAGACCAATTTCACTATTGCCGCAATTTTCCAAGATACTTGAAAAAATATTCTGTAAGAGAATTGACAACTTCATAATGAAGAATAATTTATTGTGTGAGCAGCAATATGGGTTCAGACACAAGAGGACAACTGCATTTGCTCTAATGGAATTTATAGAAAAAATATCAACTGCCATTGAAAATAAAGAGTACTCAGTTGGGGTATTCCTGGATCTTAAAAAAGCATTTGATACAGTGGATCATAATTTATTATTAAAGAAACTACAAGATTGTGGTATTAGGGGGGTAGCACTGTCCTGGTTATGTAGTTACTTAAAGAATAGATATCAGTATGTACTGTATGTGTTGGTAACAAAAACTCAGCTACTGAAGGTTACTTGTGGAGTCCGACAGGGTTCAGTTTTGGGGCCACTGTTATTCAATATGTATATAAATGATATACATACAGTTTCGGAAAAAATGGATTTAATATTGTTTGCCGATGACCCTAATCTATTATGCAGTGGAAGCAATTTGGAACAACTTTTGGATACACTCAGAAAAGAATTAGGAAAGCTTAAACTGTGGTTTGATTCAAACAAATTAACGCTCAATTTAAGTAAGACAAAATTTATAGTTTTTAACGACCATCACAACAACTTAGTATCTAAACTATAAATAATATTGATTAACTATTAATAAAGTATACAAAATCAAAATCAAATAAAAAAAAAAACTCAGTGTAAATGGTGTAGAGATTGAAAGGGTATCCGAAACTAAATTTCTTGGAGTAATAACTGATAATAAACTGTGTTGGAAGTCACATATTAATTATATTAAAGGTAAAATATCTAAATCAATTGCAGTACTACACAGGGTGAAATATTTGCTGAATCAACCCACACTATATACTTTGTATCATTCATTAATACTCCCATACATGACATATTGTACTGAAGTATGGGGAAATACATATAAAACAAACATATATCCAGTCTTTATGCTTCAAAAGAGAGCTATTAGAATAATAATCCAAGCTGCTTACAGGGAACCAACAAACCCACTTTTTCTTAAATTAAAAGTTCTCAAGTTGAAAGATCTGGCTGACTTTAAAACTGCAGTAATAATGTTTAAAGTGAAGAATCTACCACTGCCCACAAATATCCAAAAGTTGTTCCAAATAAGGGAGAAACAATATCATTTCAGAGGAACATGTATATTTCAAAAACCTTCAGTGAGAACTACCACCAAGCAACACTGTGTTTCAGTGTAAGGAGTCAGATTATGGAACGATTTTGGACCTGAATTAAAATCATGTACAACGCTTGGACAATTTAAACAAAAACTAAAGGAAGAAATACTCCAAACATATATACAAGATGACATGTAAAATTTCTCGAGAGGGAAACCCTCTCGAGAATTCTTGAGGGTTCGTGGGAGTTTGCCCAACCAGTTTACATGTGTTTTGTGGACTTGGAGAAGGCATTTGACCGCGTCCCTCGTGGATTTTTGTGGGGGGTGCTTCGGGAGTATGGGGTATCGGGCTTGTTGTTACGAGCTATTCGGTCTCTGTACGACCGTTGTGAGAGTTTGGTTCGTATTGCCAACACTCGGTCGGAGTCATTCCCAGTGAGAGTTGGACTCCGCCAGGGCTGCCCTTTGTCACCGGTCCTGTTCATAATTTTTATGGACAGGATTTCTAGGCGCAGCCAGGGAATGGAGGGTGTCATACTTGGTGACCACAGGATCTCATCTCTGTTGTTTGCAGATGATGTTGTCCTGTTGGCTTCATCCAGCAATGACCTACAGCTCTTGCTGGGACGGTTTGCCGCTGAGTGTGAAGCGGCTGGGATGAGAATCAGCACCTCCAAGTCCGAGTCCATGGTCCTCAGCCGGAAAAAGGTGGATTGTCCTCTCCGGGTTGGGGACAGGCTCCTGCCCCAAGTGGAGGAGTTTAAGTATCTTGGGGTCTTGTTCACGAGTGAGGGGAAAATGGAGCGAGAGATCGACAGACGGATTGGAGCAGCATCTGCAGTGATGCGGACGTTGTACCGGTCTGTTGTGGTGAAGAGGGAGCTTAGTTCTAAGGCAAAGCTGTCGATTTACCAGTCAATCTACGTTCCTACTCTCACCTATGGTCACGAGCTTTGGGTAATGACCGAAAGAACGAGATCGCGGATACAAGCGGCTGAAATGAGCTTTTTCCGTAGGATTGCTGGACTCACCCTCAGAGATAGGGTGAGGAGCTCAGTCATCCGGGAGAGGCTCAGAGTAGAACCGCTGCTCCTCCACATTGAAAGGAGTCAGTTGAGGTGGTATGGGCATCTGATTAGGATGCCTCCTGGACGTCTCCCACTTGAGGTGTTTCAGGCACGTCCCACTGGGAGGAGACCCCGGGGCAGACCCAGGACTCGGTGGAGAGACTATGTCTCCCAGCTAGTCTGGGAACGCCTTGGTATCCCCTCTGAAGAGCTGGAGCAGGTGGCTGGGGAGAGGGAAGTCTGGGCTTCTCTGCTTGAACTGCTGCCTCCGCGACCCGGACCTCCGGAAAAGCGGTAGAAGATGGATGGATGGATGGATGGACATGTAAAATCATATAAGGATTGTCATATCCAGTCTGTGTTGTGTTGTTGCTTAGTTTTTTTTGTCACATTTTGTCTTAGCTATGCTCCGAATTGTAATCACTCTTGTTTTGTTTTTCTTTTGAATTCTTGGATGGAATATGGGTGGGCAATATAAGCTGCGGCTTCAGCCATCACCCATTTCAGATAACTTATGTTGAACTGTATAATCAGAGGAGTTATTGTTTAATTTGACCTTGTTGGATTTTTTTTTCTTTTTTCCCCTTTGTTATATTATTCTGTTTCTTTTTAATCTTTACTTTTAATCTATCCGAAATAAAGATTCATTCATTCATTCATTCATTCATTCAAGTCCATGGTCCTCAGCCAGAAAAAGGTGGATTGTCCTCTCCGGGTTGGGGACAAGCTCCTGTCCCAAGTGGAGGAGCTTAAGTATCTTGGGGTCTTATTCATGAGTGAGGGGAGAATGGAGCGAGAGATTGACAGACGGATCGGAGCAACATCTGCAGTGGTGCAGACGTTATGCTGGTTCGTTGTGGTGAAGAGGGCGCTAAGCTGTAAAGCAAAGCTGTCGATTTACCAGTCAATCTACGTTCCTACCCTCACCTATGGTCATGAGCTTTGAGTAATGACTGAAAGAACAAGATTGCGGATACAAGCGGCTGAAATGAGCTTTCTTTGTAGGATTGCTGGACTCACCCTAAGAGACAGGGTGAGGAACTCAGTCATCTGGGAGAGGCTCAGAGTAGAATCGCTGCTCCACATTGAAAGGAACGAGTTGAGGTGGTTTGGGCATCTGATCAGGATGCCTCCTGGACGCCTCCCACTTGAGGTGTTTCGGGCATGTCCCACTGGGAGGAGACTCCGGGGCAGACTCAGGACTTGCTGGAGAGACTATGTCTCTCAGTTGGTCTTGGTATCCTCTCTGAAGAGCTGGAGCAGGTGGCTGGGGAGAGGGAAGTCTGGGCTTCTGTGCTTTAACTGCTGCATCCATTACCCGGACCTTCGGAAAAGTGGTAAAAGACGGATGGATGGATATTTAAATACAAAGACAAGTTTTTCCCAACACAGTCAGTTCATTTACAAAAAAACCCATTTATTAAAATACATGACCACAACCCCCTTGGTCACCTGACCACAAAGGATGCGAGAAAACCATATTTAATCTGCTTAATTGGTTCAATCTGTTTAGCCCATTAATTAATTATGAGTGGAGGCAGCTGGGCAGATGTGCAACGGAACAAGCCAGCAGTGAGTTTGTATGGTATGGAAGTATGAGTGTATGTTTCCCAATGTGGCAGAACAACCAAGTGTGCACCCTTGGCTGTGCTAGAAAAACAGATAAGGGGGGAAAGAGATGAACATTAAATATTTTAATATAATTTACAAAGATGGAAGTAAATGAGAAATTGTATGGTGGGTGTGTACACATTTGTATGTGTGTGTATGCCCTCTGCATAAGCTAGCAAATCACCCGCAGTACATAGTTGTGTGTAGGTGAGTGTGCATATAGCTGTCTGTATGAGTGTTTGTGTGCCTGCAGTCAGTGACGAGGTTGCTCCGTCACAACCTGACAAAAAAAATAAATATGGACCCAGACTGTCATGATTCTGGACACGGTGGAGTGCCGTGCCCAGTCTCTGAGTGTATTTTAAGTTTTCCCTGTATTTCTGCATCTCTGTTTATTTGGTATTTTGTATGGTTGCGGTATTTGGGCTGTTCTTTGTTTTGAGTTTCCCTTGTCCTCACCATTATGGGTTATGTTTCCTATTGTATCATTTGGTTTTGAGATGAGTTCTTATTTATTGTCAGTTACTTTTTATTTCTTCCCGGTCTGTGCTTTTACTTTGATAGTCGCTTTCTCCTGTCAACCAGGTTCACAGGCTGCCCAGCTGTCAGTGTTTACCTGATTATTTCCTGCTTGTTGAGCCACACCTGTTAGTCATCTGCCCATTTTTCATAGGCTTATTTAAGGACAACGGCAACGCTTCCCGTTGCCGTGTCCTTCTGGATTCTTGTGTGTTCTTGGTGGGGATGTACGGGTGAGCTTCGTTGCCTTTTTCTCTTTTCCCTGACGTGTCCCAGCATCTCAGCCTGGCTTCCCCAGACTGATCCTTTTGTATTTTAACAGACGTTGAGCCCTGGCATTCCTGCGTGCCTATCCTCCTGTTTCCTTCATCTGTAAGTGTAATGTTTTTGTGTAGTGTTGTGTTTGTGTAAATAAACGTTGAAAACTCGGTGTGCATTTCGTGCCCTTTGTGCAGCCCTTGAAAAGGGCGTTTTATGACACAGACAGTATATTTCACATTTGAATGAACAGTGTTGTTGCCACCCTTGATAATAATTGTAATTGTCTTAATTGTGTATTGGAGGGGATGATCTCTATTGTGCAAAGTTGTGATGTTTAATTCAGCCTCTATGAGCAGCACGGGTTAGATTATAAAGTCTGACAGCTGTAGGTAGGAAGGACCAGTGGAACCTCTCCCTCGAGCACTTAGGATGACACAGTCTACCGCTAAAAGAGCTCCTCAGTGTGTTCAGTGTGTCCCGCATGGGGTTAGCCACCATTCTCCTCTCTCCTATCTCCTCCACTGGGTCGAGGCGTCGCCCCAGAATTGATGAGATATTCTGCTTGACCATAGGTCAGTTGAAGTTGCAAAGTACTCAACAGTTGGTGATAGCCAGCTGTATTGTTCATACAGCGCAGGTAATGCAACTTTGGAGAATCACGTGGGAATCATGTATTTTTTGTCCAGTGTTTTGACCATGTTTCTGAAGCCTTCGTTGCTCATACAGTATTTGGTGGACACATGTCTTCGGCCAAATAAAACTATTACATCAGTTACTTTAATGTGTCTCTGGGAGAAGGATGGATACGGTGAAGCTCTGTGCAGGGTTGATACTATGGTTGCCTGGGTCGGCGCCTGACACAGACTGTGATTTAGTGAAGTGGCATTTGCTTTGGCCTTCATGCATTTATCGTACATGTGTTTGTGGTGTTTTTCAGGTGGTTGAATAAGTTAGTTGTGTTGCCCTGCGGCACAGACACATCTCTATGGCAGTCTTTGCATATAATTTCTTTTTAGTCAGTATCACTTCCCTGAATCCAAAACACGTCCAGACAACAGATGATGATCCTTTCGAGGTACTAGCTCCTCGCCTCCATGTGTTGCCGTACTGCCACCTTCTGCTCCCAACATCAGGTTTGTGTTTCACCATCACACCAGTCAGCTATTAAAAACTTAAGGCTGCCGCTACAGGGTGCACTCACTTGTCAGTCCTGCAGCTTAATGTTGCTCTAACATGCATTCGCCCCCTGGTGGTCGGCTGGTTGTTGGTTGAGAAAATGCTTGATGAAGCAGAGCCCACATTTTAAATGTTAATATCGCCAACAATCACGCTAATTTAATTGTGGCAGCCAAGATCATGATCGCTGTTCTGTTGCACCCAATGTGACTCGTGTCCTATATTGAGATTCACAGCCAGCTAAACTCTCTCTTGCATCACTTCCTCCAAGGAACAGGCAGGTGTCGTTTTGGACTAGGATTTAATGCAAAAAAGTGTGAAACTGAAAAGATACAAAATACAAAGAAGTATTTAGAAACTAGAAAAACAAAGGTAATGTGCACAAAAGGTGCATTAAAGGGTTAACGTTAGCTAAGCAGTGTTACTATATGAACTCAGATTAGACTTCGCTATCACAAGACACATCTCTGATTAATGTCCATAAAACTTATTAAACTTATTCCAATAATCAAT